>JAJPUD010004008.1:0-99757 GCA_023553655.1 Myrmecobius fasciatus
CTTAAGAGAACATTAGCAGGTGATGTGGTGGTACTATTGGGTCTAAAAGGCAAAGTGAAAAGGATAAATAGTAAGGTTTAGAGGTCTTTCATACCACCAGAATTACTGCATTGTAGATGGTGACTCCCAGGTCATTCAAGTGGTCTGAATAGGCATATTAACTCTTTCCTACCAGCTTCCCCGATGGAGTCTGGGAAGACCAGGATTAGTGGAAGGAAAGGATGAAATGACTTGCTTTTGGCTATGAAATTATTTAGGATCAGAGGCAGAATTTGAATCCAGGTTTTCCTGACTGGGGCCATACTTCCCATTTTTGCGGGTAAAAGAAACTGGAAATTGAGTAGATGCCTATCAGTTGGACAATGGCTTATGGTTATGGTATATGAATGTAATGGAATATTATTCTTCTATAAGAAATGATTCAGAAAAGCCTGGTAAGACATGAATTGATGCTTAGTGAAATGAGCAGAACCAGGAGAACATTGTACATAGCAACAATAAGACCATGTGATGATCAACTGTGATGGACTTTTTCAACAATGAAATGATTCTGGCCAATTCCAATAGATGGAAGGTGCCATCTGTATTCAAAGAGAGAATTATAAAGATTGAATGTGGATCAAAGTATTTTCACTTTTTGCTGTTGTTTGTTTGCCTGTTTTTTTCTTTCTTGTGTTTTTCCCCTTTTGATCTGACTTTTCTTGTGCATGATGATGAATATGGAAATATATTTTTAAAAATTGCACATGTTTAACCTATATTGATTTGCTTGTTGTCTTGGGGAAGGGGAAGGGGAAGGGGAAGGAGAGGGAGAAAAATTTGAAGTTTTGTAGAGATGAATATTGAAAACTATCTTTGCATGTATTTGGAAAAATAAAATACTATTTTAAAAAATGGAACATAATATTGAGCCATAATGATGAGTGGGCATGAAGTAGTTTTAAACATGAGGTAAAAAAGATGATTTATTGAATAATGACCATTATCAGCCTGTAAAATTAAATGTAGTAGAGTTTATTGAAAGGAGGGGAAAAAAGCAATAAGGTATTTCCAGGCTAGTCTTCAATGGACTATTTTTACTTATAATGTCACTAAATTATCACATTAGTCTTAAGTTCTGTGTCTTGGATACATAAGGCATGCTGCCTAGGGGAAGAAGAAAGAAAAAAGGAAGGAAGGGAAAAGAAAAGAAAGAAGGAAATTATAAAGTTAAGAAGAATCAAAAAGGGAAGGATAAAGGGTGAAGTGAGAGGAAGAAGATCAATATGAGCTGATAGAAGACAAGATCTTACTCCTTGGGGTCAGGATTAATCCTAGCTAAAATTTTAAATAATGGGTTGGATTAAATGTATTCTAGTATGTTTTGCAAATGATGTTAAGTTTGGTAGTGATGATTGTTGTTATGTTTTTATGAATAAAATTCAGGTAGTGGGGGTGGGGAATATGTGAGCAAGGGTCAATGACTTATAGACTGTTTGGCCCTATCTTGATATGCACACTGTGGAGTCAGCTCCCTCAAAGCTCCTCCTCCATTTTATAGTTTCCTTCCTCTACTTTTAAACCTATGTGTTCTCTAAATACCCCAAGTTTGAGATTAGGGGATCAAAGGGTTATAACAAGCTGGAAGGTGCCTTAAAGGTCTGATTTAACCTCTCCATTTTGCAGATAAGGAACCTAGAGGTTGTGACTTGTAAAAATTCACCCGATAAGAGGCAGGACTCAGATCCTTTGTGTCCACTTGACAGTTGAGTTTCTAAGGATAAGGTTCGCAGTGAAGCTTTTCAATTAGAGATACTTATAGGTTTACCTAGGTATAAGGCATACTTGGGTAGTAACTCTTTAGAGTTTTTTTTTTGTTTGTTTTTTTTTGCAATTTTCTCTTATACTGTAGAGTTCTAATTACAGAAGAATCTGTTAACTGCAGTTCTAGAGTACCCTGCAGATCTGTACTCTTACCATTCATAAGCCCCATTAATGGTCTGCTTCCCATTAATAATCACTCAGTAGACAAAATGAGAGTAGTAAAATGAGTACCTACAAAACATCCCTTCCATAAATCCAGGGTACAGTTTCTCACTAATACACATAGTATCTGTGGAAATAGTAGGCATAAATTTGCATCACAATGGTAGTGAGAAATACATGTAGGAAAGATATGTGGCCAAGGCTACTCATTGCTATGATCTTACAGATCAAGGAAGACTTTTCTTTCCCTAGTAAAATCCCCACAGACCCTTTCTCAAAATCTCTGCAAGTCAGGTTGCTCAGCAGGGCACCAAAAGTCTATTTCTTCATCTATGATTTGATCATTCTTACCCTGATTCTTTCCAGCTGTTGGATGGTGACATGTCACCTTCTGAAAGAGTTCTATGACTAGATGCAATGGTCACTGAGGGGAAGGAAAGAAAGAGAAATTCTCTTTTCAGAGGTACCTCCTGGCCTGCACTCACCCAGAACTGTCAAATTCATCTAGGGCATAGCTATTTAAAGACTTGAAAGGAAGGGTACACTTTTGGCTTGCCTAATGAGACTGCTCCTTTTAATTCTGTCAAAAAAAAGCGTTCGTAGAATCTAAAGGGATCACAGTGTTAGAAACACTAACGAAACCATTAGCAATTTGGTTTATTGAAAAAGTGAATTCTACTTACAAAAGAAAAATACAGAAATGGTTTCATTGGATCCACTATAAACTACATAAATTTAAAATGTGCTATATATTAGATAAGCCATAAAAGTCATTTGAATATTTACACCTTAGCTGGATTTCTGCTGAATTTATACTACCTTAAAATCTTAACTATGAAGGAAGATCTTTTTTTTCCTTTGTCAGTGTTTCCTAACATGGCATCTTAGGTCATCTTGTTGATGTTTAATCTGCCTTTAACTTATTAACATGACAAATAAGGAAATGCATATAGATTTTAAGAAGACAATTATATTGCCTCAAATATAAAACATCATTTTCAAGTCAGTCAGCCATTTAAAAAGTACTGTCATTAAATATTATAAAGCATTTACTTTTGGTGAGAGACCTTGCTAACTATCCCCAGGGTGAGAGACCCTGGGATAAAGAGGGAGAGACAAAATGCAAAAAATTAATATACATGTCATATATATATATGTGTGTGTAAATATATATATATATGTATATATATTACAAGGCAAATTGTAGACAATCTTAGAGAGATGGCACTGGCAGTGGAGGAAGAGAATTGGGGAGATCAGAAAAAGTCTCTTGCAGAAGTTACAGCATGGACTAAATCTAGAAGAAAGCAAGGAGAGTAGAAGAGGAGGGGGAACATTCCTGCTCTCCTAACCAGTAAAAATGTACAGAATTGGCTGATAAAAGTATTTAAATATAAATATAATATAATATATAAGTTATAGATAAGTTATTTTATTTTATTTTATTTTTTTGCTGAGGCAATTGAGGTTAAGTGACTTGCCCAGGGTCACACAGCTAGGAAGTGTTAAGTGTCTGAGATCAGATTTGAACTCAGCTTTAGGGCTGGTGCTGTATCCACTGAGCCATCTAGCTGTCCCAAGATAAGTTATTAATATAATTATAAATTATATTCTAGTAGGCCAGTACTACTGGATTATGCAGTATATAAAGGGGAGTAAAGTATTAAAAGACTAGAAAGTTAGGAAACTTACTATTGTGAAAAATTTTTAAATCTAAGCAAAGGAATTTATATTTGTTCCTTGAGGAGATAAAGAGACATAGGAATTTACTGAATGGAATAAGAAGTGTGTGACATGATCAGGCTTGTACCCTAGGAAGATTATTGGCATTATAATGGAGGATGGACTAGAATGGGGAAAGACCTGAAAGAGGGAGACAAAGGCTGGTTAAATTATTGGCTTATCCATCACATAAAATGGGAACTAACTTTTCCACTTTGAATAGGGCATGTGTGTCAACTGGACCATGTTTTCAGTGATGGTTTATGTATCAAAACAATACTTAGAGCATGTACAACTTGAAAAAATGAGGTAGGCTAATAAGATACTGATAAGATAAGAACAAGAATAAGATACTGGTGGCCTATTCCTAAGTTATGAAAAGAACCATAGGAAAGAACTCAACCGTCTCAGATGAATTGTTTTTGGGAGATTTTTTGGAAAACAGGGATAGGAATTGGATCAACTGAGAAGGTATAGATTTATATCTATAGAAAAAATAATCACACCAAAGTAATCATTTCTTAGATTCAGAGAATATCAAAGTTAAATGTGATCTCGGAGGTTAATTGGGTCAACCTATTCCTGACCAAGAATCCTTTTCACAACATTTTTTGTTGTTAAGTCATGTCTTATTCATAGTGAGCCCATGGACCATAAAGTCCATGGGATTTTCTTGGTAAAGATACTAGAGTACTTTGCCATTTTCTTCTCAAGTGGATTAAGGCAAATAGAAATTAAGTGACTTGACAAGGGTCACACAGCTTGTAAGTGTCTGAGGCCACATTTGAACTCAGGTCTTTCTAGTCCAGCAGTCTGAGACATCTAGTTGCCTCCTTCCATAACATACTTGACAAATAATCTTGCAATCTTTGCTTGAAAACTCTAGTAAGGTGAAGGGTATAGTTGCAGACCTACTTCTTTCCTAGGATTCCCTTTCCAAAGTGTCATCATCAGTGTCAACATAAAGAAAGGTACTGCAGTATCTGGGATTAAATGGAGCTGGGAGTAGTGGGAAGAATTCTAGCAGCAAGATGAGAACTGAGAGGCAGTATGTCATATAGAAAGTCAGCATGAGGGACAAAATGACCTTGAATTACTATACTGCCTCCAATACAGACAGGTCTGTGTTTAACTTATAAGCCTCTACAAAAAACCAAAAAATTCCAGTGGCTCCTTATTATCTAGCAAATGAAGCTCATAATCCATTGCCTAGCATTTGAAATCTTTTTGCAATTTGCTTCTACCCTAATTTGCAGGCCATATCTATTATTTTTCCTATTCAAATACTCTCTGCTCTAGTTGATATGTGATGTTCTCAATGATCTGGATCTCAGTGATTCTTTCACTTCATTTCCTTTGTGTTTTTACATATCCAATATTCCCTCCATCCCTACTGAATTCTTACCCATCCTGTAAAATCTAACTCAAAAGCCTCCTCCTCCAAAAAATCCTTGTTCTGATGTATAGGTGGTAGTAATACTCCTCCATGGATTTCACTCATACTGAGGTATTTTGTATCTGCCCATTATACATATTACTTAAGTAATTAGTCAGCTGGCATTTATTAAGTGCCTACTAAGTGGCATGCATAGTACTGATACATAATATGAATTATGGTTTTTATATTTAGGTTTGATCTGCCAAGAGGGAATTTAAATTGCAAGAGAACAGGAAAGATGTTTGATTTACACTTGGTATCCCCCCAGCACACATAATGGAGCTCTAATATATGAGTATTGAATTCATGATGGTGACTGAAACACTTTTATTCATGTAGTGTTTTTTTCTTGCCTTGAAGATGAATAACTCCAAATTTCAATTACATCTTATTGAGTCTTTTACTGATTGATTTCTACAGGATGTCAGGAAACTCTAAATTTTACTTTTAAAATGACAGAGTTTTTTTGTCTTCAGCATACCCCATCAAGAAGCCTATAGAATTGGAGTAAGAGAAAGTCCATCTGCAGTTTCTGTGTGCACCATATCAAATATTCTCAAAATCATTTATAAGAGGTTTATTAAAAGTAGAATGCAAGTTCTTTGAGGGTAGATACTTTTGTCTCTGCCACTATAATCCCAGGGACTTGAATAGTGTCTCATCCATAACAGCCTCTTTGTTGTTCATTTTTCAGTCATGTCCAAAGTCTTTGTGACCACATTTGGAGTTTTCTTGGTAGAGATACTGACTGGAGCAGTTTGCCATTTTCTTTTCCAGATCATTTTACATATGAGGAAACAGAGGCAAACAGGGTTAAGTGACTTGCCTAGGATGATACAGCTGGTTAAGGGTCTCTGGCCAGATTTGAACTCAGGAATATGAGTCTTCCTGACTCCAGGTCTGGCAGTCCTGGCGCTCTATCCATTGAGTCACTCACATTTAGTGAGTTTATTTGAGAGGTTCCAATTTTATCTTTATTTTCTTCCTTCCTTCTTTGTCTATGCCTATCAAATATATCACCATACAACTGTATGCATATATACATATGCATATACATATATGCCTATCCTTCTATCTCTCTATATCTCACCTTCAAGGATCAATTCAAATTCTTTTTTTTTCATGAAACTTTTTCTGATAACTCCAGTAAACATCACACTCAATGTGGTATACATCTCTTGCAAAGTACTTATCTGAGGGTTACTCAGTATTGTTTTTATGTTTTCCACATTTATTATATTTTTTCTTATATTGTTATTCAGAGTGAAAGAATTATAATCACCTGAGAATCAGCCAATCTATTTAAAGTCAAGTTAAGAAGCATCTGTAAAACATTTATTAGTTGGTTGTCCTTCCTTCTTGAAGAGGACCAAAATGACATCACTATTTTAGAGTTAAGGTCTGACTGTGATTGATCAGACCTATATGAGTTCAGAATACTCTACCACAGGTTGGGGATGAATAGTCAATATGGACATTGCTAAATTTGCACATCTCAAATTTCTTTTGAGCTATTTCAAATCTGCTTTACTCTTAGAACACAGTGCCTTCTTTGATGAGGGAAGGCGATGCCAGGCAGTTTATTATTAAGCATTTATCATATACCAGGTACCATCCTAAGCACAGGAAATGCAAATACAAGCAGAAAGAAAGGCAGTTCCAGGAATCAAGTAGCTTTTTTTCTAAATGGGGAAAATAATACAAAAGAAGATGCTGAGAAATTGTGGGGGTAGAGTGAGAGGTAAAGATGGTCTTGATAAAGAAATTCTACAACCTGGGGAAAAAATGAAATCTTGACTGTCATGGGTCTCCCCTTTAAAATGGATATTCTAGGAAGAATCAAACTTTCAGAAAGAGAGGCCATGGGGGAGGGAGGAAAGAAGTATTTATTTCCAGAATGTGAATTCCAAGAGGCAGTAAAGTGGATAGTGAGCCTTAGAGGCAGGAAAAGCTCTCAAACCCTGTGTGACCTCGATCAAGTTGCCTAATCCTTTATTTATTTATTCATTTATTTATTTATTCATTTATTCATTTATTTATTTGTTTGTTTATTTATTTATTTATTTATTTATTTATTTATTTATTTATTTATTTGTTTGTTTGTTTATTTATTTATTTATTTATTTATTTTCTGAGGCAATTGGGGTTAAGTGACTTGCCCAGGGTCACACAGCTGTTACGTGTCTGAGACCAGATTTGAACTCAGGTCCTCCTGACTTCAGGGCTGGTGCTCTATCCACTGCACCACCTAGCTGCCCAGCCTAATCCTTTTTTACCTCAGTTTCCTCACCTGTAAAATGATCTGGAGAGAAGAAATGGCAAGTCATTCTAGGATCTTGCCAAGAAAACCCCAAATGGGGTCATGGAGAGTTAGACATGACTAAACAAAGCAAAGCAAGCTTAGGATAAAGGGATTTCTGAGGCATGGTAGAGAAAATAGGGGAGAGTTGGGAGTGTACCTGGGAAAGGAACGAAGTTAAGTCTGAATAGACTCAATATTCCAGCATTAGCTGTCATCCTAATATTTGGTTGTAGGACTTAATAAAGACCACTCACTAAAGCATATAATAGTTATAGCCTACATCAATGGAAGAAGTAGTTCTCTCCTTGAATTTGAAGGACTAAAAATTCTAAGCGGAGGAAGAACTCTAGCTTATGGAGAGTGTGCTTTCTACTGATGATTTATTGGAAATGTTGAACAATAATCACAAAGGACAAAGTGTGGAGGTTTTGTAATCTGTTTAGGTTGATGGAATGCTCTAGAAGGAATTTTAGAGATAATTTTGTCCAAATCACTTCATTTGAGGAAGACTCCTGTATGCTCTAAATTTAAGTGGGTTGGTTTTATTCCCCTATAAATTGGTAAATTCCTTGAGGGCAGGAACTATGTTATATATTATAGGGATAGCTCAGTGACACAATGAAAACAACTTCTTTTTTTTTTAATTAAAAAAATTTTTTTTAGACAGGGTCTCCCAAAATTACCCAAGTTAGAAGTTGAGAGACAATTTACAGGTCCAATCCCAATAAAGACTAGCATAGAAACCTGTTCTGTTTTCCTGACCTTATTAGGTAGCCTGGTGGTCTTCCACTCACCATATTGATGCCAGACTTAGAGTGAACAGCAGAATAGCTTTACTCCTACTGAGGCTCAGAAATTTAAACTCTATTAAGAGATCTACCAAGTCTAAACCTCTTTCAGTAACAGGGATTGGGGGTAGCTGGATTGTGCAGTGAATTGAACATTAAGTTGTTCTGAGTTCAAATATGATCTCATGTACTTACTGGTTGTGTGATACTCAGCAAGTCATTTAACTACTGTTTGTTTAAGTTTCCTCACCTATAAAATGATACACAGCCACATCATTAACCAAGTCTAAAATATGCTAGAATTTTAGCTATGGGAATTAGATGTTTTGTTTTCATTTCTCATTTTTGGTACCTGTTGTGTTGTCTTTTCACTATATTCAGCTGGGTAAGGGGTAGGACAAGTGAGAAACCTGAGAAAAGCATCTCCTTGAACAAAATCTGTTAGTTTTGTTATTTTTTTCCCTCCCCAGCAGAACTATGGCAAAGACAGGTATTTGACAACTATTTTTGAATATTCTCTTAAGGCCAAGTTTTCATTTTGTTACAGTCTTTTGGAGTGTGTGGGGGAAGAGAACTTATCCAGGTGATGAAGTGGAGCATTTTCCATACACTAATCAATTCTTATTGTCATATAAATAAATAAATATTCTAAATTTGTTTTTAAAATGGGAATAATAATAGGGTTGTTGCCAGATAATGAGATAATAATTATAAAGCACTTAACACAGTGCTTGGCATATAGTAAGCACGAGGAGACAGCTAGATTTCTCAGTGGAGAAAACACTGACTCTGGAGTCAGGAAGACCCAAATCCAACTAGTTGCATGACTCTGGAAGTCACCTATCCTCTGTTTGTCTTAATTCACTAGAGAAGGAAATGGCAAACCACTCCTGTATCTTTGCCAAGAAAATCTCACAGACAGTATTGTTTATAGAAGGGCTTCTTAAATTTTTTCCACTCATGACTCCTTTTCACCAAAGGTATATAAATATATAGAATAGTTATACAAATCAAACATTTACTGATAACAAATTTTAATTTCAAGACCCCCCCCATTCAGTTATATGGCTCCATATGGGGTTTAAGAAGTTTTACTCTACAGTCACAAAGAATCATATAAATGTTAGCTGTTATTATTATTAGAGCATAATGCCTTATCTATGAGCTCACTTAACAATATTTTTTGATAACTATACTTCAAAATAACTAGTTTTTGTAGTCTCATTAACTTTATTTTATGTATTTAAAAACATAATTCTGAGAGGGGATCTATAGAATTCCCCAGATTGCCAAAGGGATCCATGACACAAAAACAAGTTAAGGATTCCTGTTTATATAGAATATGAACAGAATTTTTTTTTATGGAGGAAATTACTTTAAAAGGAAAGTATTGCTAAAAGCTGAAGGACCTGATAAGATTGGAACATGAAACCAAAATGACATTTGCACTCAGGTTTCTGGAGTAATCATCAGAGTTGCCACAACTACCTGATTTCCCTCATGCAATTGTAGCCTCTATGATGATTTCAGAAATTCTCTGATGTGGAGGTGAATCCAAACCCCAAGTTATTCTTTCTAATTCACAGTATTGCCTGCCCTCTTTGAACCAAATGCCACAGTCACAGGGGAAATGGAATCCATCTTCTTATTAAGTGTTAGCATATTAAATAAGACAAGCCCAGCCCCAGAATAAATCTCCCTGGGGAATTCATAAACAGAATCCAAAATACAGTAAAGAAAATCGGCAAGGGTGTCTGCTCTCATCTCTCAGGAGGCATTTCTTTTTCTAAATGCATCTTATGCTATGTATACACTTCTATGCTGCATAGCACTGCCTCATTAAAAATTACTCTATTTGGCAGCAGTTGATGGGTCACTGCTTACTTCTTAATTGACTTTGTGGGAAAAAAAGGTAGTTTGGAGGCATCCGGAATGATAAATACATTCACTTAAAAAGGCTTTCATACTGAGATAGGTGGTTCAATTTTGAATATTACATAAAGAGGAGGAATTATTTTCTTCATCAGTACTTTGTTCTGTCTCTTTAAAATCTGAAGCTAGTAACATCTAAGGGAAGTAAAAATGACCTGTTTTGACAGGCCAACATGTACTTTGTCACAGATGACTGAAATCCACTTCAAATCTTGTTTCTCTTTCCTTTTCTCAGGCTAAATTTGAAATCTCTTTTTGTTTTTGTTTACAGGAGACTCGGGGATACAAATCTATGATAAAATCTTAGCAAAGGGGTTGGATTAAGCATTGGATAAAATCCTCAATGTATGTAACCAAATCCCTAATACCAGCCTTATATTTAGGATAGAGAAATGAGGGCTAGATGTAGCAGTCAGATATTTTCAAACCCCAAGAACAGTCATTGATGGAGTGATATCAATCTTGAGAAATGCCCCAAGATCTGTCCTTGCCCCTTCTTTGTTATAAAGGAGAAAGCATAGAAGATACACATCAAAACAGCAGTTAATATGAAACTGGGAGACAGTAGCTAATATGCAGGAATTAAGACAGATACCTACAGCTCATTAGGCCAAATGAAATAAAATGAATTTTAGGATCACTGAATTTAGGACTGGAGGTAACTCAGAGATAATTTAATTCAACCCGAACTTTTATTTTATAGATTACCAAGTGAATGAAGCATTGATTGTGTGTTTACTAAGTATAAAGCACTGATGCTAAATATTGGGGAAACAAGTAGATTAAGGCAGTCTCTGCTGTCAAGGAACTCACATTAAAATTATATGTATACACATATATATTAACATTATAATATATTTATAAGTGTGTATTATAAAATATGTGGGGCATATTATATAATACTTATAATTTTACAATAAGATATGCCCAACATTTTATAATATAAAGTTATGCCAAAGAATTAGATGTCTTTCCCTAACATCTCAAAGGTATTAAGTTACAAAATATAATTCAATCCCTGTCCTTAGACTCCAAATCTCAGGTTCTTATACCACAGATAAATGTAACAGAAAATCAATTATGCAAATATACATACATACATACATATATATATATATACATGATAGAAGGATGGGGAAAATAAAGATCAGATAAAAGTTCCTGTGTAAAAACAGTCTGGGGATTTTAGTAGCTTACAATTTGGCAAAAAAAAAGCCCCCCCCAAAACCAACTCAAAACAAAACCAAAAAACCCATCCAACATTTTCTTTTTCTTTTTTTTTTTGGACCAGACCTGTGGTCCATAGGGACCATAGGTCTCATAGGGAGATCCCACTGGGGAACTCACTCCCAGTCTCCTACTTTTGTTATACTACCTTCTTTCAACAAGTTAAATATGAGTATCTGGGCATGAAAACAAAAAAAATATATATAATATTTTTTAACATTACCCTTGTTATTTTATTGATGTAGGGAACTGATTTCTTAGATATAGGGAACTAAATGCTAGGTCGAAAAACTGTCAGACGGTGAGTGGTCTAGAAATCCATGTGACGATCAGTTCAGGGTGTTTAGGGTAGAATAGAAAAGACTTAATAGGGGAACATCCCAACTGACCCTTTAAATAACTAGTCCAATTCTATGCTGTCCTCTCCTCTGGAATACCATGCTTACTTGCTCTGCCACAGGTCCCATCTTGCCAAATCAAGACCCTGGTTATTCCTATCACCTAGCTACTTTTTTTCCTTCTCATGTGCTTGCAGAAAAGAGCTGGGGTAAGTCACATGCTCACTGGCTCCTTACTACATATAACCTTAATCCTCTCCCCTTCAGTTTTCTCCAGTAGACAGCTCACATTATCTATCATGCCTCTAATAGCTATCACCTCTAATTACTAATTTTTGCCTTTCTATTGTTTTTTCCTGTTGCTTATTTATATTCACAAATATTTTCCATTAAAAAAAACCGAAAAATATCCCAACTCCCCAGATTTCACCATTTTGCCATCATCCCCTATCATTTTTAGCCAAACACCAATTTTCCTCTAATTCTTCTAAAATATCTTTTGTGATTGCTATTGTTTTACATCTTGTCCAATTCTTTGTGATCCTATGGGTTTTTATTTTTATTTTTTGCCAAGCCAAATTGTATCTAGCTTTATTAAAGACACTTTTCACAAACAAGCATGGTAATTCAGGCAGGACATAGACTGTGATCAGTAACAGTACAATTTACACAACAATATATTTCTTGGCAAAGATATTGGAGTAGTTTCCCATTTTCTTCTCCAGCTTGTTACAGATGAGGAAACTGAGTTGAGCGACTTGCTCAGAGTCACACAGCTAGGAAGTGTTAAGTGTTTGAGATGAGATAGAGTTCCTGGGTAATTAATAATCACCTTATTAATTAAGGTAGCCAGCAATCAATAAATTTATGGTCACTGGTCAGTAACTAAAGGTAAGCCCATGGAAAACTTGAAAGCCTTAAATACATTTTACAAAGGAATGCCTTTGACAATTGAAAATCCTGATTAGTGAACATTTAATGAGGAGGTAGACCAGAAGTCTTCAGTGCTTTCAGCTGAGATCATGGTTTGAAACTTAACCTCCTTTAGTGATCTTTACAAAGGAATCCATCTCCAACCAGACTACTCTTTTCAGTTTTCTCCTTTATGAGTTAGGTCACCCTAAATTCTTATGGAGGGGTACAAGGATGGGGATCTTTTCTCTAGAGTAAGAACTCATTCAGACTAGATTCTGGTTTTATTCAAAAATCTGGTCTTCTAGTATGTGGAATTCTGCCTAGGATTGAAAAACATGTTCTTTGATGCTAGGAGTAATCTCATCCATTAGTCATGTCTTTCAGAGACTGACTTTTTACTTGCTTTTTTTTTTTTTTTTTGCTGAGGCAATTGAGGTTGTGACTTGCCCAGGGTCACACAGCTAGGGAATGTTAAGTGTCTGAGACCACATTTGAACTCAGGTCCTCCTGACTTCAGGGCTGGTGCTCTATCCACTGCACCACCTAGCTGCCCCAAGACTGACTTTTTAACAAGAGCTGGGCCTTAATGAGGAAATTAAGGAGAAGAACCTGGATCTCAGTTTAACAACTTGTTATTAAAATAATAGCAAAATAGTAATTTTTCTCAATCACAACAATGTTTCTCACATATACTTTCAAAAGTATATATTGCTACAAAAAATAGCTTAGGATCAAGTCTTTTGGGACAGCCTCCTAATTGTTTTCCATACTTCAAGGCCCTCTCTATTCCAATCCACACTGCCCCCAAATGAAATTTCCAAAAGCTCAGATCTCACCATCTGGTCCCTTTTTGCTTCTTCCACTAATAAACTCCAATGGTTCACTGTTACTTCTAAGATAACATTTCAAATTCTCTTGGGCATTGAGAAAAGGGAACAAACATTTAAGTGGCTATTACAATATTAGTAAATTTATCTTCACAACAATCTTAGGAAGTAGGTTATTATCATTATCTTCAGAGTAAACTGAGGCAGAGGTTGACATGCCCAGTGTTCTACAGCTAGTATTCCAGGACGGACTTGAAATCAGATCTTCCTAACTCCAGGTTTAGTACTCTAAATTGCCATTTAAATTTAAAAAAATTCTTTATTAATTATTTTATTTTTTCCTGGTTATATACATTTAAATACACATTTTTTATGAATTATGTTGTGAGAGAAAAAATCAGAACAAAAGGGAAAAATCACAGGAGAGAAAAAAAAAACAGAAAAAAAGAAGTGAACATTGCATGTATTGATTTACATTCAATCACCATAGTTCTCTTTCTGCATGCAGATGACATTTTCTATCCAAAATTTATGGCATTGTCTGGGATCATTGAACTGCTGAGAACAAAGTTTTTCATACTTGATCATCAAAAAATTTTGCTGTTACTGTGTACAACCTATTCCTGGTTCTACTTGTTTCACTTAGCATCAGTTCATATAAATCTCTTTGGGCCTTTCTAAAATCAGCTTGCTCATCATTTTTTATAGAACAGTAACATTACATTATCTTTATATAGCACAACTTATTCAGTCATTCCCCAAATGATGGGTATCTACTCATTTGTTAATTCTTAGCTAACACAAAAAGAGCTACTACAAATATTTTTACATGGTTTCTTTTTCTTCCTTTATGATTTCCTTGAGATACTAGCTGCCATTTATAAAGTTCTTCAAAGTCTTGCTCCAGCCTAACTTTCCAATTTTATAACACATTACTCTCTTCCATCTGCTCTTATGGTCAGGTTTTGACCCTCCTACTGTTTTTCACCTAGAATATTGCATCTCCAGTCTCTATGCCTTTATATTAATTGACTTTAAAATTATTTTGCCTCTGTTCTGATCCTTTGATTCAGAATCTTATACTCAAGAGGGAATTCCTGTTCAGGTGTGGTTTGGCTTAGATGCTCTCTAAGATCTTTTTAAACCCTGTTTTAGCAGAAGACACTATAAATCAAAATGGGTACTTGAGAAATTCTTGTTAATTATAGCAAATGTAAGATTCCATCTGAATTGCATGAAAATCAATCAGCTAAGTTCCATTTCTCATCTCCATGCCTCTGCACTGGCCAACCCCCCATGCCTGGAAAACAATGCGTCTGCAGCTCCATCTCAGAAGTCCCTTGTGTCCTTCAGTTCTCAGATCAAGCATCACCTGCTACTTGATATCTTTTCTGACTTCCTTCCCTAAGCTACCTTATATTTATTGTGAATATACTTCCTGTGTGCATGTCATAGAGAGCTGGGCTTAGAGGCAGGAAGACATGAATTTAAATATGACCTCAGATACTAGCTGTGTGATCCTGGACAAGTCACTTAGCCTGTGCCTCAGTTTCCTCAAGTGTAAAATGAGGATAATAATAGCATCTACTTCTCAGGGCTGTTGTGAGACTTAGCACAATGTCTGACACATAGTAGGTACTTAATAATTAACACTTATTCTCTTCCTCTTTCCTTCCCAATAGAATGTCAGATGCTAAGAGCAGGACTGTTTCATTGTTGCTTTTATATTCCTGTTGCCTAGCATAGCTGTTTAGTATGTTAGGGACTTAATAAATGCTATCTATTAACTGAAAACCTCAAACTGGCTTTAAGCCAAAATGAGACTAAAATTAGGCAATCATCCACTTGAGATGAAACATGAAAGTAGACCAAAAAAACATATTTTGATATAATTTTAAAAACTTTTTTTAATGGCAGATAATTTGTGTGTAGGTATTCTGTAATAGGTTGAAATGTATGTGTTTCAATAAAAGCTAAAAGCTTCTGTAGCATGTTATTGTTGTCATTTCAATTATGTCTAACACTTCCTGACCCTATTTGGGGTTTTCTTGGCAAAGATACTAGTGATTTGCCATTTCCTTCTCTAGCTCGTTTTACAGATGAGGAAACTGAAGGAGAATTAAGTGACTTGCCTATGGTCACACAACTAATAAGTATCTGAGACCAGATTTGAATTTGGGAAGATGAGTCTTCCTGACTCTAGACACTATCCATTGTGTCACCTGGCTGCCCGCAGAGGGGGCAACCCACAGAGGTAAAAACAGTGCAGGGAAAATGCCCAACTTGGAGTCAAAGTAAGAGTTGGAACCCCAGTTCTTTCGCTCTTCTACAACTGTCTGAAATTGATCATGCTATTTTTGTTGTGCCTGTCTCAGTCTCCCTCAGTCTCCCTCAGTTGGTCTCAGTCTCCCTCAGTTGCTGTTTCAGTCTCCCTCAGTTACTGTCTCAGTCTCTCTCAGTTGGTCTCAGTCTCCCTCAGTTACTGTCTCAGTTTCCCTCAGGTACAGTTTCAGTCTCCCTTAATTGCTCTGTCCCAGAATAGAAATCCCCACTTCCTGACCTTCAGAAATAATTGGACTCACGTTCCAAAGTAATCATGAAACCTCCAGATGGTCAGCCTCGACCTACCTCTTATCTATCTATGTGACCCAGACAAGCAGTCTGCTTTGGCAAGGCTCCTTACTCCTAACCTGTCAGAACTGAATTTATGATTTCCTTGGACACCAGATGTGCTCAGCTGTTCCCATGAGCTCTTTGTCTCCCTGAGCTATAGGAACCCTATATAATGTTTGAAGTTCCTTGATGACATCACTGTGTACTTTGTACTCAGTTGGCTGACTGTGTCAGTCTTCGGGCCTGGACTGCGTGCTTTGCGACATGAGTCCCACCAGTCCTGATCCATAGCTATGGATTCTAAACTCTCAATTAACATCAATAAAGCATTACCTAATTTCCATGTGTGATACTGCCTCAGTTTCTCCCTGAGCATTACACTTCCACCTCTCTGGATATCTCAGTTTCCCCATCTGTAAAATGCTATTTTTAGACTATAAGATCTCTAAGGTTCTATACAGCTCTAATAGGCTATGATTTAGGAAACTCAGTCACATCCCTTGTGATGGGCATGGCTCCCATAGAATGGCAGGAGGCAAACTTTGTTAACCTTGCCAAAAGCACAAAAATGTTTCGCTGGCTCAAGCGACATTCAGTTAGTCAAGTGATTCTTCAACACCACTTAAATTTCAGTACATATGTGTTGATTCAAGGGACAACTGTTGCCTAATCTCATTTGTAAACAATTAGAATACTATGCTCTTGAATTTTCTATGAGAATTTTCAAAGTACTTTTTGTTTTATTCCTTGCAAAATTCCAAAGCATCTTTTTTTCCCTAAAATAATTTCTTAAGTGATTTAATATGAAGCAACAGATGCTGTTTTTTTCATTGTTAAGGATTCAGGAACCAAGATCCTAACAAGTTAAATGGTTTTTTCAAGGTCAGAGTCAATAACAGTCCACAATTCATTGGGATTCTAAATATGGGGCACTCATTTAGAATGATTCTGCAGACAGAATTTTGCTGCCAGACAAACCCATGACATGCCTGAGGTGAACATCCACTGTTCCACTCAAAATAACACTATTCTGTTCTCACTGCAAATGTGTCCATCCTTCTGAAGCTGGATTCTCTGTATGCAGAGGCTCTTAACTGGACATCCAAGAACTTGTTTTTAAAAAATACTTTGATAATGGCATTTCAAGATAATTTTTTTTAATCCTATGCATTTAAAAACATTTTTCTGAGTCGTCCAGAGAATTTACCAAACTACCAAAGAAGTCCACAACACAAAAAATTGTTAAGATCCCCATGTCTAATGTCTGTCTCATGTACATTAGGATACAGTTTAATTTTGTTTTGAATCTCCTGGTTCCTGAATCAGCTGGGGCTGGAGCCTCTTTTCATGTAGTTAAAAATGACAATTACCTGTTGTGAAGGAATATCATGCTAGGGAGCCTCATTGCCTTTAATTAGAGCTGTTTTTTGGTCCTTAAAAATGAGAGCTGGTTTCTCAGTAAAACAAATTGTATGATTTTAAGTAGAGGCAACATAGTAGAAAGAGTCTAGAACCTGGCATTGGAACATGGGGATCAATAACCCAGCTCTGATGTTTATTAATTGTATATAAAAAGTAGTGGCTAAATGTCAGATATTCCAGCAGAAGGTAATTTCCTTAAAGGAGGCAACAGATTGTTTTTGCACCTTCAGAACCTACCATAGTTCCTAACACAGAATTGGTGTTTGATGAATAGCTGTTGAATTTAATTTAATTGACCATGGGTAAATTCCCAGCAGCAGCTAGATAATGCCATAGTGAACACAGTGCTGAGTCTAGAGACAGTTCAAATATGGTATCAGCCTTTTAACAGCTGTGTGATCCTGGGAAAGTCATTTCATTCTGTTTGTTTCAGTTTCCTCATCTGTAAAATGAGCTGGAGAAGGAAATGGTAAACCACTCTAAGTATCTTTGCCAAGAAAACTCCAAATGGGGTCTTGAAGAACTGAGCATGGCTGAAACAGCTGAAGAACAAAAACCCTTACTCTCTGAGTTTCAGTTTATTTATTTGAGCAAACTAAGAAATTAAGTATTTTCTCAAGGTCACATAATATTTCCTAAAACTCCAAATCTGGAATACTTTCCACTACTTTATACTGACTCCCTTTTTTCTCTTATGTTTCTTGTTCTGTCATTTCAGTCATGCCCAACTGTTACCCCATTTGGGGTTTTTTTTGGCAAGAATAGTGGAAAGCTTCTCCAGCTTATTCTACAGATGAGGAAACTGAGGTAAACAGAGTGAAGTGATTTACCTAGGGTCATACAGCTAGGAAGTGTCTGAAGTTGGATTTGAAGTCAAGATGAGTCTTCTGAATTCAAGCCTGGTACTCTATCCAATGTATCACCTGACTGCCCATGTAAAACTAATAGATTATCATTCTATCTGAGAATTGAGGGAAAGATGGAGAGACATGATTCAAGGATTTTCCATTGCACATACACAACTCCTCTGTAACTTGCAAACTTAGGAAGCTGTCCATAACTAATATATGTCATAACCAGAACTTGAATCCAGTTCTCCCTAACTTCTAAGATCATCTCTGTAACTGCTACCTGACTTTGCCTCTCTAAATTTCCATTTTGGTCTTGTTCAGTTATTCTGGCAATGCTGGACTCTTCCTGATTCTATTTAGGAGTAGTTTGCCATTTCCTTCCCCAGCTCATTATACAGATGAGAAAATTGAGGCAAATTGGATTAAGTAACTTGCCAAGGGTCATACAGCAGGAAGTATCTGACACTAAATTTGAACTCAGCTCTTTCTGACTACAGGTCAAAAATTCTACTCACTGTGTCACCTAAATAAATATATATTAATATAACAAACATACATACACATATACACACATATGGGTATATAAACATATATATACATACCTATATACACATGCATATATAAACATACAATGTATGTATGTGTGTGCAATGTATGTATGTCTCTTGAGTTACAAGTTAAATCTGATTCTGGTCTAGTTTTCTTTTCTTGAATCCATGCAACATATTGATTCTTTCCTACTCCCCTGTAAATGCTTGGAGATAGAAGATGAAATGCAGTATATGGGAAATACCAAACAGTCCTCCTTTCGCTATATTAAAATATAATTTTATTTTCTTGGCTACACTGTAAATTGCTGAAGACAGGGACTGATTATATTTATCTTTATTTTTCTACCTATTACAATATCTTGTTTAATAATAATTTGTTAAGAATAAATGATTATATAAAATGTTTTTTGTTGCAACAGGCATTATACAATTCATATTACTGCCTGGTATCTTTAAATTGTCATAAATAAAGCTTTTTAAAGCTAAGGTCTTCAACAGGTCTCAGTTTGAATGAGGCCCACTCATTTAGTGATTAAAATTAGTCCAAAAAAAGAAAAATCTAAATAAATAAATATGTCTGGGGAGGGGAAGATCCTCAGGGTTTCTGATTAAAGCAGAAAAGATTGCTATTTACATCAAATCTGAGTCAATCAAGAACCAAATAATGAATAAAGTGGGCTTGACCCAGGACCTTCTGGTGGCTAATGAGAATCAGATTGATTTTGGTTTAAGGCACAATCCTAAGGAAAGAAATCTAGCTACTAAATCCCAAAATATTTAGGATGATTCAGAGGAGCAAAAGAAAAGGAAAAAAATGCCTTTAAGAGCATCTGTAGTTAAAGGTAAGATACCTTATGGAATTAAGGAAGGAGGGAAAGAAGGAAGGAAGGCAAAATTATTGAAAAGATGAAGAATCTAAAAAAAAAAAAAAGAAAAGATGAAGAATCTGACTGGATTGGTCAAGAGTGGGCAAGAGAGAAGAGAATGGAGATTCAGCAGGGAGATAAAAAAACCCAGCTCTGAGAGATCAGTATGAAGAAATTTGTTGAAGACTTCAGTTGTTGTTGGCTGAATAAACACTGAATGCTAATTGGAAGTTAGCTACTATCTTTTTCCATCTTCAGTGTGAGAGAGATGAAATTTCTCATAGGTGCTGCTGTTATTCTCTGATATAAGTGGGAAAAGGAGAAAGGAGAAAAACAGGCTTAATAGCTGGCTGTTTTATTGTTGGATCATCTGGCTGACAGTAAGTGAGTGGATGATACAGAATCCTTGCAAGTGAAAAGCTTGGCTGGGCTTGTCTAGAGAGAGCCATCCTAATGAACTCTGCAGTTTTCTCTCTGGCTGAAGCAGACTACTAGACAATGCAATAGTCCAATACTTTTTTTATTGTCCTCTTAAGTATTAGTTAAAAGAACCTATCAATGCTTCATTATTTCAAGAGTAGAAGAGAAGAACTTTAATTAAAAGAAGGTGCCAACATTTTTGAAGAAACTGATGACATCAAGGTCTGGACTCCAGAATTTTATCCCAAGCATACTGGTTCTCCTCATTCATGTGAACCTAAGTTAGGTTTATGTAAGTATTCATTCTGCCCCATGGATGGTAGAGTATGACCCAAGTCTATGTGCAGAATGCAAGGTAATGATGATTTTTACATCTGTTTTACATCGAATAACTATAATATACTGTTAATATCCAGTCACTTCTGATTCATATCCAATGGCATCATATTTGTAAGTAGTTGATTTTGTATAAATGGAAGCACACTAGTGGACACTTGAGAACAACAGTGGTGAATAGGAGAAGTTATTACTCTCAACAAAGTTACTTGGAGGTCTGAGTGTAGTGGGCTTTCTATGAGAAACCAGACATGACAATGTAAAGGCAGGTTGGGTAAGTGAATCCATAAGTGAATGGGTGGCCCATACCCTGTGTGAGGAGTTTATACTTGGCATGCCATATACCCATTTACACATATTCATTTTGTGCACATTCTGTATATTCTTCTATATGTTCATGTTGATTCTCCTATTAGAATGTAAGCTCCTTGAGAGGTCAATCTGTTTTTCTCTTTGCATCTCCAAAGCTTCTCCCAGTGTCTAGAACATAATGAATGCTTGTTGATTGTTTGATCATAGCTATATGATTTTGCCATAAATTGCCAGTACTTTCCATGGTGGTGGAGGAAGAAAAGTCCCTTCTTCCTTTCACTCCCCACCATGTGAGGGAGTGAATACTCTGAAAGAAGCAACATGGGAAAAAGGTGAGCACCTCCAAGACTGATACAGACTTGCATGCTTTGATAGGCCATGAATAATGGCGACTAATCTTTTGTGAGCCAATCACCATGTTCCCTCAGTTGCTTTTAAACTGTGGCCTAGAACCTGTAATTTCATTAGTTTGATCAGGGAATTTCTTTTATTTGGGAAATGATTACCAGAGGTCTCTAATCTACAATCTTATCAGATTGATAAAGGAACTTCCTATACCTCTCCCCTACCCCAATATTATTTTATCAGAACCCTAACAGCCCATCCAGACAGGGCTTCACTTATATTATACTTGAAGATTTGTATTACACTTGCCTTCATCTTGCTACCTCATAAAGGGAGCCAAGATGTGCATGCATAGGAGGGAGGAAGGAATACACAGGGCTATTTTGTACTGGTGTTCATATAAAATATGGGGTATTGGAATTCTAAAAAAAGTGGGGCTCTGAGGATATGCAAAGCATGGTTCTTATCAAATAAAAATGATGCCTTTATGCTTTTGCAGTTGTTACGGGCATAATTTGATTTGCCCCCACCCCTGCACCCCTTGCCACTGTGTCTTTGCTTGCATTAGCTTACATAGTCTTGTCTTGAGGGCAGAAATTATATATATTCTTGGGCTTTGCCGATCCTAGGATCATCAAAGCGTACTTTCTCAGATATGTTTCTGGCTCTATCATAAATTAAAAAACCAGTTACTTCTTCAAAAGGTTAAAGGACACACTGTAAACAGAGACATCCATTAGACACTTGCTGAAAGTGAAATGCAGATGCCCAGATAGTAATCGTGTAATCAGCAGGGACCCAGATCTCAGTTCTTGTTTGTGTCTCATGACTTCTTTTCATTGCTTTCACAGGAAGGAAACAGAGCTCCAATTATTGCAGTATGGAATGAGAGGCTCCCTTCAGAAACCCACATTTTCACCCCAGGTATGCTGAATGGTATAGATCTGCCAAAACTGGGCAGAAGATACATCTCCTTAGGAGAGTCCTTTGGACAATTTCCTTTTCTAATCTCCCTAGAAATCCCCAGAGAAAAACTCCCTCATGAGCAATCTTGTCACTTCTGCCTCTCAGTTCTATCTGTAAACAGGAAGTGGAAAGAGTCAGGCAGAAATATAAAATAATGACGAAAATAGCTGCTAGTAAATTACCTATTTTTCCTTCTAAAATTCAAAATTTCAATTAGCATGTGGCTATGAGAGATGAGTAGAGTAGCTAGGTGGCTCAGTATATAGAATGCACATTCTGGAATCAGTAAGACCTGAGTTCATATACTTACTTATACTTACTAGCTGTGTGATCCTGGGCAAATAATTTAAGCTCTGTTTATCTTAATCCACTGGAGAAGAAAATGGCAAACCACTTCATATATTTGCTAAGAAAATTCCATAGATAGCACTGATGTGATATGATCCATGGGGTCATAAAGAGTTGAACATGACTGAACAACAATGACAGAATTATAGGGAGAGGTTATGGAGGGAATAGCTCTCTCAAAGCATTAATAATAAAAGTGAAAAAGCATATTTATTAAGTTACCACTAGGCACTATGCAAAATGCTAAGGTATGAAAGAACAAATGAAATAGGGCCCCTCCTTTCAAGGAGCTCATAATTTCCTGAAAGAAAATACATGAAGAAATACAAGATATATACAAAAATACTATAAGGTAATGGGGAACGCTAACATCTGAGGGAATTAGGAATGACCTCTTGAAGGAATTAGGTCCTTGAGTTAAGATCTGAAGGGATTTAAGACTTCTAACAGGAGGAGATGAGGAAGAAGAATGTTACAAATATGGGCATAAAGTGGAAAATGGGCTATTTTATAAATTACTAAACAATAACAACAAAGACCTTTCTCCCTCTCTTTTGAGATTTAATTATCACATTTACAACTCCCTGATGGACATTTATACTTCCTGCTACTTTATACTCATAATGTCCCAAACCAAGCTCATCATTCAAATCAATATAACAAAATTTTCTAAAACCTATTATGTGCAGGATTAGACACAAAGATAGATAATTGTGAAACAAGAACACATGACAAATGCATTGGATATCACAGAAACTTGCATTGAGAAAAGACAAGGGATTTCTAAAAGAGTTGTATGGAAGAAGGGTTACTATGATTTTCCTTCCTATGCAGAAGTTATAGAGACATTTTTCTGCTAACATATGGATAAAAAACTTCTTAAAAGTTAAAATTGTCCCAAAGTAGAATGGATTTCTACATCTTTGGAAGTAATAAAAAAGTCTGGATGTCCTCTTTTCAGGAATGCTATCAGTGGTGTCAAACATGCACCACAGAGCCACATATGACCCACCAAACTCCTGAGAAAGGCCTGAACCAGAATAAAATATAATTGGAAAACATTTTGAAAAATAAATGAAAATACAACAAAACAGATAATTTGACATTTTAAAACTAAGTAAATATATATGGCCTATAGATATCCTCATGTGCAGTGTAGTGGCCCCCATTTGAATTTCACACCACTGTTGTGGATGAGAATCACCATTTGAGATGAGGTTTGGACAAAATAACCTCTGGAGTTCTTTCCAACCCTATAGTTACAATAAATAAGTAATACAATACAGGTGAACCTCTTTTATTATCCTGATATTTCTGGTTATGATTATACTTTTCTCAAATTGTTAAGTGATTTCTGAATGGACCAGTTCAATGTGATCCTCACCATAATTATGGGTGGAAAAGTGTTGTGTATAATTACCATTAGGGAAAGCTTGATCTATTTTATTGACAGCATTCTTAACCTATTCGATAAGGATGAATAAATTAGTGGATTTCAAGGACTTTCCTCTGAGAAACTATGGTCCCAAAACTCATTTAGCCATTGATTGTAAAATTGATCTTCCACTGACATACTTGGGAAAGGATCTGAACATCACTAGCATACTACCTAAGATGATCTATGTATACTATCTAAGCAATGAACTTTTTTCCCCCCACAAAATATGCTCTGGGAATTAATCCTATTATCTACAAGGGTGTCAACAACAATACTATATTGAGTAGCCAATGTGATCTTAATAATTTTCCATCATTTTTTCCTATATAGATATATCTCAGAGATCATAAGTGGGGCAAATATACTGACTTGCTACTGCTTAGTAGAAATCTCAAGCCTCTCCCCAGTAAATCTGTTAATTGGGTAATGGGTTTTGTCCATTTTAGTAGTAATATAACAAGACTTGGACTGAAATTAATATTTATGCAACAGAGTACTTCAAGAATTTGTGAAGTTGTTAGTGTAAGTGTACCATCCAATAATGTAGATTACAACATCACTATACCTTAATGGACTGTCTTCAGGAGTTGTCAGGATGGGGAAAAAAATCATTAATGATTGGCTAGCCTTTTAATTTAACCAGGCTGATCTTCAGAAGATAAACATACTACCTATTGCCAGTTCTGTACAAGAAATTCTCATATATGAGCAAAAAAACTGTGGCTGTTGTTCAGTCATGCTTGACTCTTTATGACCCCATCGGGGGGTTTCTTGTCAAAGACACTGAAGTGATTTGCTATTTCCTTCTCCAGGTCACTTTATAGATGCAGAAATGGAGGCAAACAGGATGAAGTGACTTGCCCAAGATCACATGGCTAATAAGTTTCTGAAGCCAGATTTAAGTCAAGTCTTTTTGGCTACAGACTCAGCACTCCATCCATTGTGCCATCTACTTTCCCTAGCAAAAAGTAGAGTGGCCCAAAGCATAATTTAGAGACACTACGAAAACAGAGACGAATTCTGGCCATCACTAATTAGAGTTGCTTTTATCTAGACCACAGGTGTTTATACTAGATGCTACCACTTCAAGTATTTTCAGATATAGCTCCAACTTAAATATGGAATTGTTAAAGTCTTTAAGAGGATTTTTAAGCCAGGAACATTTAAATCCCTTTTTACTGGTCTAAGGATAAAAACAAAAACCATCTATCAATGATGAAGATTCTTCATAGACAAAAATCCTTGAAACTAACACATCTTTATTCCAAAAGATTGAGGAGTTTATAGAAGAGATTTAAGGCAAATGCTATTGTCTTTCTTTTATATTTTGTATTCATCAGGTTAGTCCAGAGATGGCAAAAGGGGATAAAAATGTGGACACTGTTTCAAAGATAACAAAAGGCTTGCCAAACAAGGAAATTATAAAGTCACATTGGTCAAATATCTGTTCTTAAAGAATCTTCTTAAGTTCATTGCTTTGGACATCACCTAGTTCAACATCTTTATTTTATAAATGAGGAAACAGAGGCCCAGAGAACTAGCTCAAGCCAAAAATTCTTTAGTAGTTGAAGGGGAGAGATTAAAACCAACTCCTTTTATCTCAAATTCAGTGACCTTTCCACTGCACTACAGCACTCCAAAAAGATACTTCTATGGGAACTCATGGAGTTTCATTCCTTGAAAATTTTAAAAATAATACTATTTCAATTGGCCTAGAACATCTCAAATTGTACACAGAATTGGATTTGGTATGGATTTAAAGAGATAATGCCTATAAATCACTGTCAGGCTTTTCTCATACTGAGAATGCCATAAATGTAGAGAGGAAATGACGTACAGTAAATCTTCAATGTGTAACCAGTAGCTCCCATGCTCTACCCTATTCCTAGTACCTCTTCCCTCATTAGGCTTAAACTTTTGCCTTGACCTAGTTTTTCTGAAAACATTTTTCTCAATTCATCCTCGGGTATGCTTCCTTGGCTCTCAACCTGCTTTCCAGAATTTGGGATTCTTCCTTTAGATTTATTTTTCTGGTTCTTTCTCAGGCATCATAAACAGGGAGGGTCCTTCTCAGAATTTTTCTTTCTTAAAGCCCAAATCTGCTACCCCTCATGTACCCCTATTCTGATAATAAGTCTTAAGTTCTATATTATGACAACCTATAAAATTCCAGCATGTTATCAAACAATCATTTTAATGTCTATCATAGGGTTTTGCACACAGTAACAATTTAATAAGTTTCTTTCATTCATTAATTCACTCATTCATTCATCTTCTTAGATTAGAAGCTAAGGCAATTGTTTTTATCTTTTTTGGAAAGAAAATGTAATTCCCAAGGGAATTCTAAGTGAAGCATTTAAATCTTAGAATGATTTTCACATGAAAGGTGCCTTCTAATTAATTGAGTCATTGCTTCCAGGCCAAATTCATGTAGTGGCAAAGCTCCCATAGGATCTATGTTTGAATGATTATGGAATATAACTATAATTAGAATCTATTTTTTTAAAAAAAGCTTTTCTTCCTATTATTAACTTAGAAACTGTGAATTTCTTTAAGATCTCTTTGGGATATAGGCCCAGTAGAAACAATGCTGGGTCAAAGGGTATGCACAGTTTGATAACTTTTTGAGCATAGTTCCAAATTGCTCTCCAGAATGGTTGGATACATTCACAGTTCCACCAACAATGTATCAGTGTCCCAGCTTTCCCACATCCCCTCCAACATTCTTCATTCGTTTATCTTTTCCTGTCATTTTCGCCAATCTGACAGGTGTGTAGCGGTATCTCAGAGCTGTCTTAATTTGCATTTCTCTGATCAATAGTGATTTGGAGCACCTTTTCATATGACTAGAAATAGTTTCAATTTCTTCATCTGAAAATTATCTGTTCATATCTTTTGACCATTTATCAATTGGAGAATGCCTTGAATTCTTATATATTTGAGTCAATTCTCTATATATTTTAGATATGAGACCTTTATCGGAACCTTTGAATGTAAAAATGGGAAAGGGACCCACATGTGCAAAAATGTTTGTGGCAGCCCTTTTTGTAGTGGCAAGAAACTGGAAACTGAATGGATGCTCATCATTTGGAGAATAGCTGAATAAATATGGTTTATGAATATTATGCAATATTATTGTCTGTGAGAAATGACCAGCAGGATGATTTCAGAGAGGCCTGGAGAGACTTGTATGAACTGATGCTGAGAGAAACGAGCAGAACCAGGAGATCATTATACACGGCAACAACAATACTATATGATGATCAATTCTGATGAACATGGCTCTCTGCAACAATGAAATGTCTCAGACCAGTTCCAATTGTTCAGTGAAGAAAGCCAGATACACCCAGAGAGAGGGATATGAAATGTGGACTACAACATAACATTTCCATGATCTCCATCGACGTTTGTTTGTATTGGGTTTCCTTTCTCAGATAGTTTTTGTTCATGTAGATACGATTGTTCTTGCACAGCAAGATAAGTATGGAAATACGTATACATATATTCAACTTGTCAAATATTTTAATATAATTAACATGTAGTGGACTTTCTGCCATCTAGGGGAGGGGAAGCGACTGGGGGGAAAATTTGTAACAGAAAGCTTTGTAAAGATCAATGTTGAGGAATTACCCATACATATGTTATGCAAATAAAAGGCTTTAATTAAAAAAAAAAAAAGCCTATCCGATGATCAATTCTGATGGACATGGTTCTCTTCAACAATGAGATGATTCAAACCAGTTCCTATTGTTCAGCGATCAAATACATCCAGAGAGGCCTGTGGGAATTGAGTATGAACCACAATAAAGCATTTTAACGCTTTCTGTGAATATTTGCTTGCATTTTGTTTTCCTTCTTTGGTTGTTTTTTTTTTTTTCCTCTTTCTAGATTTGATTTTTCTATGCAGTAAGATTACTGTATAAATATGTATACATATGTTGGATCTGGCACATAATTTAACATATTTAACATGTATTAGACTACCTGTCATATGGGGGTGGGGGTGGGGAGAAGGAGAGGAAAAATTTGGAACAAAAAAATTTTTTTGCAAAGGGCAATGTAGAAAAATCATTCATCCAGCTAGAATGAGCATTATCTTCCAGGGAAGAAGATGGTCATTCAGTGAGATAGGAGAATTTCACCTATTTCTAATGACAAGACCAGAACTGAACAAAAAATTTGATCTACAAACACAGAACACAAGAGAAACATAAAAAAGGTAACAAGAAAAAAAACTCTTGAGAACTATATTTATGTTATGGATACTTATAGAATGAGGGTTGATTTTATGATTTTATTATTACATTATGATTATTGTGATATTATGATTATTGTGATTTTATGATGATTATTATGTGATTATTGTGATTTTATGATTATTATGATATGATAAACTGAAAAAGAAATTAGAGGTAGAAAAGGGATAACACTGAAAGAAGAGGAAAAGAAAGAAAAATAAGGGAAATTACATCACATGTAGAGGCAAAGAAAACCTATAATGATTGAGAGGAAAAAAGGGAGGGGAATGAGAATTTTGTTAATCTCCATCTCATCAGATTTGGCTCTGAGGGAATAATAGACCTATTGGGTATCAAAAAGAAACTTGTCCTATCTTATAAGGAAACAGAAGGGAAAGGGGGAAAAGAAAAGGAATAGACTAATAGAAGGGAAAACAAGAATTAACGGAAAAGGTGTAAAAAAAGGGGGTGGGGCTCTAAAGGGGAAGGGTTGTTTGAGGGAAGTGGGTATCAAAAGCAAAATACTAGGAAGGAGGGAAAGGGGATAGGAAAGAGAAAAGCATAAGCTAGGGTAAATCAGATGGCAGGAAATATAGAATTAGTTATTTTAACTGTGAATGTGAATGGAATGAACTCTCCCATAAAGCGGAAGCGGATAGCAGACTGGATTAAAACTAGAATCCAACAATATGTTGTCTACAAGAAACACGTCTAAAGCATAGAGACATACAGGGTGAAGGTAAAAGGCTGGAGCAGAATCTATTATGCTTCAGGTGAAAAAAAAAACAGGGGTAGCAACCCTGATCTCAGATCAAATAAAAGCAAAGATAGATCTAATTAAGAGACAAGGAAGGAAACTATATCTTACTAAAGAGTACCATAGACAATGAAGCAATATCAATACTAAACATATATGCACCAAGTGGTACAGCATGGAAATTCCCAGAAGAAAAGTTCAGAGAGATGCAAGAAGAGACAGCAAAACTATAATAGTGGGGGATTTCAACCTCCCTCTCTCAGAACTAGATAAATCAAACCACAAAATAAATAAGAAAGAAGTTAAGGAGGTAAACAAAATGTTAGAAAAGTTAGGTATGATAGCTCTTTGGAGGAAATTAAATGGAGAAAGGAGTTTACTTTTTTTCTCAGCAGTCCATGGAACTTATACAAAAATTGACCATGTGTTAGGACACAAAAACCTCAAAATCAAATGCAGGAAGGCAGAAATAGTAAATGTATTTTTTTTTCAGATCATGACAGAATAAAAATCACGTGCAATATAAGGCCAGGAGAAAATAGACCAAAAAGCAATTGGAAACTAAATAATTTCATCCTAAAGAATGAATGGGTGAAACAGCAAATTACAGACACAATTACTAATTTCATCCAAGAGAATGACAATAATGAGACAGCATACCAAAATTTGTGGGATACAGCCAAAACAGTAATAAGGGGAAATTTTATATCTCTAGATGCTTATTTGCATAAAATAGAGAAAGAGAAAATCAATGAATTGGGCTTGCAACTAAAAAAGCTAGAGAAAGAACAAATTAAAAACCCCCAATCAAATACCAAACTTGAAATCCTAAAAATAAAAGTCGAGATTAATAAAATTGAAAGTGAGAAAACTATTGAATTAATAAATAAAACTAAAAGTTGATTTTATGAAAAAACCAACAAAATAGATAAACCTCTAGTTAATTTTATTAGAAAAAGGAAAGAGGAAAATCAAATTGTTAGTCTCAAAAATGAAAAGGGAGAACTTTCCGCCAATGAAGAGGAAATTATAGAAATAATCAGGAGTTATTTTGCCCAACTTTATGTCAATAAATTTGATAACCTAAGTGAAATGGAGGAATATCTACAAAAATATAGATTGCCCAGATTAATAGAAGAGGAAATAAATTAGTCCCATTTTAGAAAAAGAAATAGAACAAGTCATTAATCAACTCTCTAAGAAAAAATCCCCAGGGCCAGATGGATTTACATGTGAATTCTACCAAACATTTAAAGAACAATTAACTCCAATATTATACAAAGTATTTGAAAAAATAGGGAATGAAGGACTCCTACCAAATTCCTTTTATGACACAGACATGGTACTGATACCTAAACCAGGTAAAACAAAAACAGAGAAAGAAAATTATAGACCAATCTTCCTAATGAATATTGATGCAAAAATCTTAAATAAAATATTAGCAAAGAGATTATAGAAAATTATCCCCAGAATAATACACCATGACCAAGTAGGATTTATACCAGGAATGCAGGGATGGTTCAATATTAGGAAAACTATTAGCATAATTGACTCTATTAATAACCAAATTAACAAAAAACATATGATAATCTCAATAGATGCAGAAAAAGCATTTGGTAAAATCCAACATCCATTCCTATTAAAAACACTAGAGAGTATAGGAATTAATGGATTTTTCCTTAAAATAGTAGCATCTATTTAAAACCATCAGCTAGCATCATATGTAATGGTGATAAACTGGAACCATTCCCAATAAGATCAGGGGTGAAACAAGGTTGCCCACTATCAACATTACTATTTAATATTAAATTAGAAATGCTAGCTTTGGCAATAAGACAAGAAAAAGAGATTAAAGGAATTAGAGTAGGTCATGAGGAAACCAAATTATCACTCTTTACAGATGATATGATGGTCTACTTAGAGAACCCTAGAGAATCAACTAAAAAACTATTAGAAATAATCCACAACTTTAGCAAAGTTGCAGGATACAGAATAAATCCACATAAATTATTAGCATTTTTATACTTCACCAACAAAATCCAACAGCAAGAGATACAAAGAGAAATTCCATTTAAAATGACTTCCAAAAGGATAAAATATTTGGGAATATATCTGCAAAGGGAAAGTCAGGATCTATATGAGCAAAACTAGAAAACACTCTCCACACAAATAAAGTCAGATCTAAACAATTGGAAAAATATCAAGCGCTCTTGAATAGGTCGAGCGAATATAATAAAGATGGCAATACTAACTAAACTAATCTATTTATTTAGTGCTATACCAATCAGACTCCCAAGAAATTATTTCACTGACCTAGAAAAAAATAACAACAAAATTCATCTGGAAAAACAAAAGGTCAAGAATTTCGAGGGAATTGATGGAAAAAAAAAAAAGCAAATGAGGGTGGCCTAGCTGTACCAGATCTAAAACTATTTTATAAAGCAGTGGTCATCACAACCATTTGGTACTGGTTAAGAAACAGAGTAGTTAATCAGTGGAATAGGTTAGGTTCACAGGACAAAATACTCAATGACAATAGTAATCTAATGTTTGATAAACCCGAAGACCCCAGTTTTTGGGATAAAAACTCACTATTTGACAAAAACTGCTGGGAAAATTGGAAACTAGTATGGAAGAAACCAGGCATTGACCCACACCTAACACCTTATACCAAGATAAGGTCGAAATGGATTTGTGATGTAGACATAAAGAATGATATTATAAACAAATTAGAACAATGTAGGATGGTTTACCTCTCAGATCTGTGAAGGGGGAAGGAATTTGTGACCAAAGAAGAACTAGAGATCATCATTAATCACAAAATAGATAATTTTGACTATAGCAAGTTAAAAAGTTTTTGTGCAAACAAAATGAATGCAGACAAGACTAGAAGGGAAGCAATAAACTGGGAAAATATTTTTATATTCAAAGATTCTGAGAAAGGCCTCATTTCTAAAATATATAGAGAACTGACTCAAATATATAAGAATTCAAGGCATTCTCCAATTGATAAATGGTCAAAAATTATGAACAATTTTCAGACGAAGAAATTGAAACTATTTCTAGTCACATGAAAAAGTGCTCCAAATCACTATTGATCAGAGAAATGCAAATTAAAACAATTCTGAGATACCACTACACACCTGTCTGATTGGCTAAGATGACAGGAAAAGATAATGACGAATGTTGGAGGGGATGTGGGAAACTGGGACACTGATACATTGTTGGTGGAACTGTGAATGTATCCAACCATTCTGGAGAGCAATCTGGAACTATGCTCAAAAAGTTATCAAACTGTGTATACCCTTTGACCCAGCAGTGTTTCTACTGGGCCTATATCCCAAAGAGATCTTAAAAGAGGGAAAGGGACCCACATGTGCAAAAATGTTTGTGGCAGCCCTTTTTGTGGTGGCTAGAAACTGGAAACTGAATGGATGCCCATCAATTGGAGAGTGGCTGAATAAATTATGGTATATGAATGTTATGGAATATTATTGTTCTGTGAGAAATGACCAGCAGGATGATTTCAGAAAGGCCTGGAGAGACTTGCATAACTGATGCTGAGTGAAATCAGCAGAATCAGGAGAACATTATACACAGCAACAAGACTATAAGAGGATCAATTCTGATGGACATGGTTCTTTTCAACAATGTGATTCAAATCAGTTCCTATTGTTCAGCGATGAAGATAGTCATATACATCCAGAGAGAGGCCTGAGGGAACTGAGTGTGAACCACAACACAGCATTTTAACGCTTTCTGTGAATATTTCCATGCATTTTGTTTTCTTTCTTAGGCTGCTTTTTTTTTTCTCTCTTTCTAGATCTGATGTTTCTTGTGCAGTAAGATAACTGTATAGATATGCATACATATATTGGATTTGTCATATAATTGAACATATTTAGCATGTATTAGATTACCTGTCATCTAGGGGTGGGGGGTGGGGGGAAGGAGGGGAAAAGCTTGGAACAACAAAAAAAAAGTTTTGCAAAGGTCAATGTAGAAAAATCACTCATATGTTTTGTAAATAAAAAGCTTTTACTAAAAAAAAAATCATTCATATGTTCTGTAAATAAAAAGCTTTAATTAAAAAAAGAACAATTAACTCCCCCCCAAAAAAGAAACTTGCTTCTCATTATAGACCATGTAATCTCTTTTTAAGATTACTACTACTCTGTACAGTTTGAGCAATTCTAAAAAACAACATCAATTAATGTAATTGATCTTGTAGCTGACACATAGTAGTGTTCTACTATAAGTGTATTAAATGATCAGGAACTAATGGTGAACAAAGAAATATGTGAATTTTGCTGAGCAGTAGCAATAGTGGGAAGATTTTTGGGTGAGATCTCAGGGCACCCTAGATTTTGGCTCTGCCATTTACTATTTGTGTGAGGCAAATCGCCTTACCTCTTTTAACTTAAATTCAGAGATGATTAGCACTAGAAAGAAACTAGCACTTGATCAATGAAAACTTTTTGGATAGTCTCTAAAATGAGGCAAACAATACTTGTGTTATTTAGTGCAGGAAATTTTTGTAAGGATTAATTGTGCTAATAATGGCCTCTTCTCAACCTTCATTCTCTTTGAACTGTCCTGATTTTGTCACTGTTAATAGCCCTTTCCTATGGGATAGTTTCTCCTCTCTTGATTTTCATGATAAGGATCTCTCCTGGTACTCCTCTTATCAATTTGCTCCTTCTCAGTATCCTTTGCTGGTCCTTTATCCTTGTTATGTACATTACTGGGACTCTGTTTTGGGGTCTTTTTTCTTTTTACTTTATACTATCTTATATGGCAATCTAATTAGCTATTGAGGATTCAAGCTTCATCCCTATGGAGATGGCTCTTAGACCTTTATACCCATCTATAGTCTTTCTCCTGAGTTATAGTACCACATAACCAATTACCTCTTGAACATCCCAAATTGGATATCCTGCAAGCATTTCAAACTCAATTCAAGAAGTTGACTTGGACTCAAAAGTCCCAAACAGAACTCATTATCTTTCCAACTAAACCCTCCCTCCCTTTTTCCCAATTTCTTTATTGCTATTGAAAATACTACAATCCTTCCAGTCACCCAGGACCACAACCTGGCACAGTATCTAGCACAAATATACTTAATAAATGCTTGTTGACCTTGAAATTATGCTTGACTTGTTACTGTCACTAATCCTACATATCTAATCTATTACCAAATCTTGTTCTTACCTTCACTGACATTTTTCATTTAGGTCTCTTTCTTTCCATTCACATAGCAACTATCATAATTCAGGCCCTCTTTATCACCTCTTCCCTGGAGTAATATAATTGTTCTTTGATTGGTTTTCCTTCATTCTCTACTCAGCAGCTAAAGGAATTTTTCTTAAGTGCAGATATCATCTCCTTTCTTCCCTATCCCTTGTCCCCAGCTACTCAAGAAACTTCAGTGGCTCCCTATTGTTCCATGATCAAATCCTCTGTTAGGCATTAAAGTTTTTAATAAATTGGCTTCTTTCTAGTCTTCTTACACTTTAGCCCTTGCATGAATTTTACCATTTAGGGTAACTGTCAAGTGAATTGGCTTCCATCTCACCACCAACTCAAAGTTTCCTAGCTCCCTTTAAGGCTCAGCTTAAATCTTACCTTCTACTAGAGACCTTTTCTGGTCCCTCCACAGTTAGTATCTCTTCTTCTCAGATTACCTTTCATAGATCTTACATGTACCTTGTTATTTACATGTAGCTTCATCATTAGATTGTAAGGTTTTTGAGGGCTGAGACTATAATTGTGCCTTTTTCTGCACTCTCAGCATTTGATACAGTGCCTGGCTCATAGTAAGCACTTAATAAATGTTTGTTGATGGAAAAATAATGTGTGGAAGGTGCTTTATGAAGCATTTAATGGTTTACAAAGGATTTTTATTTATTAGTATTATCCTTTATTATTAATATTATTATAATTATTGATGTTATTAGTAGCCATAAGCATTTAAGATGATTTACTCTTGGGAGGGGTTAAATCAAGGGTACTTTGGAATACAAAAGACAATATAGACTAATGAGATCCAAGACAATGGTGGTATAGTGCCTAGGTCTGGATTAAAAAATACCTCAGTTCAAAACAGCCTCAATTAGCTGTGTGACCTAGTTTTCTCAATTGAAAAACAGAAATAATGTCTAGTGCCTAGAAAGAAAGTTGGCTTCAAATTCAGGAAAGTCTAGACCTTAGTAGGCATGTGTTGACTATATGTTTCTGGGAAAATCACTCAGTTTTCAGAGCAGATGCCATCTGCTTTGGGAGATGGAGTTTTCTTATTAAGGAGTTCCCTCTAACAATGAAATCACCAGCCAGGTCCTTTCTTGACCTTCCCTCTCATTTCCCCAGGGAAGAGTCGGGATAATTCAGAAAAAAAGTTAATTTCTCTACTTCTCTGTCAGATTATTGTGACTGTCCTGGCCTGCCCAAAACCAAGATTACTCCTTAGAATAACAGTATCAATATCATTCATTAGATCTTAGAGGCATAATAACACCTTATCTCTCTATGAAAGTTCTTTTTGTCTCCCACTGAATTTTTGATAAGAGACAACTAACACTCTCATTAGGCAAGCCTTAACAGATAACCCCCTCTAAGTGTCATTCTCTGGAACAGAAAATTGTGCAAATGTAGCTCTCTGAAGGGTGAGCCCCTTCTGCTGATATGATTGCATATGTGCATGTGTAGACTTGCATTCTCTCTCATCCTCTGATATAATGATGTGACATACTCAGGGGAGAGATGAGAGTGTGTGGGGAGGCTCATCATTCATGTTGATATCATGCTTTTCAAAGGTTTTTTACTGGATATTCTTAAATGAATTAGCCAAAGCTTTTCAAGAAGCAGTGATATCATCTAGGAAAAACTGGGCTCTATATGAAGGTGAAGGGGTTAGCTGTAGATTTTGGTCAAGTACAATCAGGGTTTGGGTAAAGAAACAAGTATTGTCTTAGCTTTTCATGGTTTACTGCGAGTTGATGCTCACCTAGAGTGGGAATACTCATCTTCCAAAATTGCAAATCTAACCTCAAACACTAGTTGTATGTTCCCAGGCAAGTCACTTCACCCTGTTTGCCTCAGTTTCCTCATCTGTAAAATGAGCTGGAGAAGGAAATGACAAACCACACCAGAAAATCCCAAATGGAGTCACAAAGAGTCAGGCATGACTCAACAATAAAAAAAGGTGGTGAAGACTATTACGTTTTTGTTAGGAGATGCTCTTTTTTTGTTTTTCTAATTATTTTCACCTCATTTAAAATGATTTCCCATAAGGGAATTTTTGTTGCTTCCCTGGGGAAACTAGTCACATTTAAATTCAACAAACATTTATTAAGGACGTGGTACCTTGAGGCACAAACTCCTCCCTTTCCATAAACAAAAAGAACCTTCTGCTTTCTTCCTTTTCTGCAGGGGAAATTTCTTAAATTGTTTAAACTGTTGCATATTGTATTCTTAATTCTTCCCACCTTCCATGACCTTTCTAGTATTCTTGACAAAGGAGCATAAGCCATTTGACAAACGAGGAAAAATAAGCCCAACAAGGTTGTGATTTGCTAAGAGTGAAATAGTTTCCTAAGTACTGATTCCAAATCCAGCTTTCATGACCTGAGTGTAGAGTTACTATCTCTTTCCTTGATAATCCAGTATACTAATTGATGTTTTGTTTGTTATACATGCCAGACCCACAGTTTAACATAATTACCTAGGTTCACACATTTTTCTAAATCTGTAGATTTGTCATCTCAGAACTTGATCCTGCCTCAGGACATTCTGGTATCTGCACTACACAAACATGACAATAGGAATGCTAGTCTTAGACAATATCTAAATTCCATGTGAAAGGAAAGATCCTACATTGTCCAGACCAGTCATTTGGTACTGGAACAATTATCAAGAGTTCCAATGGGATTCTGGGTTCACTGGCTTTCCTATTCTCCTTCCTCCAGAAGAGAAATGGGAAATGGAACATACAGAAAACTTAATATTGGCTCTTGAACCTTTAGATTTCATTACAGATGTCACAAAAGTTTCATCTGATGAATGCCAGTCAAAGAATAAAGATAGTGCATAATTTAAGAAATTCATGGATGGGTTTTCCCAGTTGAGTCTTTAAAAGTGCTTCTGAATTATTCTGGGAGACTTATCTCTTCAGGGATGCATTGTTTTGGGTCTACTCTTGTGAGGTTGTATGGAACAGAGAGTCAGTGATTAGAATCCTCCCCTCTATTCTCTTTTCTTTTGAAAGCAGTAACAATACCACCTCCACACATTACATAGGTAGACTTTGTCAATTTCTAGCCTCTATTACTTTACATAGCTTTTCCATACATGCCTGACTTATTTCCTCATACTAAGAGGAAATAGGGTAAGGGACTGGACCTGTATGCTCCTAGCGAGGTACTCCTACCACTACAAGTTGGCATCTTCTCAACTCAACAGTCTTAGATTGTGACCAAGAGCACTGAGATATTAAATGCCTAAGGGTCATAGAACCAGTATGTGTTAGAGGCAGGACTGGAATCCGGGTTTTTCTGGCTTTAAAGTGAACTCTTTATTCACTAAGCCATACTGCCTCTATTTCCCTGGGATCTTGGCCCACTTCCTCCATAGTAAAGGAGAAATATTAATTCTTTTAAGCCAGGAGTAAAGATCACTTAATTTCTCGAATCTAATACAAAAATAATTACATTGGTTTAGCATTTTGAAGTTTTCCAAACACCTTCTCAAACTATATCGTTAGCTCCTCACAGCAACTACGTGAGGTAATTATGTTCCCATTTTGCAGATGAAGAAAGTTGAGTCCCTTAGTCTGTTGACTCAGGCCGGTGCTTATTTCAGTACATCATGCTGTTCCCTAAAAGAGTGAATGTGCTTACCTAACTGTCTACCCAGGAATGACAGTCTTTGGGGAGTCTAAGGTCATTAAATAGAAAAGAAAATAGAAGTTGATGCTAAGTAAACACTGTTGCATTTGTGAGGTCTTGTGAGCAATGCCCCTCCTCCACTATCCCTACCCCAATGGACTGCTTATTTCTCCAGTCTGTTGTATTTACTGTTCTTGTTTTTACTAATCCCCAGAGTATTCAAATAGCAATCAAGCACACTCTCAAGTTCAAGTTAAATGATGAAACAACAGTAGCTGCACATTTCCAGGTGCACTGAACACAGCCCTGATAGCTTCTTGGCACAATGAGCAGGCTTGGTATTTGTCTGCTGCTTCAGTTTCTCCCATCTGTCTGGAAATTCACATCTGGCCCCATAAAATTGCTCTTATAGCTCGGCAGAAGCCAATGAGATCTGCTTCTCATCAGGGAGGGATTTTTTTGGGGGCCAGAGACAGCCGTTCAGCTGGAAAACTTGTTACTATTGTTTTGTCTGAATTGGAGGTCTTTAAGTAAGAACCTGAACTTCATGGTTGATAATTTTCAGTTCATTTCTAAGACAGGCAAGTTTTAAAATTTATTCCAGGGATGAGGAAACCTCTGATTTTCACTTTCAATCCATAAGCTGAAAGCAAGCATCAATACAACTTCCCAGTCTAGGAGCTATCCTTAAATCTATCCATGTATTCCACTGTGAGGTATGCTATTAGTTAAGGACTACCTGAGACTATTTTCTAAAGGATAGAAAATTCCCGTTTAACTATTGAATTAACTCTTGCTTCTCTGTCTCTCTTTGTCTCTGTCTGTCTCTTTTTCTCCCTATGCTCCCTCCCCCCACCTCTTTCTCCATCTCTCTTAACTCTAGGGAGAAACTGGGATCTGCTTACAGACACTAATTATTAAAACTTCTGTATCCCCAGACTAAAGGGTTCTGGTCCACTGGGCACATTTTAGTAATAATTTTGGTCCACGGACCAGTTAGATGGTGCAGTGGATAGAGTTGTAGCCCTGAAATCAGGAAAACCTGAGTTCAAATATGGTCTCAATCACTTAACACTTATTAGCTGGGCAAGTCACTTAACCCCAACTGCCTAACCCCCTTCATTCCCCCCCAAAAAAATTCCCATAATTTTGGTTCAGAAAATCATAAAAAAGTAACCAAATTTAACAACTTTAAAATTGAGAATATATAATAAAGAAAAAACAGTAAAGTTTGGCACAGCATTTCCCAAATTTCTTACACTTAATACTTAAACTTACACTTTTATAGTTTCTCCCTTTTGTACTTTGGAAAATTACTGAGCAGTCCAAAGAGTTTTTTGTTTATATGAGTTCTATCTTTTGATATTTGTCATATTAAAAATTAATAACAATTGCTAGCATTTATATAGTACTCTAAGAGTTATAAAATACTTCATAAGTATTATCTCATTTTATCTTCATAATCACCCTGTTATTAACAGCACTGTACAAATGAGAAAGCTGAGGCAGGCAGAAGTTAAGTGACTTACTCTGAATTATCATCTAATTAATGTCTGAGGCCAAATTTGAATAGGATATCCTGAGTTCAAGTCCAGTGATCTATCCACTGTGCAACTAACTGCCTACATTTTTCTATTATTATGAACATAGCTTTAACCTCAAATGCCCTTCCAAAAGTTCTTAATGACTCAAGGGATCCTGGATCACACTTTGAAAAACCACTAATGTAGTAAATCGAGAGGTGGCTATAGTTAGAAAACATGGATCTGACTCTTATACATACCAGCTCTGGGACCACTGTTAAGTCCCTTAACCCTTCATGGCTCCATAAAACTTTCAAAGTTTATTTGAATTGCTAACATGCAATGGTGGAGGGGACTTCCACACTAGGAATCCTCTATCCTAATAATTCACAGGTTTGGATAAGAATTAATAATAACATAAATGAAATATTTATGAGAAAAACTGCATCTATGTTGACCATAAGTAACATTTTCCAAAGAAGTCTGAATCTTAAGAGAATCAATTGTATATTCATCATAAAATTTTGCAGATGAATTTATATTTTAAACTAGAGTTGCTATTGATTGTCATATCTCTCTAACTTGTCCAGAAGATGAAGTGGTTTCTAGATGAAGCATTTTCTAGATTTCTTTGGTCTCATTATAGCAATAGCTTTTCATTATTTAAACATGGGATGTGTGATAATTTATGATACTGGTCTCTTTGTTTCTCATTTTTTTAGCAACAATAATTTTGTTAAGGAAATATGTTTAGAGTTGTTTGAAAAAAGAAAAATTCAATTGTACTTTTAACAAGGCTTTACAAAATTACTATCTTCTATCAAAGTCAAGCATCCCCAGTTTTTGATTTGTAAAATGTATTTCAGGAATCTATGTCCCTGTTGTTTCTACCCCTTTCCTGGAGAAATATTTTAAATTTTCTCTCTGTCTCTAATTTTATGTCTAAGTTGATTTAGGATATAATAACATGAAGTCATTACAACCCTAAAAATGAGAATTTATTGTAGATACACAGATTGTAATTGGAAGAAATTCTTAGTATAGTGAGCCTACATTTTTCTACTGAAAAACAAATGCTATTTGTGAAAATTCAAAAAGGCATTTGATGATACTTTTTAACATATCAAAATAAAAAAGGAAGCATTTGGTAAATGGAGGGACAAAAGTAGCTATGTAAAACCATGATGTGAGGATATCAGCAAAAAAAAATAATATTCAATGGACAGGATTTTTGGAAAACATCTGGCTTTGTTGGTGTGATAGAGGAGAAGTAAATCAGTTTGAGAGTCAGGAGATTTTAGGCTCAGCTCTGCTACTGAGACACTGTGGGAAAAATCAGATCTCTATTTGCTCATCTGTAAAATGAGGAGGTTGGACTAGATACCTTGCAGGCCTAATATTCCATGAATCTAAGATATTAAATGGTGCCAATCATTGCCTGTATACAAGACATGGCAACTGTCAGAGGAAAGCAGAAGTTAGTTGCATGTAGGCTGGTGAATGGGGAAAAGACCTTAATTAATAAAGGAAACATTTTGCAGGGTACTAAATGCAGGTATAAAAATTCCTAGTCTAAGCAACTGGCCAGGAAACAGTATGGGGGATGAGTCAGCAACTTGAGAATAAATAAAGACCCTTAGTTAGACCTTTTGCCATTCAGAAAATTGAACCCAGTAAAGTAGTCCCTTAGGAGGCTGTCGGAGGTAGAAAAAGCTTAAGAAAATCTTTTTTTTTTTTTTTTTAAACACTTAGTACTTTCTAGATGAAGGCAGCAACAGTGGATAGAGAGCTGGGCCTGGAGAAAGATTCATCTTCCTGAGATCAAATCTGGCCTCAGATACTTACCGACTATGATCCGGGGAAATCACATCATTCTGTTTGCCTTAGTTTCCTCATCTGTAAAGTGCTGGGGGGGAGGGAGGGAGGGGGAAGGGAAATGACAAGCCATTCCATTATCTTTGCCAAGAAAACCCCAAATGGGATCATGAAGAGCCAAAAATGACTGAGCAACCTTCTAGATGACCTTTAATATAAAAACCTGGACTTTATCTTCTTCAGCTTTATCTTATGTCCCTAGTTGAGGCTTAATAGATAGAGTATTAGGGTAGGGTAGAAGGCATGCTGATTTTGGAATTCTAGACCTATATTCAAGACCTACCTCTGACTCATGCGGGCTTTATGGCTCTGTACAAATAATTCAGTGCCCCAGACAATTCTTCCAAGGCTATAAGTTGCCAGGCAGGTGCTAATGTGCACTGGTTAAAGGGAATTTCCAGATCAAAAAAACAAAACCCAAAAATTTCCTTATACCAAGGATTTTTACCTATGATCCAAGTCCTTGGATACATTTAGGTAGGGGGCAGGGCATTCCATGAACTAAGATGGAGAAATAGAAATGTACTTTTTATTTTCCTTAATTTCTAATTGAAATTGAGCATTTCTCCTAATTATATAAAAACATTATTCTGAGAAAGAATTCATAGACTTCACCAGATTGCCAAAGGAGTCTGGGACAAAAAAAAAAAAAAAAGATTATGAGCCCCTGATTTATACCAGTGAAATATCAGATCCAATTTAGAAAATTCCCTTGACTACACTATATTTAGTGTAGTGGCAAGAGCAATGAATTTTGAGTCTGAAGATCATTGATCCTTATAATTTTTGTTAACTTAGGAAAGTGACAACCTCCCTGGGTCTCAGTTTCTTCATCTGTAAAAATGAGGGTGTTGGACTAGATGGGCTGTGAGGTCCCTCTCAAATCTAAATCTATTACATTATGATCCTACAACTGGAACAGAAGGAGAAGCTAACTTTTGATCTTTGTGGCTTGAGAATAACTGATTCATAAAAATAGTTATAATTCCATGTTGCATTCCATATTTCAAGGATCTTTCTCAATCATTTGCATGGCTAGAAGTGGTAGTGGTGGTGGTGGACTGGTGACAGCTTGGTGTTGTAGAAACAACATTGATTTTGGGGCAAGAAACAGACTTTGAGAGCCATTTTGCTATTTTTTTTTTGATTTTGCACAAGGTCAGTTTACTTTTCTGAGTTTTAGCTTCTTCATATCTAAAATGAATGGTTTTGATTACATGTTTAACTCTCTAAAATTTGAATTATTTTACATAAATTCTTTCATTGTATTCTAATAACAAATCTAGGGGTAGGTGTTACGATTATCCCCATTTCACAGATGAGGAAACTGAGGTTGAGAGAAAGTTGTCCATGGTCACAAATTAGTAATTGTCTCAAGTAAGATTCAAATTCAGATCTTCCTGAATACAAATCTATTGCTCTTTCTCTTATGTCCTTTGGTATGAAATCTGATAAAAATAGGTTTTAGATCTAACACAAATTGCACCTAAATCATCCTTTTCCCATTTTATGCAGTGACTAAGAATTAGAAATCATTTTACTATCTAGCTGGAAGAACTAATGTCTAGTTGAATTTCTTTCTGCAAAACCTTGCAACTTCACCATAAGTATGCACTCATAGCAGGAAATTTGACTTAAATGTGCTGAGTCTGTCTCCAAAAGTTCATAACTTAGGGGCCATCAATGTTTTTAAAAATATTTTAGTTGGTGATGATTATAATTCTAATAATAACTAGTATTTATATAGTGCTTTAAGGCTTACATAACATTTTATACATATTATTTTCACAACTACTCTGGGAAGTAGTTACAACTATTATTAGCATTTGTTTAGGGTTACACATAGAATCTGAAGCTACATTTGAACTCAGGTCTTCGGACTCCAGGTGCAGAACTCTATCCACTGAACTATCCAATTGTACTTCAGTGTAATTGGTTACTTTTATAATTCTATATATTTTATTTTATGCATTTAAGGACATTATTCTCAGGATACCATAGGTGTCACTAATCTTCCAAAGGATTTCATAACAAAAATAGGCTAAAAACCCCTTTAGTCAGGGCTTGAACTACATAAAAGACAGTTTATAAGACAGTTTTGCTTACTGAGATGGTCCCCAAAGCAAATCCCCTTTCCACGGGACTCAATTTCTTCCTGTCCAAGTCTAGGTGATTTACAAATAAACATTCAAAGTTTAAATCTCTTTCTTTGGACAAAACTTTAGAGAATCACTGATCTAGAGTTGAAAAGGACCTTAAAAAGCCACTGAGTTCCACCTCTTCCTTAGACAAATGAAAAAACTGAGGATGAAAGAAGTTAAGTGACTTGGTCTTATAATTACTGTTAAGGGTCAGGATTCAAGCTACTACTGTACTACTTATCTGCCTTAGGCACTAAAAACCAAGTGGCTACTGACTCCAAAAGTGAGGAAGAGGAGAGGGTAGAGATATACTGAGGATCTGTAAGCAGAAGACTATAGATCTTTTGTGATCATGTCAGTTTATGGTGATCTTAATCCTTCCTAATACTTCCCAGTATGGCTAATGCCACAATTCTCAATCCAGAAAACCATAGAGACTTCACTACAAGAATGTAAAGGAACTGTCCTGCATCAAGTAATTGTATTGCCTCAAGGTTTAGTCCTGATTTGCTGAAACTCCCAGAACCTGAAGAATATGCCAAGTACCTAAAGTGAAACAGTCTTTAAGTGAGAAAAAAAAAGAAAAAAAAAAGGGATGGCTTTATCCAGACACATAGAATAAGAGGTTGGTGTGGGATGGCATGAAAAGTAGAGTAAGGTGAGTTAGTAATCCTGAATGAAAGCTAACAGCCATGGATTAGTAGTCAGTACAGAATGTGAATCCATACATATTTGTTAGTGTTTATTTGTTTACTGATCAGCCTCTTCCATTACAGCATGTCACCCCAATACAGAAGATCTTGGCAAAGTGAGAACTGAAAAGAATCCAAGCTCAGAGACACAGAAATAGGTGCGTGAAAAGGCAGTTTATTTTCTATTAATACTGTACAGAGGAAAAGAGAGAAGCCACAGTTACAGCTTGACTGTCTCTGGCAGTGTTATTTCTGATGTCTTTTTTGTTATTAATCTGTAGAAGACAGAACAGTCAATGTATGCTTCAGGTTACAAAGTTCAGCAGCTAGCCCAGAAATTCTAATTCAGTGTGAGCACAACAGGTCCCCTTTCCCCCCTCCCCCAACAAAACTGGATCTATTTACATGTATAAGGCTCACCCAAAATGAGTTAGCTAAAGCTGAAAATTTCCATCAACAACTTACATTCAGTGTAAAGCTGCATTTTACACAACATTTTCTTAAACCCCTGTAAGAATCAAATGTATTTAGGTTTGAAATTTGAGAGGAGGGAAAATATGCACTCCCTCTGTCTCCCTCTACCCCCCAAATCCCCAATAACCAACCATAAAAAAAAGCAGGAAATACTTTCCATCTTCTGAAACATTATTTCACTCTACTGGATTCTTTCTGTTCTAATCAGGACTTATGCTTTGACCTAATGCATAAGCTGTTCCTAGCTGCTACAAAACTATGGAGAGACATTTTCTCTCTAAGCTGAGAGATGTTTCCTTCTTTTTCAGCTCTAAGACAAAGCAGGCTTTTAGAGTAAGAATTAGCTCCAATGGATAATTGCATAACTTTCCTTTCACTAGACTTTGGTTGCACAAATGCCTCTGATATAGGGGTGCTCATTCAAAATAACAGCTGAGCTTGAACAGGGCTTATTTGAAAGGAGCTCAAATGACATACAAGAGAAAACATGACAGGGCATGGAAGGACTTCTTTCTTTTATTAAACTGAGTTCCTTGAGAGCATTGGCTTTTTTTTTTTTTTTTAAACTTTTTAAGTGTTTCCTGCACTTAGGAAAGTGCCTGGCACATAGTAGGTGGTTAATAAATGCTTATTAAATAGACTTCTGAAGCTACTGGAGGAATCTATTTGCATGATCAGATAAAATACTTACTACTACTAAATCACCCTTTTTTCCAATTTATGCAATGACTAACAATGAGAAATCTAAATGCTAAATGCATCCTTTAGGTTCTGTTTTCTTCTGGTTTGAAGACACTATCTGTGCTTGGAAAACTGTGTGAAGATGCAAGATGTAAGCAATTGCTTTCAAATGTTTGGATTTTTTTTTTTAATAGGTAGTGTTGAATGAGCTATGATGTTGCATCTGGGGAAGATCTGGGGAAAATTGAGAACATAGGCAATTGGAAACGATAATATTCTCTAAAAAGAGAAGAAATTTGAGAGATCTGAAGTGCATTTCACACAATAGGATGGAGATCATTCACATATGGAGAATAAGAATTACTCTACTTGACTGTTTTAAAACTGTCCTCTTTCTCCACTGATATTTACAAGGCAGAGTATTAGGATACTGTAATTTGCAGCTTTTACATTGTGGTTTTAGGCATTTATGGACTAATCTTAGGCACACAGATGTTTCTGAAATATGTCAACACAATACAGCATGGTGATTTAAAAAAATTCAATCTTACTAAGGTATAACTCCTGAAAGAGCTGGAAGAATTTGACCTAGACACCTCCTAGACTTTATTAACATATTTGATATTCATAGCTGTTGGAATGTTACTAATTCTTTCAAAGGATCAGACATCACTGTTGGTACAATTAAATTATTTTTTAAAAAGTATTATCTGACCTAATGGCAGGCATAAAAATTTTTATGTTTTGGTCAATATTTACTAAAAAAAGTTCTATGGTGGGATCAGTGCATGAATTTGGACACCAGCTTTGATGTTTACTACCCAGTTTACCACTTAGGCAAGTCACATAACCTCAATCTGTTTTCATTTTCCTCATCTGCAAAGTGAAAAGACAGGATTACATGATCTCTGAAGTTTCTTCTAGCTCTATCATTTTGTGGACAATCCCACCACCTGTTTTTATTCAGTGGTAAGGCAGGGTCAATGATTTCTCTAACAAAGGTATTTGTGAACCTGTTTCCCGAACCAAGGCCTAGGTGAGCTCTGTAAACCCCACTGCAAAATTGTAATCCTAACAGTGGGATAGAAATGATTCCATTTGTCAAGAGTGCAGTGTTTTAAAATTAAGTTTACAGAATATGTTATTTCATTAGAAAAATATCATTCCTTTAAAAAAATACATAAATGTAAAATACTACATTTTATTACCTTTCTTCACTTATTTCCATAGCACATTATGAATAATATTAATGAATAATACCCTTCTTTTATACTAGACATCAACATTGGATTTACTTTGATATGTCTTCATGCCATTATTATTGTGCTTAATTAAAAAAGAAAAAAAGCTCTCTTGGACCTAGATCTATACTATCACTACACTACCAATTCTGGGCAAGAACAGCAAAATCAATTGCAAGTTGGCTACTAAATAAATGGTTTTCACTGGCACTACCATGTTATGGGGGTGTCAGTATCTAAGGTGAAATTCAGCACACCTTCAAAATATCTTCCATAAACATTCTTCCAATATTACATTTCAGAAACTACTGTGACCACACATTTAGATATAGGAATAAGGGCATGTATAAATGCTTTCTATTACATTCTACTACAGATAATGATTTTCATATAGCAGAGATCCCTCGTGGGAATTTTCTATGACTCTCTGAAAAATGAAACTTTACCTTAGTTATTGATTCCTAAATATAGGAAATGGTAGCATGATGTAATGACAAGCCTCCTGGTCTGGGCTTCTATTCTCAGTTCTTCCACTAATTGTTATCCTTGCTGGGTCATTATTTCTGTATGCATCCCAATTTCCTCTTCTGTAAAATGAGGGAATTGAGAAGATGACCTCTTATATTCCTTTGAACTTTGACATGCACTGAGCTGGGAATATAAAAAGGTATCCAATTTTTACAGATGCAAAGATATTGCTTAAAGTATACCCTCTATAGATCACTTGTGCTCTTGGGAGTGTGTGTGTGTGTGTGTGTGTGTGTGTGTGTGTGTCTCAGCCTGTCTGTTTTGAGGATCCTGGATTTTAATCATATTTCAGAGGAGGCTTGGCCCTGATACACTAAGGGGTTACAAAAGAGAATGTTGTGTTTATACAGCTTTGGAATACAGCCTGAATTATTGAAAAGGACAGAAAAGAAGAAAAATAAATAGAATACTAAGGCAAACAGTTAAATGGCCCATCAGACCTATTTTATCATTCATTTAGGTAACTTCACAAAGGCAAATCAGATAAGTTCTGTAAACATAAACCATACAGTACATCAGGCATAAGTAAATGAATAGAAAGCCACCCTATAATTCTTTTCTTTCTGTACTTTTGTTCTTTTGTCCCAATGGTTTTTTTCCCCTAACTTTCTGATAAAAATTCAATGCTTTGCACAAAAAAAAAAAAAAAAGAATCCAACCAAACAAAAAACAGCCTCAGATGAATAAGGGACAATGGGGACAGGAAAACAAATATCATGATGCTCCAAAGTGTAGAAACTTAGAAAAAAATCCACAAAATATATAAAAAAAAAGTTTCACAGGCAATCATTTTCTTCCTATTTAGTAGAAGTGAAAAATGTTTTTTGTTTGTTTGTTTGTTTGTTTTTATAAACGTTAAGGCTAATCAGTTCATTGATGCAGGAAGCATGCAGTTCAGTTTATTTCTGATTTTCTCTTACCCTATGAGGAGTTTTTCGTGTGGTAGTTTTGATCTACATATAATTGACTTTTAATGGAGTTCAGGAGTTGAGATTCTCTTAAGTAAAAAACAAACAAAAAATTCAATACACTTTTCTAAAGATTATACTTGAAAACTTGTTCTATATCCTTCATGATGTGAAGTATAAATTAGCTCCTTGAGTGCAGGGCCTATTTTTTTTTGTCTCCATAGCCCCAATACCTAGCTCAGTGTTTGGCATACAGTAGGTGCTTCACAAATGTTTGTTAAATGAATGAAAGAATGGAGCTTTTGTCTGAATCTTGATTGTACAGGTATTCATGTTCAACTTTTAGAGTGCCTCTTTTTTTTTTTTTAATAAAAAGAAGTATTATTCAATGAGTTTGGTAGAACTGAAAATACATACTGATTACCAAATTATGATCCATAATAAGAAATCTTGGTGACAAGGCAGCACTATAGGCATTTAATTCAATATAGGTTCAATTCAATGTGATATTATAATAAAAATCCTTAATTTTCAGAAAAGACTACATAGTACCAGTGAATTGGTCAAAGAAATGGGAAAAAAAATCTAATCCAGCTAATTCTTTCTGGTTGTCTACATCCAGTGGAACTAATATTTCCAGGTATTCTGAATGAGTTAACTGTGGCAAAGATAACAACCAAATCTTCTGACCAAGTTTTGTCCTACTCAGCTGAGTTTATACTTATTTAGCTACTAAAGTTCAAATACGACCTGCTTAAGCACTGGGGTATTTCTGAAAAATTGTGAACTGGTAGGATTTTGGGCAATCACATTCTATTTTAAATGCACAGGGAATCTGATTTATTCTTATGTTGGTGGTTGTGAAAACCTAAAGCTTCCACAAGTAGGGATGTTACTATATAAGTTTCTGTTTGGTAAAACTATATATATCACAATCCTTACTTTACAAAACAGAAATTGATATAAAGAGAATTACCCCCTCTCTTAAAAAATACCCATATTTCTACATTTTGGGTAAAATTAAAAAACATCTTAGTAACAATTGTGACAATATTATTCATGTTTCTATTACACAGGCTGGCATTTTTTTAATATCATTATGCCTTTGCAATTATCAACACATCATGCCAATTTCCTTCTGTTTTCTTCCCCTTTCCTTAAGCAGTCAATTTGCACCCTCAGTAAGGTATTTTTCAGTAGACTGTTTACAATCTCTGAAATGTAAATTATAACAAGGACACAGGATAGAAGACTAACTGTTTTGTTGTATTTGTTTTTTTTTTTAAACTTTTAATTCTGGGGATACTCTTATGTTTTATGTAGGTGGTTAGGTATTAAAAAAAAAAGACATTTACTTTGTCCTTAGGGCATATTTTTTCATCATCTGGACAGAAGAATGAATGCAAATTCCAAGGCAATAATCATCTATTGCTTTTTATTTTAAAACTAGCATTTCAAAATGTGGCCAAATGGTTTCTAAAAGTATTTGGCTTGCCTGAAGGCCAGTGAGTGATATGCAATTACCTGGGGGTTTCAAGTCTACAGGCAGGAAAATTTTGATTTCAATTTTAAATATAGTTTTAGAAAACATGACCTGAGGCAACTTTTCTATGTTAAGTCTACAAATGTAAAGCACACAGTTTCTAGCAATGGAAGCACAATTCTACCTCCCAATTTTCCTCCTATAGTTTGTTTCTTGAGAATTAAAATTACAAAATTTACCTAGGATAAAAAGAAAAAAAGAATTTAAGAATTAAAGGAATGAAAAAAACTTGGTTCAACTGTTTAGTAAAATGTTACTGTCATGGGGTCTGTAAACATTTTTAAAATATCTCTAATATGAGTGATTTCCTTTGTAAATCTACATATTTTATATTATACATTTAAAATCATTATTCTGAAGAAGAGATCCATAGATTTCACCAGACTGCCAAGGAGTCTATGACATACACACAAAAGGTTAAGAACTCTTGATTAAAGGAATACCATGTGGCTTTGAAGACAATGATACCATAAATAATGTTGTAGCTAAACACAGAAAATCTAACAAGAGCAACAGGGAAGAACAATTAGGAACTTCATCACTCTTGGGTCTCTTTATATATCTATTATTTAGAATGTGAAAGCTAAGTGAATTATGTCTTGATCACAGGTTTTGGCTGTCCCTATTGGGAAGTACAAGATGTATGAAGTTCAAAGACATGAATATTTCTTCCTGGACTCGAAAAAGGAGAACATTTTAATTTTAAAACTATTGACTAATCATTTATGATTATGGTATAATTATAAATAGAAATCTAATTTATTTAATTTGCTAATTGTTATTTTTCTACTCTGGAAACTAGTTGACTTTGGGAGACTTTAGAAGTAGAAAACATTCTCCAAACACACAAGGTGTTATGTGGGAATAACTCAGGCACTTGTGGAAGTTGGAGTTTCTTCCAGGTCACATTTTTAACCTGGGAGAAATCAGACTCAGTGTTTTTAAAAAGAACAAAACAACAACCAAAAAGCTAAATGTAGGTTTCACCTGTTCATGGCTTAAAAAAAACCAAAAAACCCAAACCAAAAAAAAAAAACAAAAAAAAAAACCCTATAAATGAAAAATCACCTCATATTGGATAGTTCAAAGTCTTAAAAAAAAGTTTGAAAGAAAATGAGTTATAACATATTTTCACGCTGTTCCTTAAAAACCAAAAATAATGAATTATCAAAACCAAGAAGCCCTAGTTTAAGATAATTTATTTCTTTTAAACTGGATGCTTTCTCTTTTCACATAGGGAGATATCTGCCTACAAATTGCCCTAGATGATTATTTCATTGAATTGTAAAATAAATATTAATTTGTAGAAAGGAAAATAATTGAGGTTAGCCAAGTTTATCTTAAACAAAGTTTGGTTTTTGAGTCAGAAAGCATTTTCAAAGGCAGTTATTTTGGCAAAGTATATCTTTTAGAATTTCTCAAAGTATTATTCACAAATGGCTATAACCACCCCATGGAATAATAAAAAAAAATACTCCTTTCAATTTCGTTCATTTGTAAAACTAAAGATAAAATAATTGACCTTTTATATTGGAAAACTTTATTAGACAGGGGCTATAGGTGGCTTCAAAAAACATGAAAGATGTCATATAGATAACAACATTTATTCTTCTAAAAAAAAAAGAATAAACCTAATGTCAGGCCAAAAAATTAAAAGTGGAAATAAAAAAAATTGGTTTGTAAATTAATATTAAACAAGTTGTTACTGGGGCCAATTTAGCCAATGCTCACTATATTTGAAAGACTGCCTTTTAAAAATTTGTATTGGTCCCCTTCAGAAACTGGATCTGATCATTTGATCTCAGCTCTAGGTTAGTATTTATAGAGCTTTGTTGATCTTTTATTTTGTGGTGGAGTGGGCAAGTTTTCATGCTAAAGTTATTTATAAAGCACTCTAACTTGGACAGAAAGAAAAGAACACAGAGGAAAGGCTCAGTTGAATTTGATGTGTATATAGATTCAGCAGTTAATGCATTTAAAGCACCATCCATGATGGAAGAGAAATATCATAGAAAACAAGCTTAGGTTGGAAAGACTATTTCAGAAATATGGTCACTTGAGAGAGATTTTTTAAAATAATCCCTTTGTTAAACTGTCAGAAAATAGCCATGAAAAAAATACACAAATGTTGTAATAGAAAAATTTACATTTTTTTTGAGAGAATAGAAACTAGATTCATGTTTCTGTATGCCTCCTTCAAGTCTGGAGATAAGTCAATACTTAAAACAATTATTTGTTTCATGTTCTTAGAAAATTAAAAAAAAATGGCAGCTTTTATACAGAGAGTTATGATAGATAGTTCCTGACACTCAGGTTATAGAATGAGTATCTGAATTTCATTTTGGTTGAACGATGGATAGTTTTCATGCCCAGTTAATTTCAGTTTTTACTGAAGGAAATAAGTAGCTTCACAATACTGTAATCTGGAAGCTTAAGTCAGGTTAAGAGAGGATGAAGTAATACCCTCAATCCCTAACACCTAAGTATAAACCAACAGTATTTTTTTCACTCATGACCTAAAAATGGAGGCTCATGCTAAAAAGATGCATAGGGAAGAAAGTCTTGGTTAGGGCTACATTTTAGAAACGTGCCGAGTCAAAAATCAAAACCAAAACCAAAAAGAAATTCTATTTCAGGGAAAGGATTTAAGGCTAGGATATATAAAGTGGCTAACTGTGAATAGCAAACTTCAACAAAACATTTGAGTCAGTTTTTCATACCCACATCTAAGTACAAGTGAGTGAGTGTGTGTGTGTATGTTACGTGTGAAGTAATTTATATGGAAAAACAAAACAAAACAAAACCATAAGATGAATAGAATTACACACATTTCGCCCCTTGATTGGGAAAATTGGTAAGAAAAAAGAAAAGTAAAAGAGAAAGAATACATTTGATGGAGGGGAAAAAAAATAAGAACATCGTGGTTCAGTTTATTGAGGAAAGAGAAATCAAAAGCCATCCATCTGTGAGGCAATGAAGGCGTTTACTTCCAGTTCACAGTATTGCAGTTAGTTGAACAGAGAGGTCTACGTAAGTGACAGAGGGAGCAGAGGCTCCTCAGAAGGAGAGAGGAGAGAGAAGTGGTCACATGACAACACAGCACTGACAGCGTTTTTTCTTTTGGGTACCTGGGACTGGTTCTGTGGCCAGGCTCTCCTCCTTCACCTCTGGGGAGGAGGGCTCTGTGGTGTCTGAGACCGGCTTCCCAGAGACAAGCTCAGCTGCATTTCCATCAATCGTGGACACGTCGGTCACCGTCTTCTCCCGGAGCGATTTCTCATCGTCTTCATCAATGAGGACCAGCTCGGCTTTGATGGTCTCGTCATATCCTAGTACCTTTTTAGCCTCCTCTTCACCCTCTATGTTTTGGTAGCCCATGAAAATCATGGTCACTGGCTGGTCCACGCTCATGTCGGGGACGTCAGCTCTGGTGGCTTTCGCCTGTTGCTCTGCACTCTCAGCAGGATAGTCTTTCCTAGATTTGTGGACCATTTCTAACTTGGCCTCCTTGCAGAGCATCTGTTCCTTTGCATGGCTGGGTCTCCCATCAGCTATCACAGTCCTCTCCAACACAGCCTTTGCCTCATGTCCTCCTCTTATGCCTGATTGTTCAGCTTTCTGAATAAGTTCATCTACATCCTTTGAGTTTAGTTTATGCACTCCATTCTCTACCACGGTACCTCCTGAGTGCACCTCATAGACTACTTTAGTACCGTCATCATAGATTTTGGCTCCTCTCTGATGGACCCCCTCTGGGCCAATGGTTGATGTAGAGAGAATCTTGGTCTCTCCTGTTTGTTTGTCTTTCTCCACATTAATTTCCATGGCGTACACAGCTTGAATGAAAACAAGAGAGGAAGTGCATGTTACAACAAAAAAAGCCAGTGAACGGTTAATTGCCAAACAGACCAAAAAAGTAAATAAATAAATAAAAATAAAGAAGACGTTATAGTGCCCTTTTATCTATCAAGCCAGTTCTAAGTGCCAAGCATCCTGCATGTTAGAGTGAGATACATATGGTGAATAGAGATGGTTACAGAGAAGACAGCAGTATGTGCATTACAGAGACAAGTATAGTAAAGAGGCACCACACTCAGTAGTGATCAGCCTATCAGTCCTGTGCAAAGGAAGTTCAGTTAAGAGAAAGGCATCAATGATTGCTTAAAATTCAGTGTCAAGGGATACATTTAGGTTGATAACATGCAAGCTGAATTTTATTATGGGACTTAACCTCTGGCTGACAGAAGAGAGAATTTTTAAAAGCACTGAACATTCAAGTGGTCTAACTCTAAAGTAGTGTCATACCCCTCTGGCTATTTTCCCTCAGAGGCCTTTGCCCATTACTAACTTCCACTTTTTCTTCTTTGTTGCCAAGCTCAGCATTGTGAAGTTAGGGGCTCTCTTGGAGCTCTTTCAATTTCTACTCCAAAAAAAAGTAAAAAACATTTTTTAAGGTATCTTCAGGTGATGAAAGCGCTTGAGACACTTAGTTTCTTTTCTAAATAAGTGACTAGAACTTGGGCTACAAAATGCCATCTGCATCCAGAGAGAGAACTATGGAGACTGAATGTGGATCGAAACATAATATTTTCACCTTGTTTGTTTGTTTTTTCCTTTCTCAAGGCTTTTTCCTTTGGGTCTGGTTTTTCTTCCACAGCATGACAAATACAGAAATATGTTTAAAAGGACTGCACATATTTAACCTATATCACATTGCTTGCTGTTTGGGGGAAGGGAGGAAGAAAAAAAAAAACAACTGGAACACAAAGTCTAACAAAAATGAATGTTGGAAATTATTTTTACATGTATTTGAAAAAAAATAAAATACTACTGAGAAAAAAAAATGTTGACTAGAAGCAGGGCAAGATTAAGTTTAGACTATCCATACAGACTGGAGTATGGGAAGAACAGTCATTGGAGATCTAGTTGCAGGTTTCAGTTTTGAAGATCACAAACACTTCCGCCCACTGGTCAAAAGGTGTAGAGAACAATTCATAGTTGAATCAGTCACTTGAACACGTGTGATGAAGAAAAATGATAAGTGTATCATTTTTGAAAGAAGATAAGGTAAGCTGCATCCTAGCCAATTTTTTTAAGATAACAATAAAAAATTCAGTTTCATCTTTTCAAGGCATTCGATCATTAAAGTTTTACTTAATCCAAGGGAAATCTTAGGTTTTTTTCCTCAAGAGGACACCCAACCTTTGTCTCTTACATATAGGCGAAACACCCACACCCACACATAGAACAGTGGTTAAAGAAGCAGATGGAGTGGCACTAGGTGGCATAGAAGACAGAGTACTGGCCCTGAAGTAAAAAAGACCTGAGTTCAAATTTGCCACTTACTAGCTTGTGTGACCCAGGACAAGTCACTTAACCTTGATTGCCTTAAAAAAAAAAAAAGCAGATGTATAACTTAGATTTATCAGTTTTACCACACACAATCATAAAATAGACCTCAACAGTAATTAAGTAGAATGGGTTCTTAAATTTAGAAGATTCCTTAAAAAGATGATATCTTAAAAGTTATACATGTGTGTATGTTTTAAAGTGTTAATTTAGTTTAATAACGAGAGTTATAGAACATAAAGAGCTAGCCTGAAAACCAGGAAGATCCGGGTTCAAGTCCTGCTTCTAATGCATACTAGCTGTGTGACCCAGGGCAGCAAGTTATAGAGAGTCAACATGAATTGATAAAGGAATATTTCCTCATGTGAGAGTTCCCATGTCAGTGAAATCACAGTGAAATCTCTATTCCTATTCCAATTAAACTCCTGAGTTCCTCTAGTTAATTTTTACTTATCTATAGGAAATCTTGGTGAATGTTTATTTAACAAATATTAGAAAAATTGTGAGACAGTATAATACCGATTATTCCTCATTTAATAAAACATAAAAATAGGACAATACTTTGATCTACAATCAAGGCAGTATGAAACAAAATGCTTCTGCTTTTAATCATATGTTTTTATATATATATTTGCATGATAACATTTCTGTTTTCTACTGCTCAAAGATATCAGCTAAATTGGGAAAAATAAAGATATTTTACAAGATACTTTCTTTCCTTAAAATTTGGATCTTTATAGCATGAATCAGTCTGTGATTTGGTCAAAATGAAGCATAATAGCTTTGTCCAATTCTGGGAGCTGGGGAAAACATTAAAAAAAAACCCCACAAATCTAACCCAATGCAAGATTAAATAGTGGGAGAGCACTTGGTTTGGAGTTGAAGGAGTTAGGCTCTATCTATCTTACTATCTATCTATCATTTACTGCTTGTGTGATATTGGCCAACCTGTTTGGACCTCATTTTCTTCATTATAAAAAATAAAAGGTTTGGATTAGAATGCTTCTGAAAGATTCCTTCCTGTTTTTAATCAATCATCTTAAAAATCCTATCAATTTTCAATTGTTTAAGAGTACAGGAAAGCAAGTGCACTCTAGGTAAGTGGGAGGTTAGGTTCTAAGGTAAGTCTTCCTAAATAAACAAAATTAACTCAGAGAATCTCAACAATTACCCATAAAGTATAATTATTGCTGGGATATAGTGTCTCCATAAAAGAGAGCAATCTGTATCATAAAGCAGGTAGAGCTGGGAAAATAGATGAATTTGAATTTTGTTTTTCATGAATCCTTAAGTAAAAGGTTCTTAAAGTTTTTGGTGTTAGGACTCCAAGGGCTTTTGTTGATGTGAGATTGTATCTATTGATATTTACCATATCAGAAATTAAAGCTGCTAAAATAAAGTTAATTAATTAAAAATGATAATAAACTCATTACATCTTAACATAAGTAACATTTTAATAGAAAAATAGGTGTATTTTTCCAAAACAAAAAAATTCTTTTGAGAAAAGCAGCATTGTTTTACTTATTTATTTTATTTTATTTTTGCTTTTTTGCTGAGGCAGTTGGGGTTAAGTGACTTGCCCAGGGTCACACAGCTAGGGAATGTTAAGTATCTGAGACCAAATTTGAACTCAGGTCCTTCTGACTTCAGGGCTGGTGCTCTATCCACTGTGCCACCTACCTGCCCCTGTTTTACTTATTTTTGTAAACCTCTAACATCTGACACTAAAATATAAGTAGGTTTTCATATCTCTTTCTGTATTAAATCTGAAATTATTTTGGTTGAAGCATATGAAAAATATCTGGTCTCTCATAAGTAAAGGGATAGGGAATTTTAATAAGCAAATAAAGTCTTAATCTTATTATAAAAATAGTTTTGATCCTATGAAAAGTGTCAGGAATAGCCAGGGATCCATGAAATACACTTGAGAACTTACAACTTTAGCTAATGATCAGAAGAAAGGTGGGAACAAGTACTTCTAATGAAATAGAGGAAAGGAAAACAGGTGAAAATAGCTGTCAGGAAAACTAATGATTAAAGGAGAATGAAGGAAGCCCCTGAAAGGACTTTTGAGGGTTATACCTCCACATGGCTTTCTTCTTGTTTCATAATGGAAAAAAAAGACACAGACACTGAGTCTTTCAGTTTATCAGAAATACTAGAATGGCTAACTAAGGCTGTCCTTCTTATGAACTCTTACTAGCTTTTAAGTAAGGTGATGAAAGTGTCTATTGATATGATGAAGAGAAGATTGTATAATAACACTCAGTACAAGAAACATGCAGAAGACTGAAAGAGGAGCAGATTTAAGACCATTTTAATGCAAGAATTCTTCATCTTTCTAATGTCATTGATCTGTTTGGCAGACTGATGAAGCTTATGGACCCTTCTCAGAATAATGTTTTTAATTGCATAAAATAAAATATATAGGATAAAAAAGGAACCAAAAATTAGTGAAAATAAAAATTAATTTTTTCCTCATTCAAGCTTAGAAACTCCCTAAAATCTATATATCAATTCAGGTAATGAACTTTTTATCCATTGTCTTATGCTGGGGCTTACTGAAAAAGGCAGTTGGAATTATTGCACTATTTAAAATCTGTTCCTTCTTTCTCTCCTTCCTTCATTCCCCCTTTCTTCCTCTCTCCCTCCCTTCTTTGCTCCCTCCTTTTTTTTCTTCCTTCATTCCCTCCCTCTTCCCTCCTTCCTTATTTTCTTTCCTCCCTCCCTCCTCCCTTCCTTTCTTCTTTCTTTCCCTCCCTTTTTAAATCTATCTTCTTTCCTTATCTATCTATCCATCTATCTTCAGAGACTTGCCCAAATCCAAATAAATAGGTTTTTAGGCATAAAGTTGGTCTAATATGACTCCATTTTAATTCTACACTGCCAGGTCCACATCATTTGCCATAATAAACTACAAATTTGGCCTAAGATGAAGTAACACATTTTTATATTTAATAGTTTATTGCATTTTGGCAGTGCAATTCTCTTAGGGACCTTTTTTGTTTCTCCTGCTTCTAATTAATGCCAAATTAAAGTTCCTAATTAATAGATCTAATCATGTCATGCTTTTGCTTTAAAATCTTCAATGGCTTCCTGTCTCCCACCAAATAAAGTTCAATTTACTTCACTTAGCATTCAAACCATTCCACAAGAGTGATGCTCTACCTTACCAGGCTTATATCTTGTAGAATAAGACAGTACCATATAGTACTCCACTATACACATTGTACGCTCTAACTAAGCTGAATTATTCTTCAGGACATACACTGAATTTTCCTATCTATGCATGTAAAGTTTCCTATGCTTAGAGTTTCCTCAATCTCTCCCTTCACTCAATTACTTTCTTGTTGTTCAGTTATTGTTTTTTCAGCCATATCTGATTGTAATTCCATTTGGAGTTTTCTTAGCAAAGATACTGAAATGGTTTGCCATTTCCTCCTCCCCTTATTTTACAAATGAAGAAACTGTAGTAAACAGGATAAGTCACACAGCTAGTAAGTTTCTAAGGCCAGATTTCAATGCATAGAGTTAAGTCTTTCTGACTATGGTCCAGCACTCTATTCATTGTGCCAGTTAGATGCTTCAATTATTTTCTACTTATCATTTAAAGCCCAGAGCAAATGTTAACTCCTTTAGAGAATCTTCTCTCCTTTATTTCTTTACCTTCTCACACTTCCTATCCCTGGATCTCACACTTAATTTTGAACCTCTCTAGTACAGTTGCCATGTATTATAGCCATTTGTGAATGTGTTTTATTTCTCTACATGGGAAAACTACATGGTAAGATACATGAAAGAATGGTTCTTTCATCATGCAGTATTGTATAATGGAAAGAGCTGAACCTGGAGTATGAAAGTTCAAATCCCAATTCTACTATTTACCTCTTGTGTGACTTAATCTGTTTGGGTCTCAGTTTCCTCATTGTAAAACAAGGATGGTTAGATTAAATGGTCTTTAGGATTCTTTCTAGGTTGAGTTATAATGATATGAAATGTTTGTAACTTCTCCAGTAGCTAACATGATGCTTTTCATATAGGAAATGCATAATAAGTGCCCGTTAAAGCCAATATTTCAAGGATCTATGACTGAGCTGGGGCCAATTCTCTGAGGAGATGAGGCAATGAGAAGGAAGAAGAATTTTGTGGAAGACTTATAGCTTTACTCTCAGACCATCACCAATCCACTGGAATCTTGGATTCCACTTCTCAGTCTCCTAGCTCTAATAGGTGAGCCTTTTTAAGGGAACCAGAACAACTCTAATTCTAATTGGCTTGAGCACTGACAATTCAGAAATCTGTAATTATTAACAAATCAGGGTTTGACTCATTGTTTTCTTGATTGTCTAGATTTAAGAAAGTGTTGATAATTTGGATTAAACTTAAAAATATGTATGTATGTACAATGATTTTTTTCTGTAAAGCCTGGTTTTTTAACATTTACCAGTATACTTCTGACTCCATGCACATCCTGATGTTTCTTATACAGAACTAGCAATTATACAGTGCTTTAAGATTTGCAAAGCATTTTCAAATATTATCTCACTTATCTTCATAACAACCTTGATAAAGTATTATTATTATCTCTATTTTACACATGAAGAAACTGAAAGAGAAAGAAGTTAAGTGACTTTCCCAGGGTCACATAGCTACTAAGTATCTAAATCCTGATTTGAACTCAGGACTGCCTGATTTCAGTCTACCCACTGTGCTACCTAACTGTCTCTAGGCAGCTGCTCACCATCCTTTGCATGGGTATCCTACCCTTTCTGGCACTCTTTTATGTGTTATCTTCTTTCATTAAAATGTAAGCTTATTGAGGACAGAGACCATCCTATTTACTTGTATTTAAATCCCAAGAGCTTTTCACAGTGCCTAGAACATATTAAGTACTTAATAAATGATGTTTCTTACTTCTTTCTTTCCCTCCCTCCCTCTCTTCCTTTTCTTCTTTCCTCTTTCCCTCCTTCCCTCTTTCCTTCCTTTCTTCCTCCCTTTCTTCCTTCTTTCCTTCCTCCCTCCCTTCCTTCCTAAGTTCATTAGCTCTGATAAAAATGATTACCTTTTTGGGAGTTCTTCATGCTAAGTAGATAACAGCCATTCCCTCCTCCTCAATATATATTAATGTATATGTTGATATCTAGAAATATATTTCTACGTATATATGAGTTACTTTCAAGTAATTTTCTTTTACTTTTTACAAGCTGTGAAGTGGCTGAGGAGATGTTATTTTCATTGCAAAGATGAGGACAATAAGACACAAAATAGTTAAATTACTTATTGGCCAAGAAGCCTGCAGCAAGTGAACAGAGGTAGAGGTAGCATAACATCCTGTGGCTAATGAATGATGCAGGTGGCTATAAAATATCCCCTCCCCAATATCTCTAATCATGACGACACCACTCTTACAGAATTTAGGGGGATTGTGAGAGTAATATCCAAGTAAGGACTTTAGTGGATGTAAGGCTCCTGCTAAGTAAGAGGGTCAAGGCAAAGATTAGATACTGGGGATTGGGAGAGTAGGAGGAAGGGGTATAAAGATAAAACTAGACCCTGTAGTTTTAGGAATACTTTTGTGTATCTTACACCTCACTCCTATTCCTCAACCATTCCATGTTATCTATGTTAATCTATCAAATGCTATATTTGTAAAGTGTGTAGCTTGGGGCATGGTACATAAAAGGTGCTTGATAAAAGTTTCTTTCTTTTCTAATGGGTTTGAAAATGAAAGGGAATCCAATTTAGTTCTATTGGGAATATAAAGAGGAGGAAAAACCAAGAGTTTCTAATGGAGGTGATTTATTCACCTTTAAGGGCATACACAAATTAGAATTAACAAATTAGCATCAATGATGAATGAATTGCCGTTATGTAGTTGTTTTCAGTTATGTCCAACTGTTCATGACATCATTTGGGCTTTTCTTGGCAAAGATACTGGAATGATTTTCCATTTCCTTCTCCAATTCATTTTTCAGATAAGGAAACTGAGGCAAATTGGAGTTAAGTGACTTGTCCAGGATCACAGTTTGTGAATTCTGAGGATGGATCTGAACTCAGGAAGATGAGTCTTCCTGATCCCAGACTCAGCACTTTACCCACTGCAATGCTATCTAGATGCTCCAGTGCATTAACATTATATAAATGTGTTCATTATAAAATCTAGCACATTATAGGTATCTGATGTTATCATGTGGATTATGGAATAACTCTGTAGTTCTAATGGGGGAGCAAATAATTATGATAATCTCATATTTTATGATCAAAATAGCTACTGAGTTAGATAATGCATTCTTTTTTTTTTTCTCTTAAATCTCTATTTTATGGATGAGAAAATTGAGGGCCAGCAGGAATAAGAACTTGCTAAAAAGTATATGAAGCCTGGGAGGGAGAGAGGGAAGGAGGAAGGAAGGAAGGAAGGAAGGAAGGAAGAAAGGAAGGAAGGAAGGAAGGAAGGAAGGAAGGAAGGAAGGAAGGAAGGAAGGAAGGAAGGAAGGAAGGAAGGAAGGAAGGAAGGAAAGGAAGGAAGGAAGGAAGAAAGGAAGGAAGGAAGGAAGAAAGGAAGGAAGGAAGGAAGGAAGGAAGGAAGGAAGAAAGGAAGAAAGGAAGGAAGGAAGGAAGGGAGGAAGGGAGGGAGGGAAGGAGGGAGGAAGGGAAAGAGGGAGGGAGGGAGGAGGGAAGGGAAGGAGGGAGGGAGGAAGGAAGGAATTCACTTAAGTAATTTAACTCCTTCATTTTATAGCTGAGATATTTGAGGGACAGGGACATAAAGTGACCTGTCAAATATCTCAGAAATAGCAATAATAACATCTGGATTCAGTCCCAGGATCTTTGACTCCAAATATATAGCCCACTTTCCACTTTACTGTTCTTTACTAAAGGCACCATTTTCCCACAGCTTCTCTTGATGATGGTGATATAAACATAAGGCCATTATTATTTCATTCATTACTATTCTATTATTACTAATAATTCAGAGTGGTGTCTCTCAATTCAGATACTGATCTAGAACAGAGGTGTTGTGTGCAGACTATAGGCAGGTCCCCACAACATTCCATTCTAGCCTGGGGGGGGTAAGGAATAGGTTAAAATGTAACTGGGAGGTATATGACTAAAACACAGTTAATGTTAATAACTGTTTTTATAAATTAATATATGCCCATAGGGACCCTCATGCATGGTTTAGTGGACATGTTTCTCTTTGATGCTATTGATCTAGAACAATCAAACTTTTGTTTGTCTATCTATTATTTGTCTGAGTCAAAACTGAATATTATTTGTACCTCATAAATTTGTGAGGAAAGTAGTTTGCGGACTTTAAAGTGCTATAGAAACATGTTATTGCTATTTATTTACATTATTTGGATTGCTGAACTCTATTAAATATGAGGGAGGAGATTTATACTTCTGTTAAAAATCTTGTTTATACCTAATATCTATGGTCCAAAGCTCAAATGACTTTTTTTTCTGGCATCCTCTATTTTCTCTTCTTTGCAATATCTTAATCCTCTCTTTGAGGAGGCAACATGAGGTTGTTGCTGTTTGCTCTTCATTCTTGAAGATGACCATGACATCGGGGAAGTGATGCTACGACACAGAAATGATTTGGATTTAAGTGAGAGAGGACTATGCAAGGTCACCTGCCTACTTTCTCCTTCAGAGCCATTTGGAATCAGTGGCCAGATACAGATCAGGATGACTGGAGATGGCCCTGAATGCAATGGGAGAACCAGGCTTTTTAAGTTAAGTTCTTCAATATATCTGTTTGAGTGAATGGCACAATAATTAAAGTTAGATAAGAAATGAGGCAGAGAATGGCCTCTTTTACCTAATCAAAAAAAAATCAATCTGATTAATCAATGATTAGGTAACATGTTACAGTGGAAAGAAAGAACACAGGCTTTCAAGTCAAGTTCTCCATCTGATACTTGTTATTATACGTTATGTTATACATTATTTATTTGTAATATAACAATATTATTTATTATTATTAGCTATATGACTTCACACAAATCACTCAAGCTTGCTGTGCCTTACTTTGCTCTGTTATAAAATGAGGAAAAAAGACTTCTACTTCTATATCTGTGACCCTTAAAGTTTCATCTGTTGAATTTCCATGTCTTTTTAATTTTGTAACTAGCATTTACATAATACTTTAAAGTTTCCAAAGTGCTTTACAAATTTATTTCATTTGATCAATCACCTTGGAGGGTAGCTGCTATTATTTTCCATATTTTACAGCTGACTTGTCCAGGGTCATATAGGTAATATCTAAGGCTATATTTGAATTCCAGAGGCATTCAATGAATAATAATAATAATAATAATAATAATAATGGTAATAACAATGACAGCTAATATTTATGTAGCATCTCTTGTGTATCTCATTTGGTCCTCACAACAATCCTGAGGGATAGATGCTATTATTATCCCCATTTAACAAATGAGGAAACAGGAAAACAAAGGTCAAATGACTTGCCTAGAATTACACAGCTGTTAGATTTGAACTCAGATCTTCTTGTCTCTAGCTGCTTTAACTTCCATCACAAAGCCTTCTTTGGCTCTGGATTGGAACCTTTTGTACCTAAATAGTACTCTGTTTTATACTTTTCTAATGTACTTATAATATATTACTGTTTATTATTATTTGGGTTGTATTTCAACCTCTTATTTCATAAAGTCCCATAACAGCAGGGATGCAGACTTAACCTAAGTTTGTTATCACACTGTTCTACATACAACAGGCATCTAAAATATTTAAGTATTGAATGAATGAAAAGAATGCAGGCACATATGCATTTAATTTTCTTAAAATTATATTTCTATGCACTTGAATGTTACAACTACTGAAAACTATCTCTTATATTATATATAACTTTTTTTTTCTCTCTTCTTTTTTTCTTCAACTCTTACTCTGTCTCAACTGTGATTTGTTTGGGGGGAGGAGAGGACAATCTGAATGACAGGAAATGACTAAGAAAGGGATCTATCCACAAGTATTTTTTCAAAACAAAAAAAGAAATGAAAAATAGGGCCTATGACTAGTGAGATACCCAATAACAAAAGGAATGACCTATGATTTTTGAACAGTTAACAAATTGTGTTGACCTCATAAGAACTTTCTCTCTTCCTTTAGCACCATTACACAAACTCTTGATGTTTCAGGAAGCCAAAATTCTCATTTTGCATGTAAACTTTTAGCCATTTAACCTCAGGGTGAGAAGTCCAATGCTAATCACACCCAGATTTACTAATGACTATAAATTTAAGTAAGAGGCAAATCCAGGGTCTTGCTTGCAGGTTTCAAACTCTGATTCTGTAAGTAATAAATAAATGCTTAACTGTGGAAATCTATGCTTTTGTGATAGTGACTTTTAGTTGTAATATGTTTAGTAGGCTAGTATGTGAGGAACTATGGAAATATAGAGGGCAGTTAGGTGGCACAATGAATAGACTGGAGGGCCTGGAGTCAGGAAGACTCACCTTCCTGAGTGGGAATGCCTTAGACACTTACCAGCTGTGTGACTCTGGACAAGCCACTTATTTCCATTTACCTCAATTTCCTTATTTGTAAAATGAGCTGGAGAAAAAAAATGATAAACCAGTATCTTTGCCAAGAAAACCCTAAATGGGATCACAAAGAGTGGAACACAACTGAAATGACTGAACAAGAACAACAAAATGGAAATGTAGAAAAGCAAAGTCAGGTAGTAGATAAGAGGGCTGATCTTGGGGTTGGGGAGACCTAGATTCAAGTACTGGCTTTGACATATATTAGTTGTGGACAGCTTCCTAAGATTGTAAAAATTATAGATGAATTGTACGTAATCATTTGTCTCTCCATCTTTCCCTCCCTTCTACCTCAGTCTACAAAGTAAATTTGACAGTATATTAATTTTACATGGTCAGTCAGGTGATAAAGTGGATACAGATTACCAGGCTTGAAGTCAGAAGACTCATCTTCCTGAGTTCAAAACCAGCCTCAGACACTTCCTAGTTGTGTGTCCCTAGTTAGGTCACTTCATCCTATTTGCCTCAGTTTTCTCATCCAAAAAATGAGTTGGAGAAGAAAATGGCAAACTAGTATTCTTACTAAGAAAACCCCAAAATGGTGTCATGAAGAGTTAGACACTATTGAACAAGTTTTACATGAGCTCCTACATACTTTCATTCACCTTCAGATACAAGCAATAAATTTTCCTGGGCTATGGCATCTGTACCAAATGAATTTATATTTATATATTTTTTTAGTTTGTATTTATATTAAAGTGATTGATATATACTACTAGATCACCTCTATGATCTCTTCTGACTCCATGATTTTATTTTTTTTCTTTTTATGAGAAAGGACAGAGTGGTGGAATGGAGAGTTGATATGAAAAGCAGGGAAATCTAAGTTCATTTCTACTTCTGACATTTATTGTCTGTGTGAACTTAGGCAGCCTCTAAATGTTCTAGACAACATTGTAAGCCAATTCGATACAGAGACGATGTCAACCTGCACTGGCAGAAGGATGGTCCTTATCCAGGGGCTCATCCCAATGAAATAGATCCAGTTCCTGTCCTTTTACAAAAGGTTTTACCCAAGAGTTCCTTTAAATAGCAAGTTCTCCTAGGGCACTGAAAGCATAATTTGATATGTAATTTGTTTTCAATCAGCTTGCACTCAATTTTACTGACCACATCTACTGTATAAAGTGAGACATACATAAGTACATAATCTGACTAGTACATTATTTTGGAGACATCCATAAATACAAGAAACAACAGCAACAACAACAACAAAAAATCACACCATATTCTTTAAAAGGCTAAGACTTTTTTTCAGAAGCCAATAAGACTGAGAATGACCATACCCACTTGCCTCTATTTGAAAGAGACACAGAGAGAGAGAGAGAGAGAGAAAGAAACAGTGTGTGTGTGTGTGTGTGTGTGTGTGTGTGTGTGTGTGTAGTTGGATAAAGAATTCCTAAAGTGTTATTAGATAATGTGCTAAAACAGGCCATTTAAAACACCAGACATAGATCTTAAAATACTTTTTTCCTCTCTGGTTGTTGAGTTCCAATGGAGTAAATGGAAGTTATTGAAGAGAGGACAATGATATTTAATTCACACAGATTTACTTTGACACAGTGACAGATATAAAGCAGAGTAATGAAAATGGCAGACAAATATACATATTCCAATGGGCATTCTCCACCCCAACCCCTAATATTATGGGTTTCCCTGTGTGACCTCCCATCAGGTCCCCTGATACTAAATATATCTCATTTTTTCTTCCCATACAATTGTTAGGAGGGGATTTGATTGAGAAAGGACGACTAACAAGACCTAACCTGATAGAAAGGCATCTAGGTAAGAGGCCCAACATTAAAGTTATCAGGATAAAAGGACCCGGACCCTGGTTTGGCATTTATAAATACAGAGTTCCTCCAGACTTACCAGCTACCCTGCTCGTCCCGTCTTGCTCAGGAGAAGATCCTGTTGTTCGTGAATAGAGAATTGGCAAGTCAGGGGGCTGGGTGTAAATGTAATTTACTGCATCTGGTATCAGAGAACAGGGAATACAATTAGGGACAGTGTTTAGAGACTCTGATGGCTTCACTGCTTAGGCAGCAGCATGCTCACTTATCAGCCACACACAAAAGACATCAGAGCTTCCCAATGAATAACTGGATAAGGTAAACAAAATGTAGAGCCATTTGCCCAGGGATTGGGATTCAAAAGACTAGCTGAGGTAGGAGGGAACTGGTCCAGATGTGTACAGCTCTGGGACCATTGCATGTGCTCAAATATTTGTCAGGAGATTTTGGATCTAGCAAAGCAGTGACCTCAAAAAAGATATAAAGAAATAAAGGACAGCAAATGATGAGTTATTAGCCTTACAAGACCTAGTGGCATTAATGAATTAGTATTGTCTAAATAAACCTATAGAACATGCTATTTTAAAATACGTCTTGAGCTTATCTTCTATAGTTGAAAAACTAATAGTTCACTCATCAGTACTGATTTTCTGGATATGTATTTAAGCATTGTAGAATTTGTTCTCTGAAATCAATACTGCAGACAATCTGGTTTAAAATATGGCAGTATTTTGCAGAATGAACTGGAGATACCAGTTAGGAAGCATTTGGAAATAGTTCAGCTTAGAAGGAACAAGGATCTGAACTAAGGCGTAAGAGTACAGGATATGACTGTTCTTTGCAAAGCAATGATGAGATTGCAAGTGATGCTTCTTTTTTTTTTTTTTAAAGTATCACAGGTGCTAGAGGCATAATTGGGGTTTTGAGCCCTAAATTCATATTTGCTATTAAATTTTCTCTGAGTTGTAATGTGGCCTCTGTAAGAAGAAACAAGACAATATTTCTGTTTCATAATCAATGATATTTGATAGAATGGTTTTAAGCTCTTCAAAGAACTTTCCAATTTTAGCACATTTTAGCTTCACAAGAATCCTGTGAGTAAGTGCTACAAGTATTATCAACCTCATTTTACATATGGGCAAATTGAAGCTGAAGAAGGTTACCAGAGATCCCAGAAGTAATAAAATGGAAAGAGGAAAGAAATAAGTATTCATTAAGTACCTACTAAGTGCCAGGAACTGTGCTTAGCATTTTGTAGAAATACTTCATTTGAACTTCATATTTAAGGTAGATGTTATTATCCCTAGCACTGGAGGTGGGATTTGAATTTAGGTCTTTATTTCTAAGTATAGTGTTCTAGAAATCTAATATAAGATGCTGTCTCTATTTCTGAGGTTAAAGGAAATTCAATACATTCTTGTTTTTCTCTCCCAATCTCCCTCCAACCCAAAACTTTCTTTTATCTTCCTCGTACTCTGGGATACTAGTTTATCTTCTCCTTTCTTTTGAGCTAGTGTAGTAGAAAATGGCGGGGGGGGGGGAGGCTTAGTATCAGAGGATATGGACTGAGATTCCAGGTTCTTATACCAGCTGTGTGTGTGTGGCTCTGGGTAAGCCATTAGTCACTAAAGTATCAATTTTCTCCCTGTATAATGGAGAAAATACCCCACCAGTCTGTTGCAAAGAAAGTACAGTATAAGTTGTAAAGTTCTCTCTATATAGAGAGGTACCAGATTCTATTCTTTAGAACAGGGATTCTAACCTCCGTTTTCTTATGGACTCCACTGTCAACCTTGTGAGAACTCCTTTTCCATGATAGTGGTTTTTAAGAAAATAATGATTAATGGAAATGCTAGAAAGCTTTCTCAAAAAGCCTCTTCATGGGCATCTCCTGCAGGAGCGATGGAGGTATGTCCCCTTGGGCAAGACAATGGGCTCTTTGAAGGATCTCCATTAGGATCATGAGTCTTACTTCCAGCTAGTTCTCCCACACTAATCCTATGAATCAAGCCCCTTAACTCATGGAAATAATGTGGAAGAAATAAAATATTTTATTATATATTATATTAGATAATATATAATAAGTATACACACATGAATATATTTTAACTAGTATTTTAATTTGATTATTTTATTTTTTTATTTTATTAATACCCTTTGTGCCCCACCTAATAGTAGGTCATCTCTGGTCATCCTGATATCTTGCCACTGGACCCTGATGGTTTTAGAAGAAAAAGTGAGGCAGATGACCTTGCACAGCCCTCCTTCACTTAAATCTCATTCACTTGCATGTCATGGCATCATATCCCTGATGTCATGGTCCTCCTCTAGAACAAAGGACATATACCTCCACACTCACCCACTAGTAAAGTTTAGGTGATTTTAGAGTAAATCTTGGAAAACAAGACCAAATAGTAAAAGACTTGAAATCAAAGACCTGGGTTGTAGTTATCACGTAATTTGTGTACATTTCTGTCCAGGAACATGTGTGCACAGACTTTCACAGCAGGGCCACTGGCAGTTAGCAGTTCCTGAGTGACTTTATTAGAGTAGTGAAGATGGAGTCCAAAAGTTCTCAGGTTTCCTTTTGTGTCATCAAACATGGATGTGTGAAGTGGGTGGAATGAAACTGGACCTCTTTAGCAGCCTTCAGTTCTCTGGTTATGGGGAGAGCTCTGACCTGGTACCATTATAACATTAGAGACTGGGATCTCAATGATTTGGAAGGGAGTTCTTTTTTTCCCTTTTTTTCCCCTGAACTTTTTGTAGAATATAAGTTTATTAAGGTCAGGGACTTTTTTGTGTGTCTTTCTATTCTCAGAGCTTAGCAAACATTTATTGAATCAAATCAAAGGAGTCTTTTTTGTTATGTGCTTTGTTTTTAATTAAACTTGTGATTTTATTGGCATAATCTCATATCATATACCAAAATAAGGTCAAAAAGGATACATTATTCAGAAATAAAGGATGATATTATCAATAAATTAGGGGGCATGAAAAAATTTACTTCTCAGACCTATGGACAAAGGAAAAATTTATGACAAAAAAAGAGATAGAAAATATTACAGGAAGTAAAATGGATAATATCGATTATATGAAACTAAAAAATTGTGCACAAACAAAACTAAAGCTGCCAAAATTAGAAGGAAAACAGGAAATTTTTTTACAAGTTTATTTGATAAATTAATTTCTCAAATATACAGCAACTGAATAACATTTACAAAAAATAAGAACCATTTCCTAATGGAAAATGAACAAAAGATATGAACAGGCAGTTTTCAGAAGAAGAAATTAAAGCTATCAATAGACACATGAAAAAATGCTCTAAATCACTACTGATTGTTGTTATTCAGTCTTTCCATCATATCTGACTCTTTTTGACCCCATGAACTATATTATACTGTCCATGGGATTTTCTTGGAAAAGATTTAGGATTAGTTTGTCATTTCCTTTTCTAGTATAATAAGGCAAACAGAGGTTAAATAATATATGGCTAGTAAGTGTTTGAGCTCAAATTTAAACTTAGATCTCCCTAAGTCTAGGTCCAGCACCATATCATTGGGTCTCCTAGCTACACCTACTATTAATTAGAGAAATGCAAATTAAAACAACTCTCAGCTAATATATAATTTCTCAGATTGGCTAACATGACAGAAAAGATAAATGATTAATGCTGGAGGGGATGTGGAAAAATAGGTACATATTGTTGATAGAGTTGCAAACTAGTCTAATCATTCTGGAGAACAGTTTGGAACTATGCCCAAAGGACTCTAAAAGTATGTACTCTTTGACCCAGCAAAACCACTACCAGGTCTATATCCAAAAGAGATAACCCCAAAAAAGAGAGAGAAAAGAATATAAAAATATTCACAGCATCTCTTTTTGTGTTGGCAGAGAATTGAAAATTGTGTGGGAAGCCCATTAGTTGAGGAAAAGTTGAACAACTTGTAGTATATGATTGTAATAGAATGCTATTATGCTATAAAAACTAACAAGCAGAATTGTTTCAGAAAAACCTGGAAAGACTTATATGAACTTACGCAAAGTGAAAACAAAATCCATAGTGAACCAAGAGGAAAAAAAATTAAAGAGTGAGGGAGATGAAGTTTTAAACAATATTGAATATGAATGGTCCCCAGATTACTTGCTGATGGGCTGTACAGTATTGGGAAATAGCCTTTAACTACTTGGACAGAGTGAACTGAGAGGTCATATAATTGAGAGCATTTCTCATGGCCACCTGAAATGATGAAGTCAGCCACCTGTATTAGTATCAAGTATGGCATGAGGGAGTTCAGCTGGGACCACTTACTGAAGGGGAACATGAACAATGAACATGGAATAGAGGAGCTTAGATGGAGTTTTTCATGAGAGAAGTAACAGTTTTAGCAATGAATACAGGATCAGGTGAAAGAACTAGTATCATACTATTACATTAATAACTAATTATTATGATACATTCTTTTTCTTTCTATTTTCTATGCAGGCCCAACTCCTGTTAACAGGAGTACATCTCTGAAGGGCATAGCTGATTGATAAGACTGCTCTTAGTTCTCAAGGAAGAAGTGGAACCCTACCCGACAAGGAGATCTTAATTTCTGTTTAGAATATAAAGAAAATCCAGGTGAAGACTTGCTCTAAAGGAAGGAACCCCTATCCTTGGTCCCCTCCATTGGAGTTTAGGATGACCCAGTTCATGAAGGAGAAAACCAGCCAGAAAGGTCCAGATGGAGATGGTTTACCCCTGTCTAGATTACTGAAGGCTGCTGAATCTCATGGTCAAGCCATGCTCTCAGCTGAAGACTTTTAGCCCACCTCCTCTTTAAATACCCACCAATGAGGGTTGATGCTTCACTGGCCAGGGGAATTCCCTTTCAGAAGTTATTTAAAGAACTTTGGGGATTTGGTTACCAAGAGAAATCACTGACCATCAATTTATTGATTGTCATCTAGCCTAATTAATAAATTGAGTATTAATTATCCAGAAACTCTGTTTTTAAGGGTTTAATTTTCTGTCACTGGTGAACTCAGATCAGGCTTTGCACCAAAGGTAAATATCAGGATTTCACCCAGATTTGGTGGGTGTTTAAGCCAGTTTTATGTTACTTTTGATGCTGGAGAATACTGGTCAAATTGATCTGATCTGGGTGAGTCCCACTAGAGTATATTATGATGGAGAAGTAGAGGGAAAGTTAGGTTCTAAGAAACTTCTAATAGCTTAGCTGTGGAGGAACAGAGTTTTCTATTGTCTTCTCTCATGTGACATGTAGCTGTTGTTCTAACAGGAGTTTTTGATATCTTGTTTTCTTGGTAATGTAATGTGCTTCATGATGGGGTCCTATGCTAAGTTGGAAATGAAACAAATTCAAGATGGGTTCTAAGCAGGAATGGTATGCCATCAGATTCATCCTCAGGGTCACAGACTTGAGTTCAATGCCCGTTCATCAGGGAAGATTGTCCAGAGTTGGGCATCTCTTTGACAGATGGTGATAAATTTACTAGTAATGATAGTCACCTTCCCTCACCCCAATGATCTGAAAGAATTAGGTAGCAAAACAGGTTGGAGAATTAGTTACAAGGACTCCAGCAAAAATAACCTTTAAGTTAATTATCCCTCACACAAATGGGTTTCCCTTCTATCAGATGCCACTATGGAATCCCCATCTATTATCAAGGGACAGTAGGAGAAAACATTATCTTTACTTGGCCATCATTGAGAGACAGTCCTGCTGCATCTTTGCAATTAATCAGGCAGGGATAGCATGTATCATTAAGAGACTAACCATGCTTGCCTGGGTGGTACCACTTTAGAAGGATTGAAGTTCATTGTTTGGGAATTGTCCATGATTCAAAGTGGAATTAGTGCTAATCTCTAAATATGCAGAAGAAAAAATATGCAATATGATCTTAAGACATGGGAAGAGACTGTTAATTAAAAACATAATGCTTTTTAGAAGCTAAATAATAGTTTAGTTTACAAAGAATCATGTTTAAGGCTTTTTTTGGATAGAATTGAACAATGAACTCAAGGTATATGGATCCACAGGATAATTTGGCAGGTTTATTTGACCAAGCACCTTAATGACAGATTAGAAAGGCAGAGGAAAAGTTGAAAATATCACCAAGAAATCACAAAATTGGGCAAAAATATGGAAATCTAGAACTATATCAACTGGGAAGTTGGTGGGATGACCGGGTTGCCCAACTAACAAGAATGTAAGGCAAAGTATTAGTTCTGTTTGGATATTTGTGCCGGCTATTCCCCACAAAGGAAACAATAACGTAATGGCTATGGAGCTATTACTGATTTGCATGGTCTGTTAAGAATATGATAAGGCTTGATACCAATAGACAGTTTTAGAAATTATAAAAGTTAGAAATATTTAAAGGAAGCACATAGCTTATCTGACTACCATGTATGATGAGTCCTTATGGTCTCCTTTCTTTTTCTTTTAGTTAATTTATGTACTAGCAATCAAGAAGAATTAAGAAAAATGCTTTAAGTATAAGTATTAGCTAATTGAAGAGGTAGCTAAGTAGCTTAGTGGGCTTAGAGTTGAGAAGACCTAAGTTCATACTTAGCCTTAGACAATTACTAGCTGCATGACACTGGGTAAATCACTTCACCCTACTTGCCTTAATTCAAAGAGAAGGAAATGATGAATCACTAATATCTTTGCCAAGAAAATCCCATGAATAGTATAGTCCACAGGATCATGAGGATTTAGACATCACTGAACAACAATTGAAGAGACAAGATAGGCTCAGTAGATAGAATTCTAGCCTTGGAGTTGAATTCTGACTCAGACACTTCAAGTCACCTAACCTCTTAAAGCCTCATTTTCCTTTTGTGTAAAACATGAGGGTTAAACTCAATGGCTTTTAAGATTCTATTTGGTTTTAAACCTATGCTCCTATAAAAGATAATGATAAATGTTGGAAGGGATGTGGGAAAACCAGGACACTGATATATTGTTGGTGGAGTTTTGAACTGATCTAATCATTCTGGAGAGCAATTTGGAACTATGCCCAAAGGGCTAAACCAACTGTGCATACTTTGATTCAGCAGTGTTTCTATTGGGCTTGTATCCCAAAGAGATAATAAAAAAGGGAAAAGGACTCATGTGTGCAAAAATGTTTGTGGCAATTCTTTTTGTAGTGGCAAAGAATTGAAAACTGAGTAGATGCCCATTAGTTGGTTGAATGTTATGGTATATAAATGTTATGAAATATTATTGTTCTATAAGAAATGATCAGCAGGATGATTTCAGAAAGGCCTGGAGAAACTCACATGAATTGATGCTAAGTGAAATGAGTAGAACCAGTAGAACATTGTACATGGCAACAACAAAGGACAATCAATTTTGATGGATGTGGTTCTTTTCAATAATAAGATGATTCAGGCCAATTCCAATGGTCTTGTGATGAAAAGAGCCATCTGCAGTCAGCCAGAGAGAGGATTGTGGGCACTGAATATGGATCACAACATAGTATTTTCACCTTTTTTGTTATTGTTTGCTTGATTTTTGTTTTCTTTCTCATTTTTTTTCTTTTTTAATGTGATTTTTCTTGTGCGGCATGATAAATATGGAATTGTACATGTTTAACATTGTATTACTTGATGTCTAGGGGAGGAAGTGGGAAGAAGGGAGGGAGAAAAATTTGGAACATAAGGTTTTGCAAGGGTGAATGTAAAAAACTATTTGCAAATATTTTAAAAATAAAAAAGCTATTTAATTTTTTTTTAAATCTATGCTCCTATATGCTGGTTTGTGGTATGGGAAGAATTTATGGAAAGAAACCATGTCAGAAATGATTTTTGTACCAGGGATTTTTATTGACATATTGAAAGGCTGAGGTTAGTCTGTGATTTTTCAATGGATTAGAAAAAAATTACTTAAAATTCACATAGGAATTTAAGCTTTGCAAAGCAGTTTACAAATATTTCATTTTATCTTTACAATAAACCTAGGAGGTGAAAGCATTTATAGATGAGGAATATGAAGCACACATACTGGATTTGAACTTGTATATTTTCAAAAAGAGGAAGAATGGAATCTTTGTACAATAAAATATCAAAGGGATGGTTAATGAATGTTTAGAAAAGAGAAGTATTGATCACTAAGAAGCATGTGTGAATCAAGAACAAGTAATAACATACTGATCTCATTTTTTTTTCTTTTGAAAGGGTTTTAAATTGAAAGGGGGATGCCAAAAAGTTAATGAAGTTCATAGGCTTACAGATTTAGACTTAGAAGAAGTTATATCATACAGCCCTTTTATTTTACACATAAGAAAACTAAGGCCCAGAAAAGCTAAGCATCTTGCCTCTGGTCATCTAGGTAGTAAGTAGCAGAGTAGAAATTAGAATCTGGTTTTAGGATCCAATGCTTGGAAACACATTTGACAGTCTCTCATGTTATCTTTTTGTACAAAATAAAGAGATGAGGGTTACATATACAGATCCAGTGTTATGTCATGCTATTGTTTTCAATGTTTGGTCAGACTGGCCCAATATTTATTTCATTTATAAGATTGAGAGCAGAGCAAATGAATGGTAGGTAAGACTCCAAGAAGCTTGTAGCTGTGGTTCAGAAGCTTTGTTGGAAGTATAATAGGCATGCTGTATGTCGAGAAAGAATTCCTCTCTTTCCTTGGAGGAAGGAGTCAATTTCTTTAACTATGTTTGGAACCTACATACCCTTTAGAGCCAAGAGATAAATCATATTTAAAAGGAATCTTGAAGATTTGGCCTCGAAAGTTCATATCTATTTTTTTCATGACCTAATGAAATCCTCCATTAGTGGAGAATATTGTCCAGAGGCAGTCATTTTTATGGCAGAAATACTCCTTGAGGTTCTGTGTTTCTTATTAAAAGGACATGAACATAATAACAATGAAAACTGCCTGTGTCGCAGAATACAATAACTAACATTTTCCAGATCATCTCAGGAAATAGTTTTCTTAAGACTCGAAGCTTTGTGAAAGAGTTAAGAGGTAGATTTTATAAGTCACGTAACTGAGCAAGGTTTACTGAGCTTTTTGGTACAAATGAATCAGGAATGCTTTTGTAACTGAGGAATGTTAATATATCAGCTGACATTCATGACTACTCAATATATATAAAGATTATACTAAAACTGACGAAAAAAGAAATTGCCACAAATTTTCCCTTAGCCCAGTCTCTCTGAGCCTGACTTACAAAAAGGGGTGGAGCCCCTGAGTATAAACAGGAGCTGCAGCAATCATTTTTTGTTTTTGTTCTTTTACTCACTGCAGATGTGTCTATATGTGTATATACCTTGAATTAGCTATGAGTAGGGTTTTCAAATCTGCTATCATGACAGATGCAAAAGTTTCTGACCTGTGGATGGGCTCCAGGTTTTGGTTCTTGAATCTCTGTGGGCTAAAACTCTCCTAACCCTTAGCCCACCTAAAAAGCACTGCAGAATATAGTGGCAAAAACAGCATGGAAATCTGTTGGTCTGAAGAGGTAGATCAGCCTGAGTATGTGAAATTCAGGGAACTCTAAGATGAAGTCTACATATCTCTGACATCTGAACTTAAAAGATCAATTTTAAAAGAATACTTAAATGGTTTCATTGAGGTCAAGTCACTGGATGAAATCTATATTCTGGAGTAGTGAAATAACTGTGATCTCCAAGCTGCTATTGATTTCTGAAAAATCACAGGGACTAGAAAAGATGCTACAGGAGTGGAGAAAGGTAAATGTCCTAATTTCTGAAGTGTGGTGTTCATTCAGCTATATGTTCATGAGTTTGACTCTGATTCTTGGGAAAATTCTATGATGTAGATTATTTAAAGAGATAATTTTCAGTACATAGAAAGGGAAGCAGAATGCACTAAAATCCAGCATGGTTTATCAAGAAGAATAGGTCAGGCTTAGCTATTAGCAATACCATAATCCAGCGTAATTGAAAAACTCACAATGAAAAATGGTATCTACCTCCAGAAAAAGAATTGCTGAAGTCTGAATGCAGATCAAAAATTACTAGTTTTTACTTTCTATATTTTTTCATGTTTTTTTTCTTTAGATCTGTCTTTTTTCACAATGTGACTAATATGGAAAATATTTTTACATGAATATGAAAATATACATGACCATGTATAATCTATATTAAATTGCTTACTGTCTCAGGGAGGGGGAAAGAGAGAGAAAATATGGAACTAAATATTTAAAAAAAAAGAAATTTTAAACTGTTTTTATAGTAACTGGAAAAAAAAGAATAGGTCACTACACTGCACATGCACCTTATCAAATTGTTTGTCTTCTCAATGTGGGAGTATTTGGAATTCAAAATGGTGAAAAGAAAAAGGTTAAAATTGTTTTTATATGTAATTGGAAAAATTAAGATATTAAAATTTTAAAAAATCAAGTGGGGAGGAAAAAAAGAAAAGTAATATGTGTATTTCTTATATATATAATATATAGGTTAGGAAGCAGCATACATGATATATAGATTAGGAGGTCAGCAAATTACAGCCTGCAGGCAGCCTACCATCTCTTTTAACTGTGTTCCATGAGCTAAACATGGGAGGTAGCAGCTCAGATTTGGTTCCCAGCCCTTAGTCTGCCAACCTCTAGTATAGATGGGAGCCTAAAACTAAGTTTGACAATTCAGAGTTGTGCTTCAGAAAGGACCAACTATATACATATAATGGAAAAAATGACTTGAAGGGCCAGTTGTACAGTGCCTCAATATCACTGTATTCCAAATATTTTCCCACTCTATCCACAAATTAGTATATTTGTGAAAGTGTGCCCTAAGGTGTTTTTTTTTGAGGGGGTGTATTTTATAACTACTATTCTAACTATGTCATTTTAATAATAAGTGCCTTTACCTGGAAAAAAGAATAGATGATGATAAACTAATCTAATTTCCTGTTTTGATATGATTAGATTGTTAGAAAAGGGGAATGATGTAGATGTTTCTCTAGAGATGGTCTGAGGTTACCAGTCCAAATTCTTCATTTTATAGAAGAGGACACAGGTTTGAGGAAGTTTGAAGTCTTGTCCAAAAACCCCCAACTGTTATCAGAGGCAGGATTTGACTTTAGGTCCCTTTGACCCTAGAGCCAGTGCTCTTTCTATTGTCCTGTATAAGACAGAAGGATCTGACAAGTCTTTCACAATATCCTTGAAGAAAAATGGTCAGATTTGTGCTGGCTAATAATACTGTTAAGTAAATTTGGAACTGGTTAATAACCTTAGCTAGATTAATGGGAAAATGTCAACATGGAGAGGAGAAAGGGAGGAAAGAAAAAAGAGGGGAAAGAGGAAAAGAAAAGGAGGGAGAAAGGGAAGGAGGGAGGGATGGGGGGGAGGAGCACAAAGAAAAAGCAGTTACTAAGCACTTACTATGTGCCAGACACTGTGCCAATGAATTACTCAATTACCAAATAGTAATTACTATTACGGAATAGTCCCACAAAACTATCCTGACCTCTGTTACAGTTAATACATTTTGTCAGTAATTTGGGGGCGCATATAATGCTTATTAGAACTGTAGATGACACAAAGTTGAGAGGGATCTTGTTGGTAGGGATGGATAGCAGAATCATGATACCAAAAATGTTTATACTATAGAACTATAGGCAGAATTTATAAAATGACATTTAATATAGGGATAATGTGAAGTACTATATACTCCAGGCTGTTTTTTTTTAAGTATAGTATATATGGGTGTATATAGGTATATGTATAATATATATGTACTATGCAAATATAAATATAATATAAATGTACATATATAAAAATGCATATCACCTTTAGGTGATATGCTGTACTAGCTTCTTGAGAAACTCATGTTGACTTTAGTTTTTGATACACTAAAACCTTGGATTACTATGAACATCAGTGGTATGATCCATTGATTTGTGGTTTCTTGAAAGTTGATTCCAGCTACTAATCTTTATGCAAACCTACCTTTCACGGGAGTAAATGATCTTCAATTGATGAAATATAGGAATGCATGCAAATATATATTTGTGTGCACGTGTGAATGTACAAATACAAGCATAAACTTGGTCAAATTATATTTGGATGAATGTATTTGTTTTGTCATAGCATAAGGCAGCCTTCAGACTGCTGTCTCAGAAGTTGGACACTTTCTCCAAAAGTTCCCAAACTATGATTATTTCATAAAAAGTTTAAAATCAGAGAAATGTTGCTAATTATAAAAAATGGTTGGATCCCAAATTACCTCTGCTTCCTAGGAACTACTGAATCATCATGGGATGTATTAAGTTATGAGAAAATAATAAAAATGTCTAATGCTTCACTATTTTAGAATTTCATTCTTCCTCAGAGAACTAATCTATTGTCTCTTGCCCAAGGCCATACTGTGACTTAAACAGTTATTGCATTCTTTGAAGGACATTTACTTTCCTACAAAACCTTCCAAGTAAATCAGACCTCATGCAGCAAAAAAAAAAAAAAAAAAAAAAAAAAAAAATATTATTGACTTAATTACAGAAAGAAAATATTCCTAACACAGATTAGCCATTTAAAAGCAGATTAAAGGGAATGTAACATTTTATCATTTAGTAGCATTTTAAGTTCAACAGGTGGAAAACTTAATTATATTTTCCCCAAACTTGGTCCTCCTTCAATATTTCTATTTTTGCTGAAAGCAACTCTGTTCTCACAGTTGTGCAGGATTGTAACCTAGTAATTACTATTGACATCGCTGTTTCAATTAGTTGCCAAATTCCATTGATTATACCTCCCTAAACTCTCATCTACCCGATTTCTTCATTCTCACTGTTATTCAAATTTTCATCTCCTTTCATTTAGGTTATTTTTGCAATAGACTCCTAAATGGTCTTCCTACTTCCAACCTATTTCCTCTCTAAGAATCTATTCTACAGATTGTTGTCCTAATGATATTTCCTTTTTTTCTTTTTAAATGCTTCACTGATGCTCTTACATATATAAAAATATGCTATTACCTCTTAATGACTCCCTCCCCACAAAAGAAATCTCCCTTGCAACAAATAAATACAGATGAGCAAAACAAATCAATGCATCGTCTATATCTGCAAATGTATGCTTCATTCTGCATTTATAATCCACTATCTGTTTGCTGAGAGGGGAGTGGGATACTTTACCTATCATGTGAAGTTACAGCTAGTTATTGCCTTTATCAATGCTCTCTTCTTTGACATCATTGTGGTCATACATGAGTTCTCTTGGTTCTGCTTATTTTGTTCTATATCTGTTCACACCAGTTCTCAAAGAGTTCTTTTCAAAGAGTTCGCTGAATTCTTCAGTCTAATAATTCTTTTTAACACGTTTCCATAATTACATCTCTTTTTCTTCTTTTTTAGGGTGCCATATTAAGGAAAGCTTCTTTCTCACTTTTTTTTGTCCTTTTCAAATTTCTCAAAGTACCTTACCCAGACCTCTCATTTGCACTTAGCTTGTTCTCCCTCACATCCTAATGATCTGTATATATTCCTTTCCTCCCATTAGATTGTCAATTCATTGTGAAACCCTAGTATCTTCTCTTTATTTGGGTTTTATATACAATAGGCTTTTATAAATGTTTGTTAATTTAAACTGAATATAATAAAGAGGACTTGACAAACACCATGGAGCTCGGAATACTCAGAGAAGTAAAGACTATTTTGAATTTCACATCTTGGTGTCTCTAACATTTTGTGACCATGAACTCACTAAGTTTCATAATATCCACATACCAAATTAAGGACATTTAGTCCTTTGCCAGAGGTCATAAAGAAAGGCAGCAACAAAATCAAGAAAAACATTTTGGTCTCCATACTTTCACTTGCAAAAACACTGATAGTTTATATATTTTGACTAAAGGTAGATACATCCTAAATCTTATTTCCATGGTTGATCTGTGCATTTTTCATCTGAAAGTTACCAAAGAGTATAAACAAAGTATAGAAATGAGTATAAAAAAGTATAGTCTGATGATAGTTTCTATGTGACCCTCCATACATACAAACATACATACATACATATATATATGTGTGTGTATATACACATATATATGTAGATATGTTTTCTCTCCCCGACTGATTCTGTCTTTATATCCCCAGGATCTAGCACACTGCCTATCATAAAGAAACTGGTCCTTAATAAATGCTTTTAAAAATTAATTGAATAGACTCACTTGCAAATAAATAGCATGCTACCTGGAAATATGTGAAGCAGATTTACATGTGTGTGCATTTCAAAGAAAATTTATAGTCAGCTCCAAAACTTGAAAAAAGGAATTTTGTGAAAATTGAAAACTACTCACTTCTTAGAGCTTTAGGACATATTTAGATAGGGTAAAGAGAAGAATTAGGAACACTAATTTAGTGTCTTCTCTACTCTACACACACTCCTTCTTCCTAAAACCCCTATAAGAAATGAAAAGGCTGAGGGGACTTGGAACTCCCCAGAAAAGGTAAAGAGAGGAGAATTAAAAAAGAAAAGAGGTGAGAAAAGACATAAGCAGTTTGTTGTAGTAAAATGAAATTTAAGTGGGTTTGGAGTAAAAGGATATGGATTCAATTCCTAGCTCTTCCAAGTAATAATGTGACCTTGACTCCCTCTCTTGGTAGCCTTGGTGATCCTTTCTAGTTTTACATCATAACTTTCTCTACATAGCCTCAGTTTCCCTCTTCTGTAAGATGAAGGAGCTGGATGCTCTCAAAGGACTATCCATCTTCAAAGCTTGTCATTTATAATATCCACATACCAAATTAAGGATATTTAATGCTTTGCCCTAAAAAAAATGGGAGAGGTTCCCTGACATGGTTTGCTCTTCCCTTTTCAAAATTTGGGGAGCAAAACATGAAAAGGTAGAACCTGGTGGCTGCCCTTACTGCCTCAATCCTTTGAACTTAAATCCTTGCCAGGTTCAAATGGCTTTTAATGTTCAAAAATATGACTTTTTCATACATAGAAAGGAAAAAAGAAAACCTCAAAAAAGGCTCAAGCCATATTTAATATCAGAGAGTTTTTAGTAAATATTTTTTGAGGCTGAAAGGCAATAAAATTTTAAAAAATATAACCAGGTATGTCATTATAACTGCAAACATGATAATAGGAGATGATGCCATTAAGACCATCATCTTTATTTGGTGAATACTTTTCAGGAGAAGCTCATGCAATATGTGAAACTGTTCCATTTGTTCTCTATAACCACTGAATGGAGGGAATTAGGATAATAGAAGAGACTATTAATTTCATTTGGCAGATCAGAAATTGTGGTCCAGAGAAGTCCATAATAACATAAGCCAAGATAAAATTCCCTCCAAATAGATATACTGGGAACTTCAAAGCAGGCCCCCATGGGCTTTCTGACATTTTGCTGCATTCCAGGTACAGCTGTTTTCTTTCATCCTAAGATGCTTCCAAACCAGTAAATCACATATTCTCATAATGGCCACTTATTCATGAATCCCATTAAAGCAACATTCTTTCCTTCCACTCAACAAATTTGTAGTTCAAATGACAATAATCTAAACATTTCTTTTCTTTTCTTTTTTTAAAGCAAGCAGAAGAAACAAAACACTTACCTCCATCCGTATTGGAAAAGCTCTGTGGAAACAAAAGTAGGACAAACCATTACATTTCTGGAGAACTTCAGGGATTTTTATTTAATCCTGACTTCTCTAGATTCACTGTATACTCCAGATGCAGAATTTTAATGGGAACTAACACTTGGCAGATATCCTCTGAGTTGGCTATGCTGTTTTATTTGTGATTGAGACCACCTTCCTTCTTTTGCCTGGGTTAAAGACAGTGGCTACTCATGTGCTGAGCCCAATACTGATCAGCACAGAACCTTTGACCTGCTCCATATTTCTGGCCTATACCATTCACCCCTTCCTAGGTAATGTTACTTAAGGAAAAGGTCTGCTGTATTCAGATATCTTCCTCCCATTGTCCAAAATTCCACTAATTAGAGATACATTTGGATTGATGAAGAAATTAACCTGGAAAGGGAATGTCAGAGTGAAATGGAAGGCAGGCAAAAATAAAAATCTAATTTGTAGCTTAAGAAGAACATTCATTTGTGACTTGCTGTGGATTTACTTAATGAGTGCTTTAATAGAAGAGAGACATAGAGATTTTATTGGATATGTGAATGGGAAATATCAAAGGGTAATTAAGAGCATTTTTTTCTTGACCATTTAGCAGAGAGTACTGTTATTGTTTTTTGTTCTTAGTTCTCAAAGGGAACCAAGACTTCAGGGAAGTAACACCAGGATATGCAAATAAATTGGATTTAAGTGAGGGAGAGCTGTGCAAGTCACCTGCCTCACTTCCTCCTCTAGAGTTATCTGTGTCCAATGACAATATATAGATCTAGACTACTGGAGATAGTCCTGGATGAAATGGGAGACCTTAAGACTTTTTAAGTTAAGGTCTTAGTTTGAACTCATTCAATAATTAAGGCTAGGTAGCAATTGAGGCAAAAAATCTCCTTTTTTCAACAAATCCAAAAAGAATCAGGCTAAGGTGGGTCAATAAGTAGAGGGCTTAATTAATAGCAAGCAATACAACTGATTTTTTTTTTTAAAGCAATAGCCTATGTAATGCAGACTACTCACTGATGTACACTGGCCTCTTCAAATATTCATAATGGGTAAAGTTTTACCATATTATTTTATTTTAATAATAAAATTACCCTGATATATGAATGTCATGGAATATTATTGTTCTGTAAAAAACAACCAGCAGGATGATTTCAGAGAGGCCTGGAGAGACTTGCATGAACTGATGCTGAGTGAAATGAGCAGAATCAGGAGAACGTTATACATAGCAACAGCAAGACTATATGATGATCAATTCTGAAGGATGGGGCTTTCTTCAACAATGAAAGGTTTCAAACCAGTTCCATTGTTCAGTGATGAAGAAAGCCATATATACCCAGAGAGAGGGATATGAATGTGGACCACAACATAACATTTTCATGCTCTCGATTGATGTTTGCTTGCATTATGTTTCCCTTCTCAGATTTTTTTTTCTTGTAGATCCAATATTTCTTGCACAGCAAGATAACTGTAAAAATATGTATATACACATTCAATTTGTCAAGTATTTTAACATAATTAACATGTATTGGACTACCTGCCATCTAGGAGAGGGGTAGGGGTTAGGAGGAAAAAATTTGTAACAGAAAGCTTTGCAAGGGTCAGTGTTGAAAAATTACCCATGCATATGTTTTGCAAATAAAAGGCTTTAATATAAATAAATAAAATAGGAAAAAAAATAGAAAAAATAAAAATAAATAAAATAAAATTACCCTGAAATACATCTGTCACTTGGGCATTTTTAGAGGGGTTGCATGGCAGGACTAATGGCCTCTACGGTTCATCTTGATTTTGAAATTCCATGACTCTATAATTCTTTTTGCATGGATACATTCTTATAAATCATATTTTCTTTACCTTTTGAAAGTCCTTGAAAGACTTCTCTGTTTCCTTTAGTTTCTCTAGGATGATTTGCTCTTTGGCAGATATCTGGGACTCTTCACTTTCTAGTGTCTGTATTTCCTTTTCCAGCCTGAAAAACACACAAAAGACAGGGAGAGGAACTTTTATTTACTGGGTGAACAGTAGCCTTTTTGATTTTATCAATCTTACATTTCAGTGAATTATCAGGTTAATCATTTTTACTAGCACTTAAATAACATTTCAAACTTGAAAAATACTCTACATAGATCACATTTGATCTTCAGAACAACCCTAATTAATAGGTGCTATTATTTTCCCCATCTTGCAAATGAGCACATTGAGGATAAAAGAGGTTAAGTGACTTGCCCAGCTAATAAGTTAATAAGTGTCAAAGGCAGAATTTTAACTCAAATTTTCCAGACTCTGTCTAGAGTTCTATCTACTATGCCATCTAACTGCTTCATTCTCTTATATACACATTATCCTTCAATAAAGTCCTATTCATGTATCTCACTGGGTGGAGTGAGATATTGGTTCTAAAAGACTATGTCAACAAAACATAAACTTAGATCCTATCAAATTGGAAAGGTTGCAAGTATGAACTCAGTAATGGGCTGTGTGGTTATATCCAAGTACCAATCTAAGAATTTGAAGAAACTCATCCCCAATTGCGGGGGGAAACTTTTTTGACCATAGCAATTTAGGAACATCAATGTACCATAGTATAATGATTTGCACTGACAAAAAAAGGACTCACTGATTCCAGATTATGATTGCTTGAACTACAAATTAAAATAACAAAGAATGGAGTTTTGTTAGTTGGTGGGGGGAGAATCAGATGTCTTTGTATTTGAATGATACATCTCAATGTAATGTAATGCCTGATGCTGTTCCCTCTTCCTGGTGTACCCTTCTCAAATTATGCTTATCTAATTTGTACCCTCCTTCAAATGATATAGAGTAATAGAGCTAATTAGTATTTGGAGCGGGAAGACCTGGTTTTATGCCTCTGCCATTTATTAGTGATAGTAACTTGGGCAAGTCATATGATATTTTTAACAAGATAAGGCTAATCATCTCTGTGCTTTCTACCTCATAAGAGTAAAAGGAATTCTGTTGAAAAAGCTTAGCAAACTATGAAGCTCAGTTCTTATTATAATTAGAATCCAGATTAAATGCCATCCCCTTCATGAAGTCTTCTCTGATTTTCTTAACTAGAAATAATCTTCTGAACACACCTGAGTTCAGAAAGAACCTTACACTTTTTCATTTTCAGATTCACATTCTAAGTTTTTAATATATATGTCTTAGCAATTAATCTCTCAATCAACAAGCACTTATGCAGTGTTTACTATACACCAGAGGCACCTTGGAAGAACGGAAAGAGAGCCAGTCTTAGAGTTGGGTTCAAGTCTTACCTCTGACAAATATTTGCCCTGTGATCTTGACCAAGTCAATTAGCTCTCAGTGCTCTAATTTTCTCTCCAAGACTATAACAGAAGATCATGGCCTTCATTGGTAGAGGAAAGCTTCCTCATTTGAAAATTCCCTGTCATTTAAATAATTGGTCCAGATCCTATCTCTATCCCTAACCATAGATCAAGCACTATGTTAAAAAGGGAGGTGAATTTGTAAAGTATTTTATAAACCTTAAAATTCTAGATAAGTGCTAGTTAGATTGTTATTATCACTATTGTTGTTATTATTACTTATTGTTTAGAATACAAAGAAAGGCAGAAATAATACCTGATATCAAGGAAAACAATTTCTAATGGGGGAGAGAATATATAACTAACTAAACACATAAAAGATATATGCAAAGTATATAGAGGCTGATCTCAGAAGAGCAGGCACTAACAGCTAGGGGAATGGGAAAGACAATTTTATGTTCATTATTAGACTGTAACCTCTGTGAGAAAAGGAATAGTTTCTTTGGATCCTCTTGCATTTCTTAGCATGGTGTCCCCCACACAGTGTCATTAAATGTGTGTTTAATGAATGAATACCAAAGAAGAAATAAATAGTTGGAACTTCCCTTTTACTCCTTTCAACCTTTGTTTGAAGCATAATTCATTTTTAGTTAAAATGGAAAATAATGTCTAAAGTATGTAACTTTTTTTTTCTGTGTACTGATCCCTCTGACGATTTGATAAAATTTGTGGATCCCTATTCAGAGTAGTGATGATAATAATAATAACAATAACAATAATAGCTAGCATTTATAGAGTGCCTTAAAGTTTGCAAAGCTCTTTATGTATTAATAGAACAAATATATATTTTATATTAATATACATAAATCACAAATTATTATATGCTAGTGAACATAAATATACATTAAAATACATATATTAATATACAGCTCATTTTTCACAAAAATCTTGTGAGAAAGGTGCTATTAGTACCCTCATTTTACAGATGAGAAAAGTGAGATATAAAGAAAAACCTATCCAAGGTCATGCAGCTAGTGTAGGAGGCAAGATCTGAACACATCTTCCTTATTTCATGTCCAGTACTGTGCCAGCTAGCTGCCTCAAATAAAACAGATGGTTTACAAAGGAAACAATTTCACTGAAACATATTTATCCAAACAATTTTTATTAAAAAACATAAAGCTCTTACATCTCAAACTAAGAACCATTGGTCTATTGATATAAATCACTGTATATGCCAGCACTCCCAGTATTCTATCAATGGGATGAGGGAAGGACTGCTACAGTGGCTGCTGTTCCTCAGGAAAAACTTCCTGATAATTCAAAGTTTGTTCCATGGAACTCAAGGAGTGATAGTAAGCTGTGTCCCAGAGCAATGGTAATCTGGGGATAGTCAGTATCTGAGCTCCCCTGATGACAAGAACTCAATCCAACCACAAACATTTAGCAGTTCCCTCCCTTCTTTGCAAAGGTATCAGACAGTGTGTAACATACGTTGCCAGGTGCAGTCAATTGAGGCATCGGTTGACTTTGTTCAGTAGTATTTTGTCTGTATTTTTTTACTCCAAGAGCATTGGCAGGGATCTCAACTGACATCCCAATCAACTCAGGTATCACATGATCCTGTGTAAATTTCTTTGTATGAAGGAGACAAAGGGGAAACCTGGAGGATTTCTTATTTTTAAAGATGTCACCCATAGTTATTATTTAGCAATTATTGGAGAATTATGTGAAAGTAATACCACTATATTGTAAAGTTAGAAAAATGGAGGGATGAGAAAGGGCATATAGGTGGCACAGTGGATAGAATTCTAAGAAGATTCATCTTGCTGAGTTCAAATCTGGCTCAGATACTTACCAGCTGTGTGATCCTAAGCGTCATGTAACTGTTTGCCTAAGTTTTTTCTTCTCTAAAATGAGCTGCAGAAGGAAATGGGAAACTACTCCAGTATTTTTTACCAAGAAAACCTCAAATGGGGGTCACAAGGAATTAGACACAACTGAACAAGAAGAAGAAAGAGAAAGCAATTAATCAAAGTTCTGGGGGTTTTTTCCCCCTGAGGCAAACGGAGATTAAGTGACTCACCCAGGATCACACAGCAAGGAAGTATTAAGTGTCTGAGGCCAGATTTGAACTGAAGTCCTCCTGACTTCAGGACTGGTGCTCTATCCACTACACCAACTAGCTGCCCTGAAAGTTCTTACTCTTTACTTATCTTTTAGGTTATGTATTGTATATTATATATTCATGATATCGTACTACCCCATTCATCTAGCTTTATAATCTAAATTGGTATTTTCAACAGAAGTAAATGTTCTGTAATAAATGAAATTTATTCTTTTAAACACTATTGTAGAGGTAGAGCTAAGATCGTGAAGAAAAGGCAGGTACATACCTTAATTCTCTCCAAATCCCCTCCAAACAACTTTAACAAATTCTTCAAAATTAATTCTGGAGCAGCAAAACCAAAAAAAGGATGGAATGAAACAATTTTCTTGCCTAAGACCACTTAAGAAGGACTACAGGAAAATCTGAGTCAGACAGATCCTGACAGGGCAGTCACTGTAGGCCTGAAGACCCCAGTGCAGCAGGTGAGTTGCCAGAACTGGAGGCTACAATTCAGTATAAATGTCCAGGCTCAGAGATCCTAGCAGGAGGCTAGTGTCCAGGCCCTTGGTTCCCATTGAAAGAAGTACAGGGCAGTGACTTCTGTACCTCTGGAACAGAGTTCAACTTTAAAAGTCAAGAAACAGGATAAAAAATGAACAAAAACCCCCCTAACCATAGAACACTGCTATGGCACTAGATCAAAACACAAATTCAGAAGAGGACAACACTTTTATGCAAAGTCTCAAAGAGAAATATGAATTGGTCTCAGGCCCAACAAGAACTCCTAGAAGAACTCACAAAGGTCAAAAAAGTGAAGGAGAAGAAAAATTGGGGGAAAAAAAAAGAGAGTTATGCAAGGGAATCATGAAAAAAAGTCAACAATTGATAAAGGAAACATACATAAAAAATGGAAAAATGTACAAAAATTCACTGAAGAAAACATCTTAAAAAGTAGTATTGGCCAAGTAGAAGCTAATGATCTTATGAGATACCAAAAATCAATCAACCAAAATTAAATGAATGAAAAACAGAAGAAATGTTAAATATTTCATTAAAAATGCAACTGATCTGGAAAATAGGTCTAGGAGAGAGAAGTATTTTTGAACTATCTGAAGGACATGATGGAAAAAAAAAAAGCCTGGACAGTATCTTTCAAGAAATTATCAAGGAAAACTGCCAGGATATTATAGAACCAGAGAGTAAAATAGTAATAGAAAGAATCCACCAGGTCACCTCTTAAAAGAAATCCTCAAATGAAAATTACCAGGAATTATTACACTCAAATCCCAGAACTCTCAGACCAAAGAGAAAATTCTGCAAGCAGCCAGAAAGAAATAATTGAAATGTTGAGGAGCCACAGTTAGGATTATGAAGGATCTAGAAGCTTCTACATTAAAGGATCAGAGGAGTTGGAACATTATATTCTGGAAGGCATAGGGGTTTGGAATACAACCAAGAATTACCTACTTAGCAAAACTGAACAGAATCCTTTATAGGGGGAATGGGCATTCAGTGGAATAAAGGAATTAATACTAATTTTAAAAAATTTAATAACTGGATGTAAAACTTCTTAGGAAATTCCTTGTTTCAAATATATTATACTAAAGTTTCTCTTTTTTTTGATGACAATGCCATCATTATGAATTAATCTGTAATTTTAACCTTTAACCTTTAATCTATAACTTTGTAACCAACATCAGAAAGAAAAATAACAATGTAAATAATATTTCATAATTAAATTACAGTTATATTGTGATATCCATAAAATCTCAAGTTATATAGGACAATCTGTCCCTACCTTTAATGAATAATTTTTTGTTTCTTTGTTCCTTTTCAGGCTGTCAGCTGTCAATTTTTCCTGCTGGCAGGTTGTCTCTCTATAAGTCTTCCTAACTCTCCCACACCACTTCCTAATTTGTTATTTCTAATCTGTGGATGGCTGGAAAAACATAAGGACCTAAATGAAATACCTGAGTTTTTAGTGCATTGGCTTTATGATAGCTCATAAGCTTGCTTACTACCATTCTAAGCTATGCTCTGAGACCATGACATAAGGTCAATGGTAACAATATCAAAATAGCACAGAACAAATCTCTAAGTTGTAGATAGATGAGAAATCACAGGATCTTGAAGAACTAACTATTAATTTAACCCAGTTATAAATCTCTGATACCACATCATGGAAAGGTTGTAAATAGATTCTCAAAATCTATGCAATCAAAAAGGGAGAGGACAATATGGGCAAAATGTTGAACTCATCCAATATGGTCACTATCCAGTTCTTTCTTGATTATCAGTTTCTTTATTGCAAGGAAGTGTTTGACTCCTGGGGTTGGGGTGGAGGGTGGGAGTATAAGTGAATATAATTTCTGTTTTGGCCAGAAACCTTGAGGGTTTTCCCTTCCCAGATTTATTTATTTATTTAGATTTTTTCTTTTTGCACTAGGTGAAAGAGATCATCCTTTGCCTCAATTGCTATCTAGTCTTAATCACTAAATGAGTGTTGCCTCAAATTGAGACTTGTTAAAAAGCATAACTTAAAAACAACAACAACAACAAAAAACACACATTAAGGTCTCCCCTTGCATCCAGGACCATCTCCAATGATCCTGATATATATCTGGCCACTGGAGGAAAAAGTGAGGCAGGTGACCTATGGTATCACCTTTCTCATGTCATAGTCTTTTTTGAGAAGGAATGACAAACAACAGAGATTATTGTGATGTAAAAACAAAAGACATATAAAATGTATCTTGAAATATCCTCAACATTTCCTAAAAATCTTAGATTTACCTTTAACAGCTAAATGACTAAAACTTTTGGAAATATATACAGGAAATTTATAATCTACAATTCCTTTGAAAGAATAATACCTATTGACCAAACAATAACAATCTAGGTTAAAATGGTAGCATCTCCATTTTACATATGAGAAGACTAAAGTTAAGACTGCCCTAGATCATCCTTCTAATAAGTGACAGTGCTACAATATTAACCCATGTCTTCTGTTTCTAAATGCAAACTTCTTCTTCTCTTCCCCCCCCCCCCCATTTCTGGGTAAGTAGGATGTGCCTGTAGCTATTTTTTATTTTGATCTTGCCACTTTTGTTTCTATTCCCATGCCCTTCTTCCTAATGTCCAACCTATAAATGAAGATACAAAGACATTTCCATTAACTATAGAAGTAATCTATAGCATATCTAGAGTAACCCTGGTTTATCCCTATTTTAGAGGGTATGATAAATTTTAGAATGGTAGCTAGGTTGCACAATGGCAAGAGAGCTTGACTTATAAGGGAAAGAAGAAGAAAGGAGGCAAACATTAATAAATATCTGCATTTATTAATGTTCATGTGCCATTACTAGCTTTGTGATTCTGGGGAAGTTTATTTCTCAGCCTCAGATGGCTTAACATCAGAAGACCTTTAAAGTTCTTTTGCAAGCTCTAAAGCATCATATAAAACATTAGCTATTGTTGTTATTGTCAAGCTCAAGGAGCTTCTTTGATATAAAATTTCAGTCATTTCCTAGAACAAACCTAGATTTTCTCTAGCTACCTGGATTTGGAAATCAATTGGGCATGGAAACCTGGAAGCACCTTGAGACTTGGACTCTCCAGTGTGTTCCTCTCTGGCATCTTGATATAGATTTATAATTCCCAAAGGCTGTCAAAATTGAAGCATTTTCCAAAATGGGACTGGAAGAAGGGTTCTTCAGGCTGAAGTATTAACCCTAACACATTGACTGACTTTCTTATTCCCTTGTTCATTTTGTGATTATTCCTCATGGATAAATGGAGACATATGTGTGTACTCCTAGTATATCCCTAAATTCATGTTATGACACCTTTATGAGAATCTCTTAGGAACATGCAAGATAAGAAAAAAATTCTTTTTTGTCTATAAACTAGTGAGTGAATCTTTCTTTGAATGAATACTAGGGAAAAATACTGTCTCTGTACTTAAGAGATCTGGGCTTATTCTTTGGGGAATATGGAAAATGAGTCACATAAGTCAGGTCATTTCTATTCAATACCTTTAGAAAATCAAGTCAGCTAGAAGTAAAAGTATTAATTATTGATCTTTAGCATTTCAATTACACACTGAATGCATGGAGATCTGAATGGCAGAGGGAAAAAAGCCTCCATCAGTCTGTTTCTTCAACTGAATAGATTATCTGTAGGAGTCTTTCCAGAAGCTCTCATTCATATGTTGCTTTAATGTTTACAAAACATTTAACAGATATTGTTTTGTTTTAGCTTTATGATAATCCTGGGAAATAGGTGTTATTATTACCTCCACTTTATAGATAAGAAAAGTGAGGCAGACAGAAATAAAGTGACTTTCCCAGTATTTGAAGTTAGATATAAACTTATCTTCCTGATTTCAGATCCAGCTCTCTAGTGACTAAACGTGATTCCATTGATATAAAGAACTCCTGATCTTATGACAAAATCCCCTCTACCAATATACACTGGCAGTTTGCTTACAATTTATAGTTTCAGAAAGTTGCAAAGGATACAGAGAGTTTAACTTTAAAAAAAAATAGCTTTAAAATTTTCCAAATACATACGAAGATAGTTTTTGACATTTACCTTTGCAAAACCTTGTTTTTCAAATTTTTCTCCCTCTTTCTTCTCCTTCCCCCTCCCCTAGACAGCAAGCAATCAGATATAGGTTAAATATGTGCATTTCTTCTAAATGTATTTCCATATTCATCCACGCTGCCCAAGAAAAATCAAGATCAAAAGGGGAAAAATACAAGAGGAAAAAAAAAAGGCAATCAAACAAACCACAACAACAAAAAGGTGAAAATAGTAAGCTTTGATCCACATTCAGTCTTCATAGTTCTCTCTCTGGATGCAGATAGCAGTTTCTATCATAAGCCTATTGGAATTGCCTTGAATCACTTCATTGTTGAGAAGAGCCAAATCTATCACATTGTGTATCTGTGTACGCTGTGCTATTGCTGTGTACAATGTTCTCTTGATTCTATTCACTTTACTTAGCATTTAAATGACTTTTAAATTCAGGTCATCTTTACTATGAGGGCAGATATCTGTCCCCTGCACCACTATGCCTCTCTCTAACATAGAGTAACATAATAGTAATCTGAATATGTGTTAATAGTAGCTAGGTGGCTAAGTGAATAAAGTGCTGGGCCTGGAATCAAGAAGGCCTATTTCAAATCTGGCCTCAGACACTTACTGCTGTATGACTCTTAGCAAGTCACTTAACCCTGTTTGCCTTAACTCATTGGAGAAGGAAATGGTATCTTTGACAAGAAAATCCCAATTGGGATCATGAAGAGCCAGATCCAATTAAATAACAACTGTACTACCTATGTACAGTAATAGGTGGTTCAGTAGAGAGATGGACCTTAAGTCAGGAAAACCTGAGTTGAAATTTAGTCTCAGACATTTACTAATTGTGGGATACTGAACAAGTCATTTAACTTCTGATTACCTTGGTTACCTCAACTGTTAAATGGCGAGATAATAACAGAACTTACCTGCCAGGGTTGTGAAGATAAAATGAAATATTTTTAATGTGTTTAACACATTGTTCAGCATACAGTAGGTGCTTAATCAATGCTTGTTTCCTTCCTTCCTTTTGTTGTTTTTGTTTTTGAATAGTTTGAATTTTGTTTGAATTTGTTTTTGAACTTTAGAAGCTCAGAATTATATCTCAGCCTGATGATCCAGTAAAGTGTTTTGGAAACCCTCACTATTCCTCCTCAGCTTTTTCCTACTTCAACATGTCTATCTCATCTCTAAAGTACAGTTAAGATTTTGGAGATTTGGGTTAGTGACAGTGGAAACTGAGAAGGAAGAGAGAAGAGAAAAACAAAGAAACAAAAACCTTCAAGATAACTAACAAAAATTTCTTCCAAAAAATGGAGTGGGGATAAACTGCGCAATTTATGTAAAGGCAAATACTTTACATTTAAATGATATCATTATGTGAAGAAACCTGTAGAACTAACATACCTGAATCTTGGGTCAAATTTTAATAGAATATACTGGATTAGATCAAGAGTTAACCTTTTGTATGTCACAGACCACTTTGGTGATAGGGTAAAGGATTATCCAACCCTTTTACAGAAAGAATGTTTTTTTTTTTTAATTGAACAAAATAATAAATTTCAATTAGAGAAATTGAAGATATATAAATATTTTTTCCATCTAAGGTCAAGAATCCCCTAAAATCTCTCCTTATGAAAGGCCTGGACTCTAGAACTGAACAGTTGCCCCAAAAGCAAGCGATTCTGGGGCTGACAGATTTTCCCAACAGGAAAAGAAATGTCACAGCTTTTGATTTTCCTATTTCAAATCCCAAATTCCAAAGCTCAAGAGCCAGAGATAATTGCAATAAGTCTTGAGATGTAAAACAGACATTTTCAGTGCTAAAAATAAAGGATCAGAAGGATAAGCAATTTATACCAAAGGTTAATTTAGTCTCTAGGATGAGGTAACAAGTATGCATAACAGCCTAGCACTAGCTTATTTAATTAATTTCTCTAGAGCTGAAAGAAAAATAGAAAAGGCTATGGGGGGAATGGTAAAATACTGCAAATATATGGGCTTATTAATTCATTGGCTAAAGTTCATTTGCAAGGCCAAATAGTCTTTAAAATTGTTACCTAACCTCAATATCCCAATCTAAAAATTAACCTAACCCTCTCATTTATAGAAGAATGAATAAAACATTTATTATGTGCTTGCTATGGACAACCATGCTAAATGCTGGAGTTATCAAGGGAAAAGTAAGTCTGTCACTGTTCTCAAGGAGCTCACATTCCAATGGGGAAAAAGTGTATTTTTCTCACAACATTCCTATCAGTTAAAGCAAGTATTATTAATACTAATTAATAAAATGCAAGCATCATTTTATATATATATATAAAGGTCAAGTTTTAACAGACTTGCCCATGGCTAAATAGCTAATAAGTGTCTGGGGTCATATTCAAAGTCATGTCTTTTGACCCAAAGTTTCTGTCCTATGCCACAAGTTTATTGAATTTGTCTGTTGGGGGGGAGGGTAAGGGGAGAATCCAACCCTACTTTTTGTTTTATACTAGAGCCAAATAATAACCATGAGGAGATCAAAGGTCTATTGATAAACATTCTAATTGTGTTGGTGATTTTGCAGTCAGGTGGCCTTGGTGGAGTCTGGAAGAACTAAATGTGGATTCTAGGTTTGGTTATCTTTACTTAGAAAGTGTCTTAGACATGTGACCTGGGACAAATCATTTAATCTCTTCATCTGTAAAATGAGGGGATTGATTTGGTTTTTCAGATCCTTTGCTATAATTATAGAAACAAAGAATTCAATTACCATTCAATTTTAATCCTTTCTTATTTCATGTATAAAATCGTTATGTCCTCCCTTCTCCTCATTGTGTTTTTCAATTTCCAAACACCTAATACTCTTTCTTGTATATTCACACCACTGGAAAGTCCTTAGAGAAGCAATCCTGCTGTCTTGGTTTGCCACCAAATATGATCAACAATACAGTAAATATCATGGATCCAGTAGAAAGAGATAGTTCTCAGGATGTCTTGTTGCCTTTTTACCAAGCACAAAAAAATAAAAATCATCTTGGGTAAGTTGTTTGCACTTAAAACGTATTATCATATAGAGAGGTCTCACAATGTATGTCCTCTTGTAGCATTCCAGTTCCAATATGCTGGGGTGTTTATGGGGTGTTCTGGTCCAGTAGATATGTGATAAAATCCTTCTCTGAGGGCTTGTAATTGTGTTGGAGTGAGGCTGGGTTCTTAAGAGCAGCTCAGGTCCCAGATGGTAAGTCCCACCCAGCTGAAAAGGCTTTGAGCATAAGTCTGGTGAAAGACTAAATGCTTACTGAATATTTCTTATGCAAGAACCATCCTCATTAAGTCTGGAGAACTTTCTCATAAACAGATTGGTCATAGGCTGATTTATTTTTCATCCAGACAAATTTGTGAAGTCAGAAAGTGTTCTAAGGAGTTACAGTTTGTCTTGGTCGCCAGTATGATAGTCAAATACTTAGGCTTTTAGTTTTATTTTTCTGCTCAATTTTTTGTTTCCCAGGAATTATAGTCTCCCAGCTTAAGAATAGTTACCAGAAGTTTCTTTCAGTTCTCTGTTTTCCCCTGAGGTAGTTTCTTTCAAGAAACATGACAAAAATTGAGGGTACTTTTGGGACTTTTCCATCTAGGTTTCTTTTGGGAAATAAAGACCCTTTGGCTATGGAGGAGGGTCAATTGACTCACTGATGAAACAATGTCCTGCTTTTTTTTTTTTTTATGGGAACCTTTGATTTATGGGATTTATATCCTATTGTAAACAGCAGGAAGTTGGGGTTCCAGACCAGTTATATTAAATAGGGCTGACACTTTAGGACTAGAAAGAATGGGTCACTGGAGCTGCTAATTTTCATTGGACAATCACACATCTTTTAATAAACATCACTAACCTTGTAACTCTCTCTTTCCATTTCTCCCTGTGGGCTCAGGGAAAAAATATTAAATTATCAGTCTGTCATATAAAACATTCCACAATATGGGTCCCATCTTGCCTATTCTAATTTGACTTTCTATGACTCCTTTTTTTTTTTGTATTCTTGGTATGTGACATTCCATTTCTTGCATACCTGTGTATTTTGTAAACAGGTTTGTATAGGGAATGCCTCAGCTTTAGAATGTTCTCATTTCTCACCATTACTTCTCAAACTCCTGAGATTCTTTTGAGGTATGGCCTCATATTCCAAGTCTTTCCTGATTCCCCACATAATTAGTGCTCTCTATATTTGTGGGTCCTCTCTTGAATCATTGCCTTGTCGTAGCAGAGGGACTTGTGTAGCTCAAATAAACTACAAGTTATACTGTGCAAGGTTACCTCACAGAGACAAATTCATGATGGAGAAATCTGATAAAAGGTGAACATATGGGATCATGAAGAATTGGATGCAGCTTCTTGTTCATAACAAAAATACTTATAGATAGAACAGAAGTATCAAATTTGGGACCTATCAGCAGCAAGCCTCCTGTAACATTTCCATATCCAGATTAAAACATAATTAGGAAATGTTTAACAAAATAAATAAAAATGTAATACAACATATATTAAGTTAATATGTGGTTTCCTAAGTCACTTTTCAGGCCAATAGGGATCTGTTTCTATTTGAGTTTTAACATCATTGGTGAAGAATATATTTATATGTGTTAGATTATGTACTGTAGCCCTTTCCCTAGTAAAGGGATTTAGTGGTATCTTAGACCCTTTTTGCAATCCTTTCTTAGAAGAATACTTTGAAGTAATTGAAGAAAATTTAAAATTTCAGTTAGAGGTTAATGAAAATAACCATTTTTTTTTTACCTTCTAAGTTCATGGAATCCCTGAAATTTATCCACAGATCCCTATTTAAGATGCTGTAATAGCACATAAACACCTTGAGATCAGGGACAATTTCACTTTTGTCTTTATATAAGACAAAACCAGAACCATATATATCACCTTGTTTGAACCTGAGCACTAATCAGCTGGACAATCTGCCTCCCCACCTCCCCAATATTTTTTTTTCTTAGAGGGTTTGAGATGAATCAGCATTGCTAATAACTCAGCATGGAAGTTCCCAGAGTTTGCTCTGGAATGGTTTTTCAACCAGGAATAGCCCGAGGTTATGGCAACTTTATAAATATAAAATGAATGTTATATCCCTTGCCTAGATAATTCATGATTGATTTTTAGGAGAATTATTATTTTTATTGAGTTTCTCCCTGTTATTTATTTTGACAATGGCTGATATTCTGAATTATGTCACTGAGGGAATTATCCTTCCAGTATGCCTGTGCCCGCCACACTGCCTGACAGCAAACTCCCCTCTATTATACCAAAGGCCTTGGGCATAATAACTCCAGCTTTTCCAGTTCATAAACTCAGTCACTGTGAGTATATACAGCTGCCATCAGACAATATAATCTTGCTTGCCATTAGATATATAAATCTTTCATTCATTCTTTATCCTGAGGCTGACGGTTAGCTTCTTCATTATCTGAGTCCTCCATAATTTTTGTTTAATTGAATTCAATGTGCTAATATTATAATGAGGGTCTGACTTAGACCTGTAGCTTCTTCCCACACACTGGTGTGGTATCACTGGAAATGACCATAAATAGTAGCAAAAAATTTCTGAAGAAGACAACATTTGAATTGTTGGCAAGAATTTCCATGAGGAGAAGGTCAATCTCTTTAAAATGAGATTCAATTTCTTGATTCCCTTACAAGTGATACTTGTTAGTATATCAATCCAGTTTTGTGTAGTCTCAACATTTATTTTAGTTTTTACTTAAATGTATTTGCCTTTTCTTCCTTCTATAGTCTCTCCATGTCTTCTTCAAATCTTCAGTTCAGTTCATTGTTCAGTTTTATGCCCCCATTTGGGGTTTTCTTGGCAGACTGTGGGGTGGTTTCCTTTTTCCCCTTCTAATTACCAGCATGTAAAATTGTTTCAGTGCTCCAAAAGAAAATTGCACTATCCAAATTTAAGATGCTACAGAATGGCTTAACCTCTCTGGGCTTCTTCAGCTCACTCTACAGATGAGGAAACTAAGGGAAATAGGGTTAAGTGACTTGTCCAGTAAGTGTCAGAGGCTAGATTTAAATTCAGGAAGATGAGTGTTCCCGATTCTAACTCCTGTGCTCTATCTATTGCATCACCTTGATACTGTGAGTGTGTGCATGTATATACACATATATCTATATCTCTATCTATACCTATTTAGATAAAGATATATATATATATATGTATATATATATATATGTTGTACACACACACATACACACACACACATACTAGAAAGTGATGTGGGGGAAAAATTAAATTCTTTGTGTATACCACTAGACTATAAGATGTTGATAGAGTTGGTGAAAAGTTCCAGTCTGTCCTCTGATCTTGAATTGGAATTTCATAATTAGGTAGTCAAGTAGGATGCCTAACTTCCCAGTGACTCTGCCAAAATAAGATCCATCAGAATAGCCTGTGCTACTGGAAGGGAAGACAAGATAAGGGTATCTTGCATGTTTCTCTGAAGAATTCTGGTTATTCAGGGCAGCAGCTAATCACCAGCATGAAGCCTCATTAACAGCTTAATGGTAGGAAGAAAAAATACTTTGCAGCCTGAGGAGTCTGAATACATTAATGAACATCAACATTTATTAACTGATTTTGTCCATACATTGGAAAGCCAAAATAAGTGCTAATATTAACAAAGAAAACTCCCTGCCCAACAAAGAAATAAAAGAATGTTCTCCTCTCATCCTCAAAACAAACAAAAAACCAACATTTTAGGACCTGCCAATAGAATGTAAGCTTCTTGATGTGAGACTTTAGTTTGTTTTTGTTGTTCTTTATATTTCCCATAAATAGTACCAGTCCATAAAAGATGCTTAATAAATTTTTCTTTTCTTTTTTTCTTCCTTTATTTCTTTCCTTCCTTCTCCTTTTCTTCCTCCTCCTCCTCCTTCTCCTTCTCTCTTTTCCTTTTCTAAATGCTTGTTGTAGCCTTATGTTTGCATGTTTGTTGTAGCTTTATAAGTATACTGTATGTATATACAGATGTATTCACATTCATGCCAGTTTGCATCCCACTGGGCAGAGACAATCACCACAGGGTCCTATTCTGTAAAGTAAGCTGTTTTCTGATGACCTATGCATGAAAATTAAACAGCATCAACCTGCTTGCTTTGTAATGACTGAATCAGTCCAATAATAAATTATGGTACATTTGCCAAAAGGGTTGTGGCTCCCTTGGCAGATGCCAATGACTTAATTAAGTTAGATTCTGCTATTTGTAACCTGACAGAAATCTGGAGAAATAAGAGGTGGAAAGAGGGTTGTAATCAAACTTCTGAACTATTGCATATGTGAGTGCTCTTGGGGAACTGAGAACAATGAGGGGCAGGGGGTGTGTAATACCCCATTGTTTACTTTTTTCCCCCTCTAACTCCTAGCACAGAAAGCTGCTCAGTGCTCAAAGAAAATCACAGTATTCAAATTTAGGATGGAGTGGTTCTAATATTCTTAAAAGCTGGGGCAACCAAGCCACACACAGAGTAGTGGTATTAGAACTGAATTCCCACTTGGTCACCTGTTAGACATAGTACTTAACCACTATGGGCTTCAGTTCCCTCATCTATATGTTTATCTTTTTGGACCAAATCTGTCATTTCATAGGTGTAGAGAATTCTAGAATAAAAGAATTCTCTGTGACAGAGAATTGCCAGTCCTAGGACACTGAAAAATTAAGGAAAACGTAGGTTTTCCTTATATATGTAAAAAAAATTAGGAAGACCTAATATATGTAAAAACACTTTTAAAACCATATCACACTATTGACATATAACTTGTTATTTTCATCATTCTTCTTAGTTCTTTCTACCCTTTGGGTCAGGTATTCTTAACGGGAGGGTCTGAGAATTTTAAATATATACACATACATGCACACAAATATACATACTGATCAGTTATTCTACTGATCATATCATCAGTTATACGTTTGTAAACTACATTTTTGATGCATTAAAAATGTATTCTTTTGAGAAGGGATCCATAGGCTTCAGCACACTGTGCAAGGGGTCTGTGACACACACAAAAAGTGTAAGAGTACCTGGTTCTAGT
>JAJPUD010004008.1:99767-114306 GCA_023553655.1 Myrmecobius fasciatus
CATCCAATCTTACATGCTGAAAAAGGAAAAATTGCTCTGCTTACTTACTCTTTTGGAGGAGAACCCCTCATTAGCCTATCCTCTACTCAGATTTTTATTTTTTTTGCTTTGATGTGCCTGGGCAAGGGTAGGATAGAGGAAGTGAATGATAGGAGTCTCCTCTCCCCAACATGCCCTACCCTCCATGGATTTCTTGCTTCTGACTGCCACTGCATTAGGGTAGGGGATAGTAGGGAGAGAGAAGGAGGAAGGACACAAACATTTCTGCAGCTATCTGCCTCTCCTCCTTTTTTGACAAGAGCTTTCAAATGAAGATGTACTCTACCCTTTCTGCAGAACCTATTCTTGAGAGCCAGCAGGGGATTGGAATTGATGAGAATCTTGGTCTTTGAACTTTTCAGAATAAAATTGTGTCAGTCTCCATCCCTCGTTAATCGAAGAAGCTATAGGCAAGGTGGTAGTGATAGTGGGAGGGATGGGAGGAGAAGGAAATGGGGGCTGTAGGGTCCAAGAAAAAAATGGAACAAAAATCATAGGGTTCTGCTGTAGGTGATGACAATCAAACAGCTAAAGGTTTTATTTTGTTTTTGTAATGCTGTAAATTTGGAGCTGCACAGCAGTCATTTTTTTTTCTTTTTTGGGAAGAATTTAAAAAGTAAAGCTTTTTAAAATGACTGAATTAGAATCTTTTACAATGCTGTTCCTTCACAACATTTCTTGATACTCTTAAAATCTACTAGGTTTCTATCTAGGACACTGCTCTGTTCATGTACCAAATTCTTTCACTAAATCGACCTAGATATAGAGAAAAACAGAAGCTATTTTACTTGCTATTCCAAAATTTTAAACTGTTAATATTTTAACTAGCTCAGTGTTTTGAGTCTCATTTATATGTGTAGATCACTAAGGACTTCTTTGGGCCTTTTAAGATATTCCTATATTTATAGCTGAAAAAAGATTTTCTCTACAACAAATTTGAGAATCTGTCACCTAGAATTTGCTTGAAGAACTCAGAGGAGGGAGAATGCATAGCCTCCAGAGGCAACACAATCCCCCTTTCCCTTCTAGATTGTTCTAATTGCTAAGAATCTTTTCTTTATATCAAATCAATTTTTTTCATTGCAATTTATATTATAAGTCCTATTCTTTGAGCTGTGCAAAATAAGTCTAATTCCTTTTTAACGTGGCATTCAGCTCCTCAAATACTTGAAGTCGGCTATGAACTCTCCATATCTTCCCCCAGTTTTTTTTTTCTTTTATAAGGTTTAGCTTTCCTAGTTCCTTCAAATAACATAAATTCAAAGTCTTTCACCATCCTGATTGGCTTTGGGGGTATGATATCCATTTTATCAATGTCTTTCTTAAAATACACAGATGTGAATTTGGGTAGCTTCAGGAAGTCCCTAGTTTGATGTTATATTTCTTAGAGTTGGGACTCAGGGAGCACTGTTTCCTGAGGAACAAGGAAATCTTGGAAGCCTTTCTCTATGATGTAGCAAACACTGCAATCCACGTCAAACAAAGCTCTGCTTTCACAAAGGTCTTTTGCTTTCTTTGCCCATAAACACAAGGAGCAATAGCTGGAAAAGTCACAACCCAGGCCCTTATTGTAGAGATATACAAAAGGGACCCACATGTGCAAAAATTTTTGTGGCAGCCCTTTTTGTAATGGCAAGAAACTGGAAACTGAAAGGAGGCCCATCAATTGGAGAATGGCTGAACAAATTATGGTATATGAATGTCATGGAATATTATTGTTCTGTAAGAAAAGACCAGCAGGATGATTTCAGAGAGGCCTGCAGGGACCTGCATGAGCTGATGCTGAGTGAAGTGAGCAGAACCAGGAGATCGTTATATATGGCAACAACAATATCATATGATGATGAATTCTAATGGACGTGGCTCTGCTCAACAATGAGATGTTTCAAACCTGTTCCAATTGTTCAGTGATGAAGAAAGCCATATACATCCAGAGAGAGGCCTGTGGAATCCGAGTGTGGACCACAACATAGCATTTTCATGCTTTCTGTTGATGTTTGCTTGTATTCTGTTTTTCTCAGATTTATTTTTCTTTGTAGATCCAATTTTTCTTGTGCAGCAAGATAACTGTATAAATATGTATACATATATTTGATTTGTCATATACAAAATTAACATGCATTAGATTACCTGCCATCTAAGGGAGAGGATGAGGGGAAGGAGAGAAAAATTTGGAACAGAAAGCTTTGCAAGGGTCAATGTTAAAAAATTACCCATGCATATGTCTTGCAAATAAAAAGCTTTAATAAAAATAAATAAATAATTAAACCAGAACAAAAGAGAATGAGTACAGAAAGACTTCTGGTGATCCCTTCTGAGACAGGTGTTTTTTTTTTTTTTTTTGTTGTTGTTGTTTGTTTGTTTTTTGATTTGTTTTGTTTTGCTGAGGCAGTTGGGGTTAAGTGACTTGCCCAGGGTCACACAGCTAGGAAGTATTAAGTGTCTGAGGTCACATTTGAACCCAGGTCCTCCTGACTTCAGGGCTGGTGTTCTATCCACTGCGCCACCTATCTACCCCTGGTGATCCCTTCTGAGAGCAACAAGGAAATATATATCTGGGGTCACTTCATGGTAGAAGTGTGGAACTATAGTAAAAGAAGACCTTGCACAGTATTTTGGTCTGGGGAAGGACCAAACTATACATTGCATTTTTATTATCCATGAGGAAAAAAGATTCAATGAAATTTTTTAAAATTTCAGAATAAAGTGAGAATATCTGTTTGTAATCATCTGTATTTTAAAACACAGATATAAGAAATTACAATCATTTTTTTTTAATTGCATCAACTCATGTCTCTGATCCTTCTATCACTAAAAAGTTTTGTTTATTCCATCTTTCTGAAAGCTGAACTATTGGTGCTAGGGAAGATAACTCTGTAGCACCAGTGTGGTGGTTCCCTAAACTGACAGTGCCAGGCCAGAGAACCAAATAACAGAGGGAGAAAGGTTACTATTTGTCTATGTGTGTGTGACTAGGGAAGGGATTGTTGGAAAGGGGGAGTACAGAGTTCTATTAAGTCTGAGAGAAGAAGCACAGCATCTAGCTTGGACCAATTCTGATCACCTAAAAGTGACTTGAGGTAGAGAATTAGTTTGGTGAACTGTGAAGTGCCCAGTGTGGGAAGAAGCTGAGATAATTTGATATCTAGCTTCCAAGGAAAGCAAAATTAGGTAAGGGACAGCATCAGGAAGTAGTGGAAAATCAGAAAAAAAAGAAGATGGAAAGCACCAAAGATCTTGGGAAGAAAAGTTAAAGACGTTGGACATTAACAGATACATCAACAAGGAAATCATCAACAATAGAAAAAATATATGGCCTATAGATTTAATAAGAGAGTTCAGATATCTGTGAACAAATACTACAAAAAAGGAAAATAAGCCAACACTTAATGATTCAGAGGATCCTTTGGAATTTGAGAATATGGAATCATAAACCTCTGTTCTTGAATTATTCAATTATGATTATAAGTATCAATCATGAGAACAAATCTTCACAGTAAAAATAATGAACAAGAAGAAAAACTGGAATCTTTGATGGCAAGTTTCACCAAAGGAACAAAAAGAGAGAGCAGCAAACTAGGGCACAAATACACAGAAGGGAAGGCAATCTAGAAGAAGAAAAAAACAAAAACAAAAAACTCATTAAAAGAAAATATGCTCACTATGTAAGCAAAACACATTGTCCATAAAAATTGCATGTATAGAGATAACTTAAGGATCATAGATGTCCCAGAAGATTATGGCAGGATAAAAAAACAGCTAAAAACAATCTTGGTACCATAATGTGGGAAATAATAGAAGATAACTATCCAGAACTTCACATGGAAAATGAAATATCAATTGATAAAATACACAGGATCATTTCTGGAAAAACAACAATAGCAACTAAGGCTGCAAATTCCAAGACATAGAAAGTTAACAATTTAATTCAGAAATACATTTTGCAAATGATCAGGAGAAAGACCTTCTTATATAAAGGAAAGGAAATTTGAATTATGCAAGACTATTCTGCATCCACCAAAAATAAACAAGAAGAAATGGAAAAGCAATGAAGACCTATGGAACTCAGGGTATATTCTAAGGTGATCTACCCTTTAAAGCTGAACTTAGTGATATATGGGGGAAAAAAGGGAAGGATATTCAATAATATAGAGGTATTTGAAATATTTTTATAAAGAAAATCAGATATGAAACTATGAGCTTCTTGCAAACTCCAAATAACAGAAATACAGGAGGACTGAACAAATGCAATAATAAAGGAGAGCAACAGCAACAGAATGGCAGGAGAGAGACTGGTAAAAATACCTTTCTAAACTGCGGCATTATGGAATGACACAATACTCTTGCCTATGAATGGATGTTTTTTGCTTTGCTTTGGTTTGGTTTTCAAACTACATTACTTCTAGGTAGAGTATGTCTAAAAGGGGAAATAGAAAATAGAGAGGAATATGTGATGTGCTGGGATCAAATCAAGGACTAGGAATTAGGGGAGGGTGACCTCTGTGGTCTTAAAAAGAGTCAACTGGAGATCTTGCTTTAGTGGTGGGAGAGAACTCCACTGATGAATATTTCTATGAGTAAAGAGTCAATGAAGGGAGATAAGGACTTGGACTGGGTGTGACCTGAAGGATTTGGTACTTGAAAAGTCTGCTTGTCTTATCTTAGGAGGAAGATGGAACTCTTGGAAGTAGCTAGCATCTGGGAGAGAGGGAGAGCATAAACCCGGAGAGATTTCAAGGCAAATGGCAAAGGGGAGAAGTAGCCAGGGAAGAGCACACAAATCAGTGATGGATTGCATATAGAGAAACATGGTGGGTCAGTGTCTTTCCTGACCCCTGCATTGTTCTGAAAGTGGGGTATAAGGGAAAAAGGGAAGCTTGGGAGGCAAACTCTACAAGACTGGCATAAACTTCAAAGGAAGAAAGAGTCTAGGATGGATACGTTGGAAGCTTTGATGACAAGAGGAACAAGACCAGATAATTATAAGGGTCAGCCATAAAAGAATGAGGGTCTAGTGTAGACAGAAAGAGAGGATACATAATGAAAAATGTCAGAAATACTTTTTGGAGAGAAGAATTAAAAACGAAAATTTAAAAAATGAATAGGACTAGTTGAAGTGGAGTAGAGGAAGGGGCACTCTTACTTCATTAACTGAGAAGAAAAAAGGAGGAAAGGATTATATAACAAGATAAAAACAGAAGAGTCAAAGGAATTAATAAGCAAAATCCCAAAGAGATAACAAATGAGAGGAAGGGATCAGGGATGAGAGCCATTAGGAATAGGCCTACCTTTTTAAAAGATTAAGGTAAAGTAACTGAAAGAACAGAGTACTTACTGTATATATAGGAGAAGGGGAATAAAAAGCATAATTTTATAAAAAAAATTAGAGACAGATGAAGGAAAATATAAACCTAATTTTCATAACATCAAATGTAAATAGAATAAACAATTGAATAAAACAAGCAAACAAAAAAACAACTGACAGATTGGACAAGTAAAAAAAACCAAAAAACAAAAACCTCCAAGCTGTTACCTACAGGAAAGATCGAAAAAACAAAGACATCCACAAAATAAAATTTAAGAAATGTTCAAATTTTACTATGCATCATATGGCATATGTTTGTGTATGTCTCAGAGAACATCAAGAATACCAGTCTATGTGCAAGATGGAAAGGAGGCAAGTTAAAAATTCAAACAAATTTGTTTGTTAATTCTAATCTCCCTAATCCCAGTTATTTACATAAATTGAGTCAGTCAACTTGTTGAACTAATCAACAAGCATTTATTAGACACTTAACTATGTTTCATGCATGGGCAAAGGTGACCCAGTGGATAGAATGCCAGACCTGGAGTCAGCAAGATTCATCTTTTTGAATTTAAATCTCGCTTGCTAGTTGTGTGATTCTGGACATGTCACTTGTTTTCCTTAGTTCATCATTTGTAAAATGTGCCAGAGAAGGAAATGGCAAACCATTCTAGTATGTTTGCTAAGAAAACTCCAAATGGGGTTGCAAAGTGTCAAATATAACTATAAATGACTAAATAAAGTTGACCTTTCACTGAAAGTTGGTGTTTTAGAATGCATTTAAATAAAACGGCATGGAAAAAAGTCCATAAAACTCTTTTGTTTTTGTTTTGTTTATGAGTTTTAGGGAAAACTATCTCAATTAGAACATTGTGAAGATCTGTAATGATTTAGTCAGTGAGAATTATTTTCCATTTCCCCAAAGATAATACACTGGTTTCCATAGTGGCCATATAAATATTTCTCGCTTGTGACTCAATTCATTTAGACACATACACACACACACACACACACACACACACACACACACACACACACACACACACACCCTTCAGTCAATTTTAAGCCATGCCACTTTCTTTGGTTTTCTGTTCTGAAAGGCATTTAAGTGGACTTTATACTAACTTTGGATTTCCATCTTTATTTAAAAAGGACAAGACCTTACATCATCAAAAAATAGGAATAGAAAATAAAAGATCTTTTAGTATGTGAAATGGCATGAAAGAAATTCCTTCCTTTAGAAAAGACCTAGAATTATCACTTATAATTCATAGAAGCAGATATAGAAAAATCCACATTAAGTACAGATAAAATATTTTGTCATGTCAAAGACGAATGCATATAAGAAAAAAAGGAACGTGGTAGTAGGATGAATTCACATTTGTATGTGAATATGCAGATAGACACATGTGTATGTTATAATATATGAGTGAATTAAGAAATGATTTACAAAGCACTTATGATGTATGTGTCAAGTACTGTGCTTAGTACTAGGGATACAAGTACAAAAACAAAACATTTTGTTTCAAAGAAGTATACATTCCAAAAGAGGGAGGCAAATATCTTGGTAAACTCCAAAATTACCAAGAGAAGGACAGTTTGGTCTGGAAAACACAAGGGTAGTTAATGTAACCACAAGCAATACTCTTATAACTGATAAATTCTTTCTAGAAGTAATGGTAGTACTGGTTTGATTAAAATTCCCTGAGCAACAGATAAAAAATAGGTGTCAGGGTAGATGAAACATTTATGGTGGTGAGAAGATGGATAGGGAAAAAGACTGAATTGAATAAAAAACATAGTATGGCTTGGTTTGAGGCCAGCTAGATAGAGAGGACTATATTAATTTGTGACTTTGTACTTACTGACAAAGTAATCAAGTCAGTGTATAATCTCTTTGTAACATAAATATTAATGGTGTGATGACTTTTTAAACAGTGGGTTTCTGGGAAGGCAGTAGGGTATAGTAGAAAGAAACAGATCAGGAGTTGGAAGACATAAATTTATGTAATCTAAGCTCAGTTTAGTCCTAACTAAATTTCTCAAAACCAAGCCCTAATTTCAGGGGTGTCCTGGAACCAGATGTAACTAGTTTGAGAGAGCCAACTATCAAATTTTTACTCTGAGTGTTTGCTTACTAGAATTGCCAGAACAATTGCCACAAATCAGGACTTGATTTCTTATTCTGTTACTTGCTTAGACATCCAAAAGTGTTAATAATGCTAATTAAGTTTTGACATGTGTATTCATGCATTTTCCCCCTCCAGATTGCCTCATTGTTAAACATTTACCAACACAATCCTGTATTGCTCTGTAAATGTTGGTGGAATTCAATAAAAGTTCAGAAGAAAGTTCAGGGAACGAAGTCAGCATGAGACTGGAGGCCTTGGAACTGGAACCTAATAACAATAATAACTGCACTTACACAGCTCATTTATACAGAATTTGCAAAGTATTTTGCATAAATTATTCTCAGGTGAGATTTCCAACATCCCTGCCTATTTTGCAGCATGCTCATCACCAACTTTTCCTTCTTTCTGAAGTCAAAAGGTATCAAATTAATTGTTGATATGGTTTGGAGGATTTTCCAAAGTTCTTTGTGACATTTTTTTACCTCTTCATTCCCTGCAATAGGTGCCACAATTATGCTGGTTTTACTATACCATACCGTCTTAAGCATTCCTGATGTTGCTATCTTATTTTCCTTCATCCCAGTACAGAATGTCTCAATTTCCCTGATCCTTGGCATAATGCTCCTATCTAGATAAAGAAAATGTTTTATTCTGACTATTCTTAAAAACAAAAACAACAACAACAACAACAACAAAAACTCACAACAACAACAAACCTCAAACATTTCTTTATCAAGGGTCATTGGAAGAATGAATCTGGAAGACATATCTAAGAGGGAACTTTAATCTCTTCACATCTAATTTAACTTTAAAAGCCCCCTTTCATTTACATTTTCTCTATGGACTTTCTCTATTATACATTTTATCTTCTGTGGTAATAACCAGATTGTCAGACATCTTTTTCTTTCTCTTTCCACAAGATTACTCTATCAAATCAAATCAAATGGACGAATATCCAGGCAAATATATATTTTTGTTAGTCTCTGTTTGGTATGATCTATCCCTGACCAAGAGCAACAATTAGGTTATAACCCAGAAATCAAAATCATATTCTCAATCCATTTTAACCAGCGGTTCCCTTTCAAAAGATGTTATTCTATTCTAATGTCCTTTAATATCATGGGTAGTAGTGGTGAAAATTTTCAGTAATAGTGAATACTTCATAATCTTTGGTGACCTTTTTTATGTTACTTTGAATAGCATCATTTGTGCTCATATGGATGAGGATTTATCCCATGGTTATGGGATTATCGGGTGATAGAAGGAGACCTAAAAGTTGTCATCAAGATCACTCCCAACCCCATTTTGGAGATGAAGGAACTGAAGACTAGAGGCTAAGTGGATTGTCCAGGGGCTTACAACTAGCAAATTTCTGGGGCAGGATTTGAACATAGATCTTCCTGAAACCCAAAATTTCAGGGCTCCATGTACAAAGTCAGCATAACTATTTACTATTCATATCAAGTGGCCCAAGGAGGAAGGGCTTACCAATTATGGAACTCAATGAATGTATGGCTATTACAAAGGGCTGTTTTAGGTCTCATCTAGAGGAACAGAAATTATAATTGAGGGTGATAGTAGAAGACTCTTGAGATAAATAAGAAAAGTTTGGGACCGACAGGATGCTAGTCAATGAAAATTAGAAAATTCTTTTTTTCCTATTGTCTACCATGTATAGTACTGGTATACAGAGACAGACAAAAAGAGACACACACACAGAGCAAGAATGAGCAAACAAGCTATAGAGAGAGGGAGAGAGGGGGAGGGGGGGAAGAAAGAGAAGGGGAGAGGGAGAGATAAACGTGGGTGACCATAAGGATGGTAATGCTCTTGATAGTAACAGGGAAGTTAAGAAGGGGAAGTGTTTAAGGGAAAAGATGATGAGTTCTATTTAGCATTTTGAGTTTAAGAAGATTATGGAACATCCAACTCCACATATCTAATAGGCAAAGTTGGAAATGTGAGAATGGAGGTCAGGAAAAAGATTTAGGTTAGATAAACAGATTTGAAAGTCTCTGCTTAGAAATTATAATAGTTATTTTCTAGGATCAATCTTCCAATTAGATCTGAAAAATAGTATTTACTTTTGATTATTTACAAAATTGGCTACAGTACTGGTTCTGAAAAAACTCAAAAAAACCACCAAGATATAAACTCTCTAATATCTTGCTTTATTCTTTTAGCACTGAAGGCCAAATTATAATGGAGAAAGCGTATAAAAAAATTGACAGGTCCAAAAGTCAGTTTCAAAATGAAAGTTAGAACAGTAACAAAGGAGGTTGACAGAAAGAAACTGAGTTATGGGAGGTAAACACAATCTAGAATTGTGCTCCCTATATTAGTTGCAGGATGGAAAAAGATGAATTATATTTCACCTCCCCAAATAGCCAATACCTCCACTCCCATTTTCTACCTGCAGTGTTGCAAGCTACCTACCTCACTCTTTCTCACCCAGTTCTAGCTGCCATTTGAGTACCCAATTATGAAACTGGCCATAAAATTTCACTCCTTAAATTTCCCTAGAATACATACTCCCTGTCCTGAATCACCTTTTAATTATAGGTGCTTTGAGGAACACAGCTCTCGGAGAGCAAGTTTGGTGTTCCAGATGATGTTCCAGACCATTGATTTTTAAGTAGAAATTCACTTTTTCCCTTTTCATTTTAGGTGGGACAAAGTGAGTTATCCAAGATGAGCTGGTATGAATGCACTGGGATCTTCAATCTCAGCTCACTCCTCTTCTACATCTCCCTTTAAGCATCCTTCCATCCACCTAGGATTAAAACCTAAGTATCATCTTCATTCTCCTTCATCCCACTTAACTCATCAGTTGCCAAATTTTATTTTTATCTCCACAACATCTCTCTTAACTGTCCCCTCCTCTCTTACTTATACAGCTACCATCTTCATTTAGCTCCTTATCATCTCTTGCCTAAATATTGAAGAAGACTTAAATTATCTTATTCTTTGTGATCCCATTTGGGGGATTTCCTTAGCAGAGACACTGGAATGGTTTGCCATTTTCTTCTCCTGCTCATTTTATAGATCAAGGAACTGAGGCACAGAGTAAAGTGATTTGCTCAAGATCACACAGCTAAGAAGTGTCTGAGGCTGGCCTTTTCTGACTCTAGACTGTGCCACTGTGTCACTTAGGTGGATGGAACTCCAGGATTAAAATCAGGAAGACTCAGTTTGCTTGTATGGCTGACCTAAGTTCAAATCTGGCTTCAGACACTAGCTATGATCCTAGCCAAGTTACTTAACCCTGCTTGCCTCAGTTTCCTCATCTGCAAAATGAGCTGAAAAAGGCAAAGGCAAACCATTTTCATATCTTTGTTAAAACACTCTCCAAAAGGAGTCAACAAGATTACTACACGACTGAAACAACTGAACAACAACTTATATCATCTTCCACACAGCAGCCAAAAGGAATTTTTATAACCTTAATGTCTATCCATGTTACTCCCCTAGAGATAGCTATTGGAATAATGGTTTAGAATGAGCTCAACTATGGCCTTAGACACAAATTACTGTATAATCCCAGTCAAGTCTCTTAACCTGTTTGCCTCAGTTTTCTCAAATATAAAATGGGGATAATAATAATAGCGCCTTCTTCCCAGGGTGGGTGTGAGGTTCAAATGAGATAAAATTTGTAAAAAGCACTTAGTACAGTGCTTTGCACTTACTAAGAACTATATAAGTATTCCCTTTTCTCTTCCCTTTCCTTGTTAAACAAAAACAGCTCCTAGAATCAATTTCAGCATTATCTCATCCTTCTTCAATTTCTTTTTTTCAAGACAAGTTAGTAAATAGGTATATATATGTCTATGGAGTATCCCAAAAGCCTTTTTTCTTAAGGAAGATTGAGATCAAAAAAGATTGGAAACCATTGTTCTAGAGTGCAGGCATGGTAACCTCCAGATTCATCCTCCCAGTGACCCTTTTAAAGGATGTTGTTTTTCAAAAGCTTCCCATGTTGTACATGATCACATGATGAATTCCTCCTGAACACAGAGATATGTCATCCCATGGGGATAATCTCACGGTTATTCTAAGTGTTCCTGCTTGGTGCAGATCAAGCCAATCAGGAAGCTCCTCCAACTCTGGGTTGTGTTCAGTTTATTGTTTCCACCCTTAGAAGTTTCCTGCGATTGTTCTCAATCATTTTTCTTTGTGGTGTGGCTACCATGTGCCCTCCTAGTTCTCTCAACGTTTCTAGGCTTGCCCCGTTTGCAGTTGGTTGAGACATCACACTTGTTTGCTTTTGCCTTGAGATGACTTGGCTCTGTGATTTCCCCAGATATATCCAAACTCTGGGATGACGCACCCAGAGTGATAAATGGGATGGAAGTTTAAGGGAGGCTACCCCACATGTCCCTCATGAACATTCTAGCAGAGTAACAGGGGGTGAAGCTATATCACATAATGTTAGAAGAATATGGCTCCATGCCCAGAGGAAGTCCCGTAAAGGTCCTAGTGGAAACATAAAGGGAAGCCTATCAAACTGAAAGGTCACTCAGGGATGAAGATTCATGGAAATGATACTATCTACTCATTCCTTCCCTACCTACGTTTCCCACTCTTGTATGGAAGAAAAAACCCTAAATTTCAGCTCTGTCTTCCTCTCATATTTTAGTCTAGAGTCCTGGCTCCAGGAATCCTGGACGACATGAGAAATGTACATAGAAGGAGTTTTGGGGCTGGTTCACGACTATCCTGTCTGCTGGAAAGAATGCTTGAAAAATCCCTTTAATACTTTAACTTCATTTGACTTAGAATCATTGAATTGCAAAAATTTAATTTTGAAGGGATTGGATTCAAAGCAATTCAGTTCAAGAGATATTGTTCAAATGGTAGTAACTCATAGTAGAAAGATCATCCGTTTTTAAGTCAGAGGGCTGTGGCTTGAATTACACTTCTGCTACTAGGAGCTTCATGGCATAGTAGCTATAGTAGACAGAGAGTTAATCTGAAATGAAGAAAACCCGAATTTAAATTCTGACACTGATGCTTATTATATAGGTAAATCATTTAACTTTTTTCAACCTTTATTTCCTCAAAATGAAGATAGTAATAATTGTACTTCAAGTGAGAGAATACAAGATATTCCAAAAGTCTTAATGTAATTGACACTAATACTGTATTTTTGGGACAACCTATATTTTCTGTTTTTTTTTAATTATTAAAACTTTTTATTTGCAAAACATATGTATGGGTAATTCTTCAACATTAACCCTTACAAAGCTTTCTGTTACAAATTTTCCCTCCTAGTCCCTACCCCTCCCCTAGATGGCAGGATATCCACTACATGATAATTATGTTAAAATACTTGACAAATTGATGTATATATACATATTTCCACACATCATTTTTGTGCAAGAGAAATTGTATCTACAAGAAAGAAAAATCAGAGAAAGGAAACACAATGCAAGCAAACATCAATAGAGAGCATGAAAATGTTATGTTGTGGTCCACATTTCACATCCCACTCTCTGGGTGTATATGGCTTTCTTCACTGAACAACTGGAACTGATTTGAAACATTTCATTGTTGAAGAGAGCCACGTCCATCAGAATTGATCATGATATAGTATTGTTGTTGCCGTGTATAATGATCTCCTGGTTCTGCTCATTTCACTCAGCATCAGTTCATGCAAGTCTCTCCAGGCCTCTCTGAAATCATCCTGCTGGTCATTTCTCACAGAACAATAATATTCTATAACATTCATATACCATAATTTATTCAGCCATTCTCCAATTGATGGGAATCCATTCAGTTTCCAGTTTCTAGCCACTACAAAAAGGGCTGCCACAAGCATTCTTGCACATGTGGGGCCCTTTCCTTCCTTTATGATTTCTTTGGGATATAAGCCCAATAGAAATGCTGCTGGGTCAAAGGGTATGCACAGTTTGATAACTTTTTGAGCTTAGTTCCAAATTGCTCTCCAGAATGGCTGGATCCTTTCACATTTCCACCAACAATGTATCAGTGTCCCAGCCTTCCCACATCCCCTCCAACATTCGTCATTATCTTTTCTTGTCATTTTAGCCAGTCTGACAGGTGTGTAGTGGTACCTCAGAGTTGTCTTAATTTGCATTTCTCTGATCAATAGTGATTTGGAGCACCTTTTCATATGACTACAAATAGTTTTAATTTCATCATTTGAAAATTGTCTGTTCATATTCTTTGACCATTTATCAATTGGAGAATGGCTTGAATTCTTATAAATATGAGACAATTCTCTATATATTTTAGAGATGAGACCTTTATCAGAACCCTTAAACAAAGATGATTTCCCAATTTATTGCTTCCCTCCTAATCTTGACTGCATTGGTTTTGTTTGTGCAAAAACTTTTTAACCTAATATAGTCAAAATTATCTATCTGGTGTTCAATTAATAGTTCTAGTTCTTCTTTGGACATAAATTTATTCCATCTCCATAGGTCTGAGAGGTAACTATACTACATTCCTCTAATTTATTTATAATATCACTCTTTATATCCAGCTCATGAACCCATTTAGATCTTATCTTGGTATGTACTGTCAGATGTGGGTCAAGCCCTAATTTCTTCCACACTGGTTTCCAATTTTCCCAGAAATTTTTGTCAAATAGTGAGTACTTATCCCAGAAGCTGGGGTCTTTGGGTTTATCAAAGACTAGATTGCTATAGTTATTGCCTAGTTTGTCTTGTGATTCTAAACTCTGCCACTGATCGACTACTCTATTTCTTAGCCAGTACCAAATGGTTTTGATGACCGCTGCTTTATAATATAGTTTTAGATCTGATACAGCAAGGCCACCATCATCAGCCTTTTTTTCATTAATTCCCTTGAAATTCTTTATCTTTTGTTTTTCCAAAAGAATTTTGCTACTATTTTTTCTAGATCTGTAAAATAATTTCTTGAGAGTTTCTTTGGTATGGCACTAAATAAGTAAATTAGTTTGGGTAGTATTGTCATTTTTATTATATTCGCTCGGCCTACCCATGAGCATTTTATGTTTTTCCAATTGACTAGGTCTGACTTTATTTGTGTGGAAAGTGTTTTGTAGTTTAGTTCATAT
>JAJPUD010004008.1:124306-174566 GCA_023553655.1 Myrmecobius fasciatus
ATTAGAAATAGGTGAAATTCGCCTGTATCATTGAATGACCATCTTCTTCCCTGGAAGATAACGCTCATTCTAGCTGGATAACTTATTCTTGGCTGTAATCCAAGTTCTTTTGCCTTTTGGAATATCTGATTCCAGGCCCTTCGATCCTTTAATGTAGAAGCTGACAGATCTTGTGTAATTCTAATTGCAGTTCCTCATTATTTGAACTGTTTTTTTTCTAGCTGCTTGCAATATCTTTTCCTTGGTGCGATAGTCCTGAAATTTGGCCACAATATTCCTTGGGGTTTTAATTTTGGGGTCTCTTTCAGGAGGTGAAAAGTGAATTCTTTCAATGCCAGTTTTGCCTTCTGATTCTAAAAACATCAGGGCAATTTTCTTTCATGATTTCCTGGAAGATAGCATCAAGGTTCTTTTTTTCATCGTGGCTTTCAGGGAGTCCAATAATCCTTAGATTGTCTCTCCTGGATCTGTTTTCCAAGGCAGTTGTTTTTCCTAGGAGATATTTCATATTTTCTTCTATTTTTTCATTTTTTTGTTTTTGTTTGACTGATTCTTGAAGTCTTATTGAGTCATTCACTTGCATTTGTTCAATTTTAATTTTTAAGGTATTATTTCCTTCAGTTATCTTTTTTTTAGCTCCTTTTGTAACTGGCCAATTGAATTTTTTGGTTCATTCCATTTTGTCAATTTTATTTTTCAGTGAATTGTTGTCTTTTTCCATTTTACCATTTTTACTTTCCAGTGAGTTGGTGACTTTTTCCATTTTACCAATTTTGTTTTCCAGTGAGTTGGTGATTTTTTCCATATCCCCAATTTTGTTTTTCAGTGACTTGGTGTCTTTTTCATATCTCTGTTGCAGGATATTATATCTTTCTTGCACTGATGTCAATTTATTTCCCCATTCTTCTTCTAACTCTCTTTTGAGATTCTTCATGCAATCTTCCAGGTAAGCCTTGTAAAATGGGGAGCAGCTCATGTCTGCCTTTGTGACTTCCTCTGGGGTTGCATTCCCTTTAAGAACCTCAGAATCTGGGGTCTGTCCTTCTTTCTCTCCATAAAAACTGTCTATGGTGAGAGCTCTCTTCTGCTTCTTGCTCATGTTTTTGATTTTGGGGTCTTACTCAAGCACAGGATCAGCAGCCATTTCTATTTGCCCTGGGGCAGTTTGCCGAGTTGACTTCAGGTGCAGGGCTGGTTGGGCTAGATCTGCACTAGGACCATGCTTTCAGCTGCTCTCAATCCACCCTTTACCAAAGGCAGATATGCCAAAGCACCTGCCCGCAAGCAGAGCAAAGTGGCCCAAGTGTCTCCCTGGGACTTCCTGGCTGCCTAAAATCCGCTGCTCTGTCCCAACCCTGTCTTCCGCACTGGGTGCGCTGGCAAGGCAAGCAGCTGATCCCCTACCTGTCCAAAACTGACCTTCTCTGGTGTTTTTTCAAAGTAAATTTTTGATAGAAGTGTGTTGTACTCTAAGTGTTTGATGGGGCCCTCACTCCAGAACCAGTTTGGAGGCTTAATTTGTTCTGGGTCTGAGGGAAGATCCGAGGAGCTCACAGAGAATGATGTCTGCAGTTTGCCATCCTGGCCCCGCCCCCTGACAACCTATATTTTCTCACTTGATCCTGATAATAGCTCTGAGTATTAAATTATATTAAACATAAAACATTAAAACAACAACATTCCCTTAAAACTAAAAGGCTTTTAGAACACCTCATATATGTAAGGCATTTTGCTAATTTTAAATTGCTCTTATACACCCACAGAGACAGAAAGACAGAAAGACAGAGACAAATACAGAGACTCAGAAACATAGACAGACAGACAGACACACACACACACACAGAGAACCTGTGATTTCATTGTCATTAAAAATTCCCAGGTGAAGAGATCAGCAACTTTCTGATTTATCCAGTCACAAAGCCAGGATATGTCGAGACAAGATTTGAAGTAAGATCCTCTTGGTTTCAAAAACATTTCTCTGCTATATCACATATTTTTTTGTAAACATTTTAGTTTTTCTTTTTTCTTGAGAGTAACATGGTTTAGGTACATGTCCAGACCACCTTCGTTGAGGGTTGTTTCTCCCATCCTTGTGGGAAATGTGTATCATCTTAGGCAAATCCCTAAATTTCTCTGTGCCTCAGTTTCCTTATATGTGAAATGAAGGTCTTGGAGCTCCAAATTTCTTTTTATCTCTAAATCTACATCCACTGGGCTACTTGCACAGGTTATAAAGACAATAATAATTTGTAACACTTACTTAGCACTTCAAATTCGCAAAGTATTTTATACAGAATTTTTTAGCTGATCCTAGTAAGAACTGAGATACACAATATAGCTATTATCATTCATATTTAATAGACAAAGAAACCTGAGATGCGGACTTGCTCAGGCTCTTATAATTAATAGTTGGCTAGCAAATGTATCAGTCTTCCTCTATTAGCTCTCTGCTAACCTACATTGGTAAAGAAAGTTTCCTAACCTCTTCATGAATCCTAATTCCAGTGAAATCACATGTCTATTCTTACTAATTAGATAGTTTACTGCTTTCTAGGAGCAAGGGATAAAGGAGAGAAGGAAGAAATTTTATGTCCTCTTCCCACAAGGTTACAAAGATTTAAGGAATTCAGAAAAATGATGGGACCAGCAGAGAATATGTTTTTTGCCTAAGGCTTCACAAGTAGTAAGTGGTAGGTTAGGGGATTCAAATCTTTCCAGATTTACTGATTCCTATTGCAAGATTCCTTTCATCCCACTGTATTGCCTCCCTTACTTAAAGGTCTAAAGAAATTAAAAATCATTTGGAAATCAATTTTCTTCTCTAGTTATCCCTATTTATTTGGCTTAAATAGAGAAGCTAGCTTTCACTGCTGTGCTTTAGTTTAGCAATTTTTAAAATTATGGTAGAAGACGTCTTATTTCGGTGTTATAATTATTGCATGGTAAAATGTTTTAAGGGCAGATACAGGACACAGTGAATGGAGAGCACACTGTAGAATCAGAAGGAAATGAGTTCAAATCTAGCTTCAAGCACTTACTAATTGTGTGATCCTAGTAAGTCATATCACCCTTTATGCCTCAGTTTCTTATCTGTAAAATGAACCAGAAGAGGAAATAGCAACTATTCTAGCATGTTTGCCAAGAAAATCTCAAACAGGGCCACAGAGAGTAAAAATGACAACCACTACTAACAACGACACCAACAACGCTGTTTTATCTCTTGGAATGACAGAACTTCAAAGTACAGAAAACTAGTACAAATCAATGCTCCCAAATTTGGAGGCAACTTGTAGCTGATAGCATAGTAGAAAGACCAATGACTTGGAGTCAGAAAGAATTCAGAGCTGAGTTTACTAGCTGGGGACTTTGGGCAAGTTATTTAACTTATGTTTCTTTAATGGGAATGTTAATAAGGATCAAACAAGAAAATAATGGTAAAGTACTTAGTATAGTGCCTCAAACGTAGTGAGAGCTGTATAAATATTAGTTGTTGCTATTAGCCTGCCTAAATTTCCTCAACTGTAAAGGTGGGTTAATAACAATAGCACATACCACCTAGGGTTGTTTTAAAGATAAAATGAGATGGTAATTGTGAAGTTCTTAGTATAGTGCCTAGCACACAGTTAGTACTATATGAATATTAGCTATTACTAGTTATTATTATTCCTAAACTTTCTAGGTTTCTTATGTATAAAACATGGATAATGAGAGCCATACTGCTTACATCATAAGGATAATTGAATGGATAAATTAAGATATCATTTATGAAATACTTTGCAACCCTTCCATATGTCAGCAGTTTTTATTTTTAAATTTGTAGGTTGGACAGAAAGGGAGAGGCACTTATATAACACCTACTACATGTGTTTAGTGTTTTAAAGAAAAATCAAACAGGAATCTGCTTGCTACATGCTTGTCTTTTGGAAGAATACAGAGATTTATCATTATAACCTTTTTTTTGAGGGGGAAAAGTAGAGTTGAAATTTATTGTTCTTAGTCATTTATTTCCTGTGCCTTGTGAAATCTGGGTGTTTCAGAATCTGTGATTATGCATCATTTACTTTGTCCTTGTGTTTTCCCTGAAACCTTGTTTAATAATATCTTTTCTCTTTTTTCTTCTTAAGAGATAACATAAGAAATTCCTTTCCCGGCATGGAAAGTTGGAAGGCGGTCATCCTGAACTGTGGGAAGGTGAATTTCGCATTTATTTCTTGCAGAGAGCAAGCTGTGGGGATGAAGCTAAGTCGGCCCATTTCCTGCTTGTGTGTGGCTTAGTCCAAGGGTCAGGAATTTCACCCTCAGCCCAGAAAACTCTCCAAAGATTTCAATCCTACTGGTCCAGAATGAGTCAAAGAACAAAAGGACTGGGGATCTGCTGGGAGCTTAAATTCACCCCAAACCCACCTGGCTCCTGTGGATCCAAGAAGCTAACAGATGTAGGGACCTGAGAGATCTTCTTGTCTTATACATCCAGAGGAGAAAACTGAGGGGGAAGTGTGTGATCTGAGGCCTTTACCAAGAAGGCAAGAAATCAGCTATCATTTATATGTGTACAACTAAGATATCCTTTTGCTGGAGTTTGTGAACAAGATGTAATACCCTATCTCCTTTTGTAAGTTACCTATTTTTTGTATGTTGCAGATAACATTAATACTTTATATCAATATGGTTTACAAAGTAATAATCATGTGAAGTAAGAAGAATAAATCTTTGACAGATGCGGACAAGGAGATTCTGAGTTCAATAATTTGCCCATGACAAAATGATGAAATTTGAGACCGAATGGTCTCAGGTGTCATCTTATTTGTCCTAGACACACTTGTATAACATTCTCTTCTACAACCTCAACACTTGCTTGAAGATTTCTAGTGATATGGAATTCACTATCCCCTAGGCCAGAAAATTCTACTTTCAGACAATTCTCATTATTAGGAAGTTTTTTTTTTTCTTCTTCAATATATTGAGTCAAAAATCTGCCTTTCTGTAACTAGCTTCCACCCATTTGGAGAACTGAGCAAAATAATTCAAATCCCATTTCCATAAGCTAGCCCTTCAAAAGCTTATGGACAAAGACAACATCCTCTGACATAAATGGTACAATTAAAAAAAAAATCTTGAGTAAGAAGTCCTGGGTTCTAATTCTGCTTCTGATACTTACTACTAGAATAACCCTGAGTAAGTCAGTCAACACATATTTATTAATGATTGTTTAATATATGCCAAAAACTATATTACCACAGGGCACACAAAGAAAGGCAAGACATAAATATTTAAAAATATATGTGTTACTTCTCAGGTTGGCTAAGATGACTGAAAAAGATAATGATGAATGTTCGAGGGGATGTGAGAAAACTGGGATCCATACATAGCTGGTAGAGTTGTGAACTGATTCAACAATTCTGAAAAGCAATTTGGAACTACGTTCAAAGGGCTATCAAACTGTGCATACCGTTTGATCCAGCAGTATCTCTACTGGGCCTGCTTCCCAAAGAGATCATAAAGAAGGAAAAGGGCCCCACATGTGCAAGAATGTTTGTGGCAGCCCTTTTTGTAGTGGCAAGAAACTGGAAGCTGAATGGATGCCCATCAATTGGAGAGTGGCTGAATAAATTATGGTATATGAATGTTATGGAATATTATTGTTCTGTGAGAAACGACCAGCAGGACAATTTCAGAGAGGCATGGAGAGACTTGCATGAACTGATGCTGAGCGAAATCAGCAGAACCAGGAGATCATTGTACATGGCAACATGATTATACAACAATCAATTCTAATAGACATGACTCTTTTCAACAGTGAGATGATTCAATTTCCAATGATCTTGTGATGAAGAGAGCCAAATACACTCAGAGAGAGAGCTGTGGGAACTGAGTGTGGACCACAACATAGCATTTTCACTCATTTTTGTTGTTATTTGCTTGCATTTTGTTCTCTCTCATATTTTTCCTTTTTGATCTGGGTTTTCTTGTGTACCATGATAATTGTGGAAATATGTATAGATAGAAGAATTGCACATGTTTAACATATATTGGATTACTTGCTGTCTAAAGAAGGTGATGGGGAAAGAGAGGGAAAAAATTTGGAACACAAGGTTCTGCAAGGGTGAATGTTGAAAATTATCTATGCATATGTTTTGAAAATAAAAAGCCTTAATAAAAATATATATGTATATAAATATATGGCATTAGAATCATAAAACAAATGCCTTATTGTTCAGTTATTTTTCAGTCATGTCTGACTCTTTGTGACCCTATTTTGGGTGTTCTAGGAAAAGATATTTAAGTAGTTTACCATTTCCTTCTCCAGCTTATTTTACAGATAAGGAAACTAAGGCAAACAGGGTGAAGTGACTTGCCCAGGTTGACATAGGTAAGAAGTATCTGGAGTCAGATTTGGACTCAGGAATATGAGGCTTCCTAACTTCAGACCCAGTATCCTACCTACTATGCCACCTAGGTGCAAAAAATTCAAAAAAGATGCATTACTAAATTGCTATTACCTATATGCTCATATTCTACTTTATAAATTTTTCAATGATTGTTCTATGATCATGGACTCTGAAATTCCTCTTTTAAATAATTTCCTATTATTCCATCTTTTCTTAAATCTTACTCCTCCCAGACTTTCATTCTTAATTCGACTACCAATTCCTCCACTCCTTAGCACTCCACCTTGCTTCAGGTATGAGTTTCTTCCTTTAATAATTCCAACTTCTTACTGAACCACTTTAACTCCACAAACTTCTATTCTCAAATTCTTTGCTCCCTTGTCCTCTTGTTATTTAGGACTTGCCTAACTGCAATCCTGGATTACTTCTAAAAATCCCCTTTCTCTGCTCACCCACATCCTGACAAATGGGGCTAGAAGTCTCAAAGCCATGGTGATAGAGTCTGCTACAAATTTATGTAATCTAATTTCAACTGGGTTTTCACTGGAGCAAAGCAATCCTTTTATTCCTCCTAATTTATTTATTCCATTCCCCACAGTATTTATTCCCCATATTTATTTCTATCTTCCTTTCTTCCAAAGAACCCCACAAAGCTAAGGATATGAATTGAGGTATCAAATCAATTTGCTGCCAGCTCTTCTTCCTTTCTCTCTCCCTCCCTCCCTCTCTGTGCTTCTCCCTATCGCTACCTTCCTCTCTACCCACCTCCCTACTAACTTCCAGACCTATATCACCAATCCATTGACTTTTGGATGTCCCAAAGTTAACCCAAACTCAACATATTCCACATTTCCCCCTCCTTTCCTACTTGTTTTTTCTCTTTCCTTTCCTCTTCTTCCCTCATCTTTCCTCTCTTTCTTTTCCTTTCCCTCTCCCTTCCCCTCCTGTCTCTTCTTCTCTCCTCTCTCTCCCTTTCCTTTGGCTCTCCCCATTCCACTTAATTTGGAAGTGACTATTTATGGGTTTCATCTTTCTAATGATCATCACAACTTTGGAGTTGTTTATAACTAGGACTATTTCACTTCTCCTCAGGCAACCTGGTGCACCATCCTACCCTACACCAGCTCCCAGGGACTTACCATATTGAACTTTGTGTAGGTACCTGATCTATCCCTTGTAGCTCAGAACTCTTGAACTCAAGAGCTCCAATAGCTTCAGTTTCCTTGGAATTATAGGCATGCAGCTCCAGGCCCAGCAGAATCCCTAATCTTCCCCCCCAAACCAAACTCATCAGATAATGGTTGAAAGTACTATCTTTCCAGTCATACAAATTTGAATACTCATTAGAATGCTGGAATTTTCATCCTCATCCCACAAATCGACTTCCTGGCAAAATCTTACTATTATGTAACCTTTTCTCTACTCACAGGGCCATCCCTCTGAGTTCTGGCTCTTATCACTGCACAGTTTGGATGATCACAATAGCCTCCTAATTTGTCTCCTTGCCTCAAGACATTCCCTACTCCAATCCATCTTCCACTCAGCTGCCAGAGTAGTTTGGCCCACTAGAAATTCCTTTGGTTATTCTTTCTACCAAGAAGGCAGCATATAGGTATGGGTGCAATATTTTACATGGACGAGATTATAAAAATTTTGTTCCTTAATCTGAAAAAAATTAAGGCTTAGAATTTGTTAATTATGACATTTGAAATTAATTCAACTCAAGTCCCTCAATGTTTACTTTTTCACTAAACTGTTCCCTATGTAAATTAATGGTGCAAACAAGAATATGCCTTCTACTCAAAAAAATCAAATGCTTTTGCAGTTTAGCATGCCCTCTTACAGACAAAAGTATTCACTTCAAAAACGTTTTTAGGTATTTCTTTAAATGTAGCAGGTTACTTAGCCATTCATTATTTTGCTTTACTTTAGTAGTTAATGCAATAAATTAAAAAATATTCTAGAACTTAAAACTCATCACTAATTATTCCCTTCTTTCCTCAATTAGTCCACAAATATGAATGTTCTTGTACTCTGCGACTACATCTATATAATATGAGAAACTCTAGATATAACCTCCCTATTATTGTACAATCAATCATATCCTCCTAGCAAACACTGGACAGGAAGGATACAAAGGTTTCATAATGTCGGTGCAGGTCTGCCCTCTCCTGGAAAAACCTGATCCGTTGGAATGAGGAATTATCCTTTGACTATAATGCCCTCTAGAGGCTAACTGGAAAAAAATACATCTTCCAATTTTCAGGGCTACTTAATCTATGCTTTATTACACCACCTAGGCATGGAACCCCAAGTTTGGTGGAGCAAAGGTTGTGAATTTTCTGGAGTGGAGCATTTGTGCTTATAGTTAGCTGGTGAGTCTGTGGGTTGTCTCAACAATGGATTGTGATGATGGTTTGAAATCTTGTTGAAACCTTTTCCCTCTTTTCTTTTCATTTGCATCCTATCAATCATCAAATCCACAAAGTGTCTATCATCTCTGTTCTATTCATCCTTACCATCAATTAGGCTCTTATCATCCCTTGAGAATCTATTATAACAGCTTCCTTACTAGTGTCTCTGCCTCCACTCTCACCCTTCTCTAGTCCATCAGTTACCAAAATAATCTTCCTAATGCATGTGGCAGACTTTGGCATTCTCCACCCAGTTCAATAATCTTTAGTGGTTCCTTATTGCCCACAAGATAAAGTACAAACTTCCTAGCCTAGCATATAAAACCCTACACAATTGGGGTCCAATTTAATCCATCCATAATTTAAAATAATTCAATTGTTTTATGATCCAATTGAGCTGGACTTCAGTTATTCCTCATGGCATTCACAAAGCCTAGACCAGGCACAGCAGGACACCTGGGCACAGCTAACCCATGCTCTATGCATAGCTCTGGCTGTGCCCTAAGCTCATTTTGTTATATTCTGTTTCAAAGCATTCACAAATTACCCCTTACCTGACCCTTTAAATCTATGCCTGATACCATCTGTTTCTTTAAGAACAAGGAGGGCATCTAGGTAGCGTAGGTGATAGAGTGGTGGGTCTGGAGCCAGGACGATTCATCTTCCTCAATTCAAATCTGGTCTTAGACACTTATTAGCTATATAATCCCGAGGAAATCATCTCATCTATAAAATGAGCTAGGAAAGGAAATGGCAAACCATTCCAATATCTTTGACAAGAAAACCCCAAATGGGATCACAAAGAACTGAATATAACTGAAAATGATTGAACCACAGCAAAAGGATGAGCTTCTGTGCTATTTTTTCAATGAAACTCTATCAAAGAAAGTGACACATCTATCTCCACCTTAAAGTTTTTTTTTTAATGGATTTCTACTTTCCCCCTTAACACTTCTACTTTAAGTTATATATTTATTTATGTGCATACCATGCTCCTTAATAGAAGGCTATATCCTTAAAGAAGCTGATTTTGTATTGGTTTTCATCCTTCCATCACCAGAACATAGCAAAGTGCTTCTGTACACAATGAGTACTTGCAAGAGATGGTTAAATTCTTAAGAAGGCAATGCAGGGCTGTCCAAACTATGGGGTGTGTGTGTGTGTGTGTGTGGTGTAGAGAGATAGGGTGCAAGGGGGAGAAGAGGAATGACAGAGAGAGAGAAGGGGAGGGGAAGTGAGAGGCAGGGAGGAAGGGAAAGAGGAAGAAGAAAAAAGGGGAGAGAGAAAGAGACAGAGAGAATGTATGAGAGGAGAGAGTGAAATAAGGGGAGAAAGAACGAAGTGAGGGGAGAAAGAACGAAGTGAGGGGAGAAAGAATGAAGAAAGGAAGGGTAGGAGGGTAGGGAAGAGAAAGAGGGTCAGAGACAAAAATTCAGAGAGAAAAAACAGGAGGAAAAGGAGGAGAAAGAAAAGGGAGAGAATAAAGAAAAAAGGGGTAGAGAAAAGGAAAAGAGTGAGTTCACCTCTTTGTTGAGGACAACACTCCCCCCCATTTTATAAATGGTTAATGTATTTTGAGTAATTAAAAAAAATAAAACACAAGATTTCTAACTGAGTTAAGAAAGGGATTGTTCATTTCAAAGTATATCCCCATTTAACCTCAGAATGGGCCGGCTCAAGGTGGTCTACACTGTAATAACAGCATGTGACAAGCCAGACTAAACAATCTGTAGGTACCAACTAAGCTCTATTATGAAGAGGTGGGAAAGACTGGCATACAGGGGGCACCGTTGGGGAACAGGGCACTCAAAGGGAGAGAAAATCACATACACATACCCGGTCCTCTGCAACAGCTCCAAGGGAAGGATTTGAAATTTGACACACTTGTGGTTGAGTGCTTCAGGCCCCTCTTACAGTTCCCTGACGCCACTGACAGCATGGGCTGGCTTTGATAATACTACAAGCAGACTGTACACATGTTCTATTAATTTGGACACCCCATGTGTTCTTAATGTATTTTACAGTCACCCGTTGCCATAAAACCCAACTAGCCAGGAGCCCTGCAGACCTCATGCCTTGCTTATTATGTGGTATAGGTATTGTGAAAATTTAAAAAAATTAAAGCACTCCCCCTCTCACTCTCAGTCCACAATCCATCTAAACCCTGAGTCCCTCCATGCTTCACACAAGAGTTTTGAGATATAATCTAGCAGCATTGAATTTAATTGTCTTTATTTTTTTTGCCATCTTATACCTAACTTCTCTTTGAGAGAAATTATTAATGATAAAGGGTGCTGTTGGAATTTAGAGAAGCCTTCTGCTCATATTCTCCATCTGACAAACCTGGGTCTTCTTTTTTCCTCCAAGCTAAAGATGTCTAGCTCTTTGAGTCTGGCCAACTAACCATTTCTGAATCTATTTGATTTTACTGTCTATACCATATTACCATATTCCTCCATCTTCATAAGAACAAAATATAATGCAATTTATCAAAAATTATACTAAAATCTAAGTAAAGTATATCCACAATATTCTCATCTAATAATTTCATGATCTTGTCAAAAAAAAAAAAAAAAAGGAAACAAAGGTAGTCTGGCATGACCTGTTCTTGTTGAAACCTTTTGCCATTTGCACACACCGCTTCTAGGTATTTAACAACCATTTTTAAAATAACCATTAACTAAGTAACTAGGATTAGAAAATCTAGTCGTAGCAGGAAAGGTCAAGTTTGGCTTCTGAGTGTAAAGTTCAAAATCAAATATAGGCAGTCTTTCAGTTGCTGCCAAGGTCATAGTCCCAGAAAATGTGCTACAAATCAAAGCAATGTATACATAATCTGATTTCCCCACAGAAGGAAATATGTGTGTGTGTGTGTGTGTGTGTGTGTGAGAATAGGAAAAATACATACCAGCATTTTAAAGAAATAACTGCAATATATTTGATTAATTATTTAGCAAATTATAAAACATATGAAACTTCTTAAAGTACATGTAAACTAATTAAGCAGAACAATTTGCTCAAAAATTATATAAATCTAATTTAATCATATTTATTTAAGAAACTATGCCAGGGAGTATTTGCCTCTGCAGGGTAAGTAGTGGCCATGTCTACTCTGAAAGAGTAGAGAGATTCTATTAGAAGATGCTGGGGCCCAAGGGTTAGATAATTTTGCAGTGTTGGAAAGCCGTAACCTGACTTATTTTAAACTTCAATTCCAGGAATAATAATAAATCCTGGGGGACGGGAGGGGAAGATATATATGTTTGTTGTACTAATTGAAAAACATAATAATGGTGAAAAGTTTGAGGATTTTTACGTTGGGGTTTTTGCTTTGATTTAATGTACATATGTTTTAAAAATAACACTGAGAAAGTCAAGATGAGTTTTGGTACAAAGAAAACTTTTTTTCATCAGTGTATGAGGCCCTCTGGTGGCCAGTAAAATGATTTCCTCTTCAGTGAATATGTTTAGGAACTTAGTAAAAGTCTGTGGAAAGAAATAAAGTTTTGATTATATATGGATATGTGAGGTGTTGGGTGTGTGTGTGTCTGTGTGTGTGTGTGTGTGTGTGTCTGTGTGTGTCTCTGTGTGTGTGTGTCTCTGTGTGTCTGTGTGTGTCTGTGTCTGTGTGTCTGTGTAGTATGTTTAGTTTCTGTTACTGCTTGATGTGAGTAGAGAAGGATACACAGAGAGAACAAATGGTAAACAATGTTAGTAGCCCTTTCTTTTTTTCTGCTTCCCCAAATATTAGTTTCACATTCTAAATGAAAGCTAATATATTCTAATCAAAATGGCAATTATCCTTTGTTTTCTGAAACACAATTTATACATTCCCATATTTATTCTTGAAAATTAAACTAACTTTTAAAAGTCATAAAATATCAGAAAAAGAAAAATGAGCTTGTTTTAAGTAAAATGAATGAAATGCATACATTTAACTGAAAAAATGCTTTAGGTATTCAATAACTTGATTTGTTCCAATTTGATTTCTCTTCTTTAAATGTAATACTTTTTAGAGTAAGTTTTAGGTTTTGTCAGTCACAGATTTTTTTTTGGGGGGAAAAATGAATTGAAACAACTTCACAAGGGAAAAAAGTAACAATTTTTGCTTTATTCATCTAATGCTGAAGTTAAGGGACTTATGGGTAGTTGTGATTACATATTACATTCTACAGGGATAAATAATTAATTACTCCATAATATTTAAACTGCAATATAAAATCTGAAGAAATAAGCATAATGTATGTACATTTGAACCATAAAAAACCACAAGGAGACATTATAGAATATAGTAGATAAATTAATAGTCACTTCTTACTATATTCTTCTCAAGAGTTCATTCTGACTATTGTGCCATTTCTTTGATAATAAATGGAATTTGGATGCAGTCTGTCCACATCCTGTACCATCAACTTCTTCTTATGGCCAGCATACTTCAAACTAATCCTTAATTTAGACAATATAATGTCATTAGCTGGATCCCATCCTCCTAAGGCTTCCACTATCAATCAGTGAGTCGCAATATATCCTATAGCCAGATGTTAATAGACTATTTCTCAATCTTAACACCTATGGCTGATTAGAAAGCACAGTATTTATTTTCAAAGGGTATGATAATGTTAATCATAATGGCATTATAGTTTTTATTGTCCAAGATGACTAAGTCAGATCATAAAAGGATCCCCTCATTTCTGGAAGAATCAAATTTACTAGAATCTCAATTTTTCCTGGCACTCTGATAACTTTAATAAATTTATTTAAAATAGCATCACACTATCTGGTAATAGTCCTAATAAGATGATGACCAACCACAATGGCAAAGAACTTGTAGGAGCCTTTTATTTGATGCCTTATACCGAGGAAAGGGCTTTTTTTCCAGAGCCAAATCTGACTGGAGTACAATCTAGTTTGGATCTATGAATAAACTGCCAGTCCACAAATTAGGTAAAAAATCCTTCCCTCATAAAAATAGGCTGCTGCCACTGAGTTAATAGATTGTACTTTACCCTGACTGAATTTGCCAACTAACTATCATTTAAAATAATAGCTTGGTGTATATTTGAATTTCTCCACTTCTACAACTAACAGACTATCATTCAGCTTAGGGTCCATATGCCATATTTTACTTTCTACTGAATTGAGATTTTAGCTCACAATTGTTGTTGGGAAACTACTCATGGCTGGAATAAGAAGGAAGATGCTAGTGTCCCTGTATCCAAATTGTCTTTCCAAAGGGCCATTTAAATAAGTGGTTAGACCTTCCAACTGAGAGTCATGTTTGATTCTGCTTCTCACAACATCATTAAGAGAACAGTTGGAAAGTTGGCCCGGATTGGTTGATGCCAGAAGTCTTACTTCATGATCAACCTAACATCTGTTGCTACAAATAATGGGAGCTGATTCATCTTCCTCATTTTATAGGGGAGTTATAGGAGCTCCATTCCAGCTTTCTGGAGAGATATAATCATGTCTTGGCATCTTTCCATAATTTTCTGTCCAACAGTATGTGAGTACTCTAGGGGACCACACCATTTTAAAGGTAAAATGAAATAGTTGAATGAAAATATTTACTGAATCTATTTTCTGCCAAGGAATCAATTTAGACTTGTTTACAAGGTATAAAAGTCTGTAGTTATATTAGTTATCATATCTTTGGTAGAATTTATAGTGGGGATTCAGGTAAGAATAGGTGTTTCCTCAGACATTACTGAGATTCCTCTGATTTTCTATTTGGAGCTTTATAGGTAATATCTTTTTCCAGACACCAATAAATAAGGACACAAATTTGTTTTCTTTAAAATGTAGTCCTACCATGTGGCAACCTCACTTAATGCTGCTTAGCATTTTGGTCAAGAAGGCAGGGGTGTTAGCCATAATGTCCAAATCATCTGTCCAAATACATGAAATTAATTTATCTTTTTTTAAAATAAATAATACTCTATTCTGATTCTCTTCAGAGCACATATTATTGATTTTCATGTTAAGTTAAAAAATAAGATACTAAAAGAGTAGTTTCTTGTCTGGATATTTATGACAGTCTTTGATTCAGATTGAGTTCTCACCATCTTGGGTAGAATCTTTCTACAATGCTAATTGCCTACTGATTTCAGGCCAGACATTTTATCCACTGTGCCATCTATCTGCCCCTAGACTACTCCACAAATATTCTTTTTATGTTTAGTTTTATCCAAGATAAATTGTGTTAAGAAATTATGTTCCCTGCAGTTGTTAGTAGGCATGAAGCCCTTTTGATTCCTGTTGAAGCAGCCATTTCCCATACTCCAATTATGAGTCTTTTAGACAGAAAAAAACGTATAAACCTTACCTATGATGTTACTCAGGAAAAAAGGTCTCTAGTAGAAGGGTAGATTCCTATTACATTTTTATAAATTAAAATGGTTGTAAATGACTGCCACTCCTTTGGGGAACATAACTGTATTTATGTTACATATTAAAAACAGTGGTTAAAATATGTCTCTCCATATTGAACTTCTTCCAGAAGACTGCACACTGCTACCATTTCAATATATCCAAATTCACTTCCAACTTTTGTTAATATTCAGATTTTAATACTTCAATGGCTTTGTGATCTCATTAATGTGGATATCTCTTCCAACAAAAAGATCTGAAATGATGCATGCCTAATTAGTGCTTGCTATTTCCATTCATATTCTGCAGCAAATTTATCAAGGGAAGTCCATCAAACAAGATAGGGAGCTTCCTTTCAATTTCTTGACATCACATTTATACAAATGGAGAACAGGGGATTTTCACCAGATATTCTTATTATATATCACTATATGACTGGCCTGTTTTTTTAAAATGTTATACATTTTTTGATAAAAAATAATTTTGCCACTTTTCCTGCATAAATTGTTCATCCAAAATGAATTGTAGCCTGTTAATGTCCACCATGTTTTTATGACTTCAATTACTATGTATTCACCTACTGGTTGTCCTGTTTTTTTTTTTTCTATTTGATGATATTTCACAGAAATATCTCCATGTATTGCTATAATTCAAGTATTTGGTATTTTCAATAAGTATAGAAAATTCAATCACATTAATGAATAGTTTTTTAAGCAATATCTCTGGGCATTTTATATTGCATTCATTTTTCCCCCAAGCAACTTTTTTTTTAAAATATGCTAGTTTCTTTTCTTTTTTTCTTTTCTTTTCTTTCTTTCTTTCTTTTTTTTTTTTTTTTTGCTGAGGCAATTGGGGTTAAGTGACTTGCCCAGGGTCACACAGCTAGGAAGTGTTAAGTGTCTGAGACCAGATTTGAACTCAGGTTCTCCTGACTTCAGGGCTGGTGCTCTATCCACTGTACCACATGGCTGCCCCTAAGTATGCTAGTTTCTAAAACAAACTGAATGGTAGTTTAATCCTATGCTCTTAAACACTATTCCCCTTCCTTATAGTCCTCCCAAATATACAACAGTAGCTTGAAATTCTCATAGGGCACAAGGAGAGCCATGAGACCTGAAAGCTGATAGTTAATGGTTCTCCTAGTTCTCCTCCTTTTCTGCATGCTCCTTCTCAGGGTTATTATTAATATTATTATTATTATTGTTGTTGTTGTTGTTTTAAGAATTAAAATCATCCATCCCATTGCCTGAGCATAGATGTATCCCAGGACTTTATCTTGTCTCACTTTTTGTCTCTACATTTGGTGGGTAATTTCATTAACTGCCATGGGTTCAAACATCATCTCCATAAAGATGACTCCAAGTCTATATATAGAGTTCTTATCTCTTACTTATATCTCTAAATTTAGAGATATAATAGGGTTCTAGCAGGAAGTACCATAGGTATATCAAATTCAACTCACATAAATTTGATAAACTGAGTTTGAACTCACTTTTTAAATTTTATTTTTAATTTATGAAATAAAACAAGCATAGTATAATAAAATGATCATCTTGTCTACCTCCCTCCTGCCTCCAAGATTAAGTGCACATTTTTTTCTCATTGTAATTTAAAGCCTTTTACAATCTAACTTCAACCTATTTTTCCAGGATGATTATCCATTAATTCTTCCCACCCTAGGTACTCAACACTTCAGCTAAATAGCTCTACTTGTTTTCCACATATTACATTACAACTCCTGTCAGTATGCCTTTGAATAAAGTCTCTCATGCCTGGAATGCTCTCCATCCTTCCTTGTGTTCCATAAAACTCATCCCTGATTTTCCCAATTGTTAGCTGTCCTCTCAAAGTCTCTGGATGAATTTTGTATGTACTTACCTGTGCACATGTTATTTTCCTCTAATTCAATGAAAGCTTGATGGCAGGGATTGATTTGTTTATGTCTTTGTATTCACAGGCTTAATAGGTACCTAGTTGAAAGCAGGCATTTCATAAAGCTTGTTAAATAATTCTGTCACTTAATCTTTCTGGGTTTCTATTTTATCATTTCTGTCCCAATTCTAAGTTGTCTCAACTTGGACAAGATTATAGCTTTCTTAAGAAAATACCTTAACATACCTTAAGAAAAATCTGAGTCAAAAAATAGGAGTTTATAAAACAATTATATTAGCAGGTAAACATTTATACAGTATGGATTCTTTTAAATAACCATCTTCTCAGCGGTGATGAATATTTAAGCATGACATTTGAACACACTGCCTGAATACATTGTGTCATTGAACACAAGCAAGTTATGCTGAATTTGCTCACTTCAATGTTTGGTTATGGCACTTCTGAGAGGTCTAAAAGCTAGGAAATAAAGGTTTTAATTGTCCCCTTTTGACCAGTCTGTGGGACTTTTAGTAGACATGATCCCTCATTATGAGGGATCAAATCAGAGCAGAAACCATGAGTCCTGCCTTCTGATGGTTACATGAGAAAAAAACAAAAGCCTTTCTTCTACAGACTAAAGGGACCAGCACAGCAGGATCTAAGCCTGCCCCTACTCTCACCTTCCCAAAAATGGTGCAAAGTGCCTTTAGATATTAAAGTTCCATGAAGAAACACTTCAATGTACCAAATGCTTCTCAGACAAAACCTTTCAGATTCTTAGATAAACTTCTTTCCCAGGGAACATGCTGGGTTTAAAAGGTTTGTTTTGAAGTTTAATAGGGTGGGGGAAAGGCAATCATTGACCAAAAGGAAGGATCCACACATAACCAAATATTTATAGCAGCACTTGTGTGATAGCAAAGTACTTGAAGCAAAGAAGAGTTTACATGAACTGATGCAAAATGGAATAAGCAGAACCAAGGAAACAAAGTCTATAGTGTGACTACAATGGAAATGCAAAGAATAGCAATCACAAAACATAAGAAAATGAAAGCTACAAAATCAGAAAGAACAAGCAAGCCCCCAGAGATGTGAGAAAATATATCCTTCCACTCCTTTCTAGAAACAGGGAGTCCATTGTGGGAAAGGAACATTGAATAAAACAGAAGCTTTCTTTTTTAATGCATTGACTAGTTTTGCTGAATTTTTTTCTCTTCTCTTTCTTTTTTTCATCTTTCTTATGAGGAAGGAGGGGTTACCTGGGAGGGAGAAAGGAAGGAAATATAGGTTATGTAAAAATAAAATGGATCAATAAATTCTGTTAAAGAAAGGAAGGAAATTAGCATCAATTAAGTACCTACCATGTGCAAAGATTTTGCTAATTACTTTACAACTATAATCTAATGTGATTCTTACAAGAAACCTGGGGGACTATCCTAATTACTTTACAACTATAGTCTAATCTGATTCTCACAAGAACCCATTTTATAGCTGAGGAAACTGATTAAATATCCCAACTTGAACTCAGGTCTATATGAGGCTTAGCACTTTAACCACTGATCCAAATAAAACTGTCAAAAGTTAAAGGTAACTACATTCTGGGTCAAAGTTATGCTGATGTTGGAAGAATTCTTAGAAGGAACTAAGCTGGTGGGATGCAACTGTACCTTTCTATTTGGGAGGACTGGATGACTTTAAATACAGGATGACTACAAAGCTTGGGGATTCTAAGAACCTCAAAATGTCACCCTGGAACCACCTGATGATAAATTTGCTTTGGTTCTCTTCCAGTCAACCTTTGACAGAAGAAATTATGAAACGGTCTTCATGAACAAAAAAAAAAAAAAAAAAAAAAGGGAGAAATTTTAAAATGGCTGCTATGGAATGGTCATTATAAATAAGTAGAAGGATGAAGAAAGGGAGGATCTAAGAATTTTACATCACAACAGGAGGGGCAGTGAGGTCATTAAAAAAGTCTTGCCAAATTTCTGGCATAGAAATTAGATTGGATCACCACACCACCACCACCCCCACCATCCTCAGGAAGGTAGGTGACAAAGTGGAGTCAGGAAGACTAATCTTCCTGTGTGATGCTGGGCAAGTCACTTAACCCTGTTTGCTTCTGTAAAAGAAGTAGAGAAGGAAATATGGTAAACTACTCCAGGATCTTTGCTAAGAAAACTCCAAATCGGGTCACAAAGAATTGGATGACTGAAAAAAGATTGAACTGGTCCTCATCCTAATCCTCTCATAACAATCCTGTAACAGTAGATAATACACATTTTATAGAAGAAGAAAATGAGGATTTGAGAAATTAAGTTATATGTCTATGATCACATAGCTTTTAAGAAATAGAGTTGGGATTTGAGTTTAGTCCAGTGTTCTGTCCATAAAATAGTACTGGGAAACCTGACATCCTTGCCTTGGTCTCACTGCATATGAGCAAGATAAGCAACTAAAATTTGAGTCACTGTGTTAACCTGTGGTACCGAACTACTATCCACAATAAAAAGGAAGGTATAGTTTCTAAGGCAGAGGTTCTTAAACTGGAGTCCATAAATTCACTTTAATTTTTTAAAAAATAATTGCATTTTAATATAATTGGATTCCCTTAGAATCTCATGTATTTTATTTTAGGTATTTAAAGACATCATTGAGAGGATAACAAGGCAGCCAAAAAGATCTGTCATACATATGCACATAAACATACATACACATAAAACATTGTTAGGGTACTGACTTTCTGCCTGCAAGCCTAATTCATCCAACATTTTTTAAGAATCTGAATACCCTCAAAGCCATATTCTTGCTCCCATTCATTTTTATCACCACTTCCCAAGTCACCTTGCAATCCCTAAAATATATGATTTGACTTTCACTTATCCTTCCCCTACATCCTCTAGTTGTCCTGATCTACATATTATGTGACTTCAACTACTTCTGTGTAAGCCATACACTATGGCCACTGGTAGCCTCATTTCTTTCTTTCTCTTAAAATAAATTTATTATTTATTTTTAAAAATTCATTTGAATTCTAAATTCTCTCTCCCTACCTCTCCTACCCACTGAGAAGGCAAACAAATTATACATGTGAAATCATACAAAAATGGTTTCCATATTAATCATGGGTTTATTTTAAAAAGCAAGAAAAAAATAAAGAGAAATAATTATACTCCAGTATTGTACTGTATTTATCAGTTCTCTCTGTTGAGGTGCATAGTATTTTTCCTAATGAGTCCTTTGGAACTGTTGTGGATCAGAATAGCTAATCAGACTAGCTAAGACTTTTACAGTTGATTACTGTTATAATATTCCTGTTACTGTTCTTTTGGTTCTGCAAATGAGTTCATATAACACTTTCCAGGTTTTTCTGAACCATTCTGCTCAAAAAAATTTTTTTAAAAAGTACAATAGTATTCCAATACAATCGCATGCTACAACTTTTTCAGTCATATGAACATCCCCTCAATTTCCAATTCTTTGTTACCACAAAAAGACCTTCTATAAATATTTTTTTTGTGTAGATAAGATTCTTATTCTTTTTTTTTATCTTTTTGGGATACAGACCTAGTATTGGTATTGCTAGGTCAAAAATATACACAATTTTATAGCCTTTTGGGCACACTTCCCAATTGTTCTCCAGAATGGTTGGACTAGTTAAATAACTCCACTAACTGCACTGGTATCCTAATAGTTCCACATCCCCTCCAGCATCTATCATTTTCCTTTTCTATCATGTTAGCCAATCTGATAGGTATGAGGTAGTTCCCCAGAGTTAATTCAATTTGCATTTCTTTAATCGTGAGTTAAAGCATTTTTATATGACTATAGATAGCTTTGATTTCTTCCTCTAAAAACTGGAAGTTTCATTTCTAAAAACTTCCTTGCTCAAAAATTTATGATGGCTTCCCATTGCCTAAAAGAAAAAGTTCAGAATCCTAAACTTAATCCTCAAGGTCCTTCACAATCTGGTCCCCAACTGGCTGCTCTCCTCCTTGAATACTCTATTATGGTCAAAATGATGATTCCACTTCAAAAATTCATCCTACCTCCACAACCAGAGAGGATGGCTGCCAAAACTCTTGGCAAGACTGGCTTCTTTTATACACACACAGAGTAACAGGAAAGCAAGATATGGAGCATTCTGCCAGGAAGAGCTGCAGGTGCTTCATAGTGAAAGTAGTAATATAAAATCAAGGTGTTCTCTACCACCATCCTGTTTTCTTCTCTCCTGTACCAGAGATGGTGTCACCCCCAAAACATATAGAAACTCAGTCTGATTTGTTAATGACAGGAGGATATGCATGAAAACCAAGCTGTGCCAAAAAAGCTATCTGTCTGCATAGAACTCTCATGACACACACTTAATGTATAATCTGCCAAGCATTCATGCTCCAGACTCTCAGCTCCCATCTGGCCATACTTCACTGATGACTTTATCAGTCAGTGATTCAATGTCCTGCTCTAAAACTATGATCTAGTTTCCAGGTTAAAGTGGCCTAAAGGAAGAGTTGAGCTATTAGCCTCAGCACAGCAGACTGAATAAATAGATGTTATTTGTGAAAGTCCCCACAGTGCACATTTTAATTTTTTTTTCTCCTGTGCACGGATGACATGTTCTTCAACTAAATACCAGTCATCCAAATCATTTCACAACATGCTTTCTATATTTCTTGGCTTTTGAGACTGGAATTTCATTTTGGAGGATGAATGAAATACTGTTTTTCATACTACAACTTCTTCATTTTTTTAAGAAATTATTTTACAGAGGAGAGCATCAGAGACCCATATTTAGTAAGACTTAGCTGTTCAGATTTGAAACATTATAAAAATTCACAGGTTAAAAAAATGGAAACAAAACTGACTGAGGGAATGACTGAACAAATTGTGGTTTATAAATGTGATGAGAAATTACTGCATGATAAGAAAAGGTGAATATGAGGAATTAGGAGAGGTACAGGAAAACTTGTAGGAACTATTACAGAATGAAGCAAGCAGATCCAGTTGAACAACATATATAGTGACTATGATAATAGGAGCAAACGTAACACCAAAAGGCAACTGAATTCCAATAAACTAATGATTAATCTTAGTTCCTGCAAAAAAAAAAAAAAAAAAAAAAACCTAAGTAAAGATACTTCTATATTCTGAATAGAGAAGGGAAATTCTGCATATGCTTTTGGTTGGGTTGTTTTGGCTTTTTTTTTTTTTTTTAAATGTTCCTAGAGAGTGTTTTATCATTGGTAGAGGGAGCAGTTGATATTGGGAAATGACTATGAGAGCAAAAGGGCTAACAAAATTCAAACAAATAAAAAATTGTCTATCCTTCTCTGATATGATAAACATTCTAGAAAGAGGACTTTTTAACAGCCGTGTAAATTGCTCATTATGAAAATAAGAGTAAAGGAAATTAACGAAATCCTTTATAGCCTGGGTCTCTGCTTAGCTTTGGGTTTAGGAAGCATATTTATTAATGCTTATGGAATTAAATTTTAAATCAGGAAGAGATGTCCCCTAATTTTCCTAGGAGAAAGAACCAAATAAAGATTTTTTTGTTTGTTTATTCAGAAATTTCAATTATGCCCAAGTTTCGGGGATCCCTCTTGAGGTTTTCTTGATAAAAGTACGAGAGTGGTTTTTCTTTTTTTATTATTCTTTTTAAAATTTAAAAGTACGAGAGTACTTTTAACCTGAGTTCAAATCTCGCCTCACAATGTCCCCATCACTTAGCCATCTAACCTCAGTTTCTTCATCTATAAAATGAGCTGGAGAAGGAAATGTATTTAAATGCATTTAAATGTATTTAAATGCATTTAAAAGTACGAGAGTGCTCTTTCCTTCTCCAGATAATTTTACAATAAGGAAACTGAAGCAAAGAAGATTAAGTGATTGCCCAGGATCATACAGATAGTGTCTGAAGCCAGATTTGAACTCAGAAAGATGAATCTTCCTGACTCCTGGCCTAGCACTTTACCTATTGTGTCCCCTTGCTTCTTTAGGTGTTTGGGAATCCTGTTTTCTCAGGTTCAGTAAAATGACACTTGCAAATTGGCTATATACAAATCCTACTCTTCCACACAGTCTTGATCTTTTCCTTCTCTGAAATCCTATGTCATTTAATTAGTGCTACAATTGAACAATTAATCATTCTTTAATTAAATCTATTAATTGCTGGGGTGAATGTACAGCACTTTGTAAATTTTAAAGGTCTACATAAATGGCAGTTATTATTACTATGATTAGTATTAGCTTATGGTCTCTAGCTTCATTCTTGTGTCTATTATAGGACTTCTGCTGAGCTCAAACAATGTTTATAGTAGAATATGCTGGGGCTGGGGAGGGGGACTGGTAAGATTTAGCACCTGGGGACTCTGGGGAAAAATGTATGCATGCAGACTTTTAATTTTAATCTGTATTACTAACATTTCTTTAAGTTTAGCCAGCCAATAAAATAAGAAATCATACCCTGATTTGTAGGGATTGAGATCTTCTGAAGAGCAAATGCTCACAATGAAAATTAAACAATGGATTCTCACGAACCTGGTGAGTTGAATCTAGCACACCTTTGACTAAATGACTAAATTCAGGGGTAGCTGGGTGACACAGTGAATAAAGTACTAGACTTGGAGTCAGGAAGACCTTTGTTCAAATCCTGCCCCAGAGACTTACTTGTGTTGTAATTTGTGAAAATCATCTAGTTTTTCAGTTTTAGCCTTAACCTCAGTTTTCTCATTTTACAGGTTTGAGGGATGGCTCGGTGGCACAGTGGCAAAGTGCTAGGCCTGAAGTCAGTTCCTGAGTTCAAATCTCGCCTCACTTACAATGTCCCCATCACTTAGCCATCTAACCTCAGTTTCTTCATCTATAAAATGAGCTGGAGAAGGAAATGGCAAACTACTCCAGTATTTCTGGCAAGATGTGACCCAAATGGGGTTACAAAGAGTCAGATATGACTGAAAAACAATTGAACAGTAATAAATAGTAGGTTTGTTGTAGCAGGATCAAATGTGTAGTGCTTTTTAAACTATTGAGTTTTATATAAACATTATTTTATAATGTTTTATAATATTTATATAAACATTGCTATTATTACTTTGTACAACTTGTTACATAAGTACTTAACAAATTATGAGGCATAATAAGCCCTGTTAAGAAATACTATTGATAGAAACTCAGCTGTCTCATCATAAGATGAGGATAATAACATCACTGACCTCACTGGGTTGCTCTGAGGATCAAATGAGATAATATATGAAAAGAGATTTGCAAAATTTAAAGCACTATTTAATTGGAGTTACTGTTATTATTTCTATTGATATTTGAAATGAAGTCTAATATAAACTAACTCAAGTTAATAATATGGCAGAAATATAGTATCTTTTAATGGTTTGGTTTATTATTTGATCAAACCTACAAATCCCACAGTAATATTCACACCAAGGAAATTGCATCACATTTTGAGAACTCTCTCCTATAAACAGTTACAGAGATCACACAGAATACATGCATAATTTATAATCTAAGAAAGGTGCCTGAGGCCCAAAGAGGGGTTGGCTCATGGCCAGAGTCACTAGCAATGTGGGATTAAAAGTCAGATCTTCCAGGATAATATTCCCCACCATCCAGAGGTGTCAAGTGTGATCCACAACACTCCTCAGGTCAAATCAGATGAAAATATAATTGAGCAATATTTAACAAAATAAATAAAAAAACAATAACAAAGATAATGCTAATATGAGGTTTTCTAAATGAATATGTGCCTTCAGGGATCCTTATATCTAATTTACTGTTTCTATTTGAAATTGATACAGTATTACACATCACCACCTCTCAAGAACATATTATCCTTTTAAAAATTCACAACCCTTCAGTAATGAAAACAAAGGCTTTCATTTCCAGCCAGAAATATCTGTGAACAGACAGAAATCATGTGGGTTTTGGTGCTAGAGGCCCTAGATGATTTCAGGTTGTTGCAAAGCTAGTTGTGCCTTTCTAGGAAGTTCACAGAAATGGGCCATACTCTCTAAATCTGGCGTTTTGAGGCTGACTGAACAACTTGCAATAAAATGACAACACAGAATAAATATTTCCTGCTGAAGGAAACACCTGTCAATTTTGTCACTTTGAAAATTAGCAAGCCCACTCCCAAACATATTTTTAATACATACATACAAAGCCAGAAAAGAAATGTTATCATCAAGAGAAAGCAATAATAAAGGGGGGAAAAATGGACTAAAGAGTGTTTGGATTCAAAGCAGGTAGGTAAAGGAAGGGAGATGGCAGAAAATCTTAGCAAACACCCAAACAGTATGTGTGCAGATGGATAAAACTCTCCACCATTTGCTGGCAGATTTCTTGCCCCTCCAGAGTAGTAAAAGTGCGTTTAACACAGGGCTATCGAATTCAAAGAGAAATGGGGACCACTAAACCTAACATTGGGATCCCTGAAGGTCACATACTAACTTAGAAAACCACATATTCATATCATATCTGTTTTGCTGTTATTTATTTTATTAAATATTTCCCAATTACATTTGAATTTGGTTCTGGCTGCACTTGGGACCACTGTGAGCCGTATGTTTGACACTTCTGGTGTGGAATATATGAGGATTGCAAGGGAAATAAGGCATTGCTAAACTGTGTGATCTTTTAAGAAGTTGTTCAATGACCTTTAAAATATTAAATCTATATTAATTTTCCTTTGAGAACAGAGAAAACCACAAAATGAGATTTCACATTATACTTAAGCAACTTATTTTTTTTCCTACCAATTTCTAATTTCTTATTTGGTTAACATGATTACCTATAATTTGTTTTTAATACAAATCCATGTACTTAAACATTTTTGAATAAACTGTTCCTAAATACTCCAGGCTACCATGATTAATGAACTCATTATCTAAAGGCAGGTAGGTGACTTGCTGGGTCTGGAGTCAGTTATTTATTAGTTGTGTGATCCTTGGGTAAGCCACTTAACCTCTACCTGCCTTGCCTTGGTTTCCTCAACTGTAATAATAATCCTCTCAGAATTATTGTGAAGATCAAATGAGATAATATCTATAAAGCCCTTAGCACAATGCCTGGAGCATTATAGGAGCTACATATGATCTTATTCCTTTCCCTTCTCTCATTTAAGAAAAAAGATTATAAATGAAGACAAAAAGCTGGGACAGAATCTGATTATTCTCCTGTTAGCACAGTGGGCAAGGAAGTGCAGCTGAACTACTGGGAACAGGAAGGTTACATTAGCAGACAATGACTCCAAGGCACTCCCCTGCCTTTTTCCATGCTGGAGTTTCCTCAGTCAATACATATAAAGAAGCAGAGCTCACATTGTTTTCATTTAATGACTTGCCTCCACTATTTTCTGAGAATAGTCATCCTAAACAAGGTAACTAGAAGAGAAAAAAAAAGACAGGGATTGGGTTAAAGCAGGACAATGCACCTATCCCTACAAATGTCTTGGATCTCTAGATATCTGCTTTCCTCTGTTTATGATAGTGAAATAGCCAGGAATACAGGTAGAATATAAGGAAACCTCTTTTTGTGGATCAGGCTGAGACTGCTGCTCTAGAGGTTGAATACAGCTAGCACAGTTCAGGAGGTAATCTGTGATGGTGTTGTTCATTCAGCTATAGGAGATTTTAATTATAGATTGATTCAAAAGTCTTCTGGTTTAATGTTTAACAACCAGCTCTCCAAAAAGTACAACACACTTTAAAATTTAAACTGCATAATTTATATTTTCTCCATATCTTTTTAAGTTTAAATAATCAATAAAACAATAAATTATATTCTGATTTGTAGCCTTTGCTGATCTGAGAGGTACAAATACTCAAGAGATGGCTCCTATACACCCTTAGATTAATTCCTCTTTAAGATTACTCCACTCATGGAAGTAGGGGGGAAAAATTTGTAACAGAAAGCTTTGTAAGGGATACTGTTTAGTAATTACCCATACATATGTTTTGCAAATAAAAAGTATTAATAATAATAAAAAAAAGATTACTCCACTCATGGGACATAGTCAATAAAAATTTAGAATGGAGGTATCAACCTCATACCCTCAAACTACCCATAACAGTTATACTGCTGCTGAATCAAACTGAAATGTAATCAGGAAAATATTTTACAAAACAAATAAAAATAAAACATAGGTAACAGTATATTTCAAAATTAAGTCAATATGCAACCTTTAGGTATCCATATATATGGATTAATAGGCCTTAGCTTCTATCTGAATTTGGTACCACTGATAAGGATAAATATTTCTACTTTATTACATCAGTGATACCTAACTATTTAGGAGTTATAAAACTCTTAAATTATTTCATATCAATGAGAATCCATCTATCCTTTTAAAAATGACCTTTGTACATGTATATATGTATTTGCACATATATAAATCCACACACATATATACATGCAAATACATTTATGTATATAGATACACCAAGGTTCTTTTAAAAGGATATAGTACACACACACACACACACGCACATTCACATGTACATATATAAACATGTATCTGCCATATGCAGTATATATGCACATGGGGTGTGTATGTGTGTGTGTGTGAGAATAGGATAGATTTTTTTTTTAACTGGACCTATGATTTCATTGTTGTAGAGGCTTTCTGGGGAGGAAATTCCCTCTACCAACTAAACTGCAATTTAAAGTTTTAGAGAATTGTCGAGGGCCTGAAAGACTAAATAATTTACCCATGGTATCATTACCACTAGGTATCAGAGAAAGGTACCCAAGTCTTCCTGATGCCAAGCACAGATTTTTTTCCCTCTGTTCAGCCCTTTCTCTCAGTTCATACGTATGTATATACATTTGTATATATACATATGCACACATATTCACAGACACACATATATATCACATTTTTTATATAGCTAAATGCATCAAAATTAACTTGAGAATCTCATTCTATACTTTCAGATAACTGAAGCTAATCTGGGATGTGGCAATAACTAGAGTTTGCTTGAAGTACCAATGTTCAGTCAAGGCAGGAAAGACTCATGCACCAAAAAGGATAGGTATAATAAATTTAGGAGACATAATAGATAACAAACTGATCCCAAAGTAATATGATTCCAGACTAAGTGACCAAAAATTTGCACAAGGACCCTAATTTTCCTTCTACATGGGTGAAATCTTAAACTACTATATCTCATTTTGGATTATTAAAAAAAGAGAGAGAAATGAAAAGAAAAGGGAGAGAATTCTCAGGAGAAATATTCAAAGGTTAGAAGAACTGGGACTGAAGGGAGGGGAGAGAGAAAATTAGGCAGATTGAGATTATTTAAAGAAAAGTCTGATGAGAAAATTCAATAACAATCTTAAATTTATAAAGAACTTTTATGTAAATGGCATCTGACTCCACTGAGAAGCTCTGCTTCTCATGCTCTGTTCTTAGTGGAGTCAGTCATCATAAGGAATTCAGTCTAGATATCTATTTGCTCCTGTCTAAACACAGTCATCATAAGGAATTCAGACTAGGTATTTATTTGCTCCTATCTAAACACATGATACTATTAACCTACTGTCAAAACAAATTATATTTAAGTGCCCATTTATTAAAAAATACTCTGTATGCTAGCTATTAAGCATTCTTTTATATTTCACAAGACAAGTTCCTTTAGGATCAGATAAGTCATATATGCAAAACATTTTTTGGGGGTATTTTACTTGATGTACTTTTAAAAAATATATATATTTTTTCAGTTCCAAATTCTCTCCCTCTTTCCAGGCCTTCTTCTACCCCACTGAGAAGAAATACATATCCACTACACATATGAAACCTGTTTCTACATTAACCATACCCTTCTCCTACCTCCCCACCCCCAAAGCAAGGAAAAATAAAGAGGGAAAAAATATGCTCAATCAATATGCACAATGAGTGTGAGTGAGTTCAATCTGGACTCCATCTGAGTTTTGAAAAGAATGTTTCTTCATAAATCCACTGGTATTGTCATGGATCATTGTATTGATCAGAGTTGCTAAGTTTTTCATAGTTAATTATCTTATAAAGTGCTCTGTAAACCTTAAAGTCTATATATTGACTATATTTGAACTATATTATTCTTCCATCTCCTTTATGCATCACTTTGGCAACATTGGTGAACTTAATGAATGCTCTTCAAAGAATACATCTATCTTTTCATTAATCTACATTTATTCCCAAATCAAAGTCCAGAAGTGTCCAATTTCTTTTTCCTGTGTTTGCCAGAGGGATTATATAGCTATCTTCCCTCTTTATGCTCAAGTGAGGCTATGAATCTCATGCCAAGTACTCTAAGCCTGGCATTCCTACTAAATCCCTGGTGTAACTAAAATGGAGCACAGAGCCTTGAATAGAACCTTATCCTAGGGCCCACATCCAACATTCAAATACATGTACAGGAGATTGCTGAGAGTCTGAGTAGGGGATCAAGTTATTCTGTCACTTCAGTGTCAAGACTGCTTCTTTTCCCTTCCAAAATTGGTCTGTAATAGCACATGTGTTTCTAGTAACTTCTTAATCCCCTGGTCTTGGAAATGATACTAAATAGGAATTATGAACATCCCATACTTTAAAGCAGCTAGCTATACCTGCCACTAGGAACATGCTTTTAAATTTTCTATTTCTAGAAACTGAATGTCCTAGAACCCAAATTATCATGGATATGGATTGTACTTAAGTTTTAAAAATTCTTTCATATTCATTATCAAATTTGATACTCATAATAATAAACATGTGAGGTAGGCTCTCACTAGCTATCACAAATCTTGTATTACAAATGATGGATAAGAGTTTAGTCTTGGAGTTAGGAAGACAAAATGCAAGTCAAGCAGCATGTCAGTGCTGCAAATAACTCTTTGAGATGAAAAGTTGTATTTAAGTTACTATAATTTACATCAGTGGAAAGATTTTCCACACTGGGAATTTCATACTGTAATGAAATGACAGGTCCTGATCAAGTTCAGTGATTTAGTGACTGTGAAGAATGTGAGGTATATGGGCACAGCAATCTATGCACACTTATGCCTTATTTTATAAAATAGGAAATGGGCAAATCCAGCTTTCTTTCCAGAATCAAAATGTAGGACATATGGGAGAAAAAAAATCGTGGTGTTGGACTATCCACCATTTTGAGCCTCAATAGATAATGCAACTGAGTTTTACATTTTAAAGAGCTCTTCTCCCTATACCCCAACTTCCCTATTTTGCCCTAAACTTTAGCACTGCCAATTCCATTATTAGAAAAACCCATCCCAGTTAGCATCAAGAAGTTCTGCTTAGTCTGCTACACCTTCTTCTACCAACCAAACCAGAGAGAGGATGGGATATGAAGTGAACAGGACAAAGCTTTCCTGATGCACTGATTCTTCTCTGCTGTGAGATTTGCCATCAATCTAAGACACCTCCTTCCCCTCACAACCTTGTTGCCATGTTCTAGATCAGCCTGTGCCCCAAAGCAGCCCCACTGCCTGTTTTTAAATAGCTTGATCACTAGGAACAGCTTTTACATCTTGATGTTGCCTTATAGTCATAGACTGCTTACCTTCTATTCTGTGACATCTTGCTGAGTAAGATGATTATCTGATTCAATTAAAAGACAAAATAATATTCACTAAGGACAGAGAAGGATTCCTTCCTTATTAACAATACTAATGATTTTTTCTTTCCTTTGTTATCACATATTTTGTGCCTGTTCTGTTCCGTACTATAGTTATTGTATATTTGTATATTTCATAGTATTGCATATTTGTGTATGAATGGTGTATCTTTCATGCTATATATTTTTTATTAAAGCTTTTTATTTGTATAACATATGTATGGGTAGTTCCCCAACATTGATCTTTACAAAGCTTTCCATTACAAATTTTACCCCCAGTTCCCTCCCCTCCCCTAGATGGCAGGAAGTCCACTACATGTTAATAATGTTGAAATGCTTGAGAAGTTATGCAAGAAAAATCCTATCTACAAGAAAAAAAAAAGAATCAGAGAAAGGCAACACAATGCAAGCAAATGTCAATAGAGATCATGAAAATGTTACGTTGCGGTCCATATTTCATTTCCCTCTCTCTGGGTGTATATGGTTTTCTTCAGTGAACAATTGGAACTGGTTTGAGACATTTCTTTGTTGTAGAGAGCCATGTCCATCAGAATTGATCATCATGTAATACTGTTGTTGCTGTGTATGATGATCTCCTGGTTCTGCTCGTTTCACTCAGCATCAGTTCATGCAAGTCCCTCCAGGCCTCTCTGAAATCGTCCTGCTGGTCGTTTCTTACAGAGCAATAATATTCCATAATATTCATATACCGTAATTTATTCAGCCACTCTCCAATTGATGGGCATCCCCCTTCAGTTTTCAGTTTCTAGCCACTACAAAAAGGGCTGCCACAAACATTCTTGCACATGTGGGGCCCTTTCCCTCCTCTAAGATCTCTTTGGGATATAGGCCCAGTAGAAACACTGCTGGGTCAAAGGGTATGCCCAGTTTGACAACTTTTTGAGCATAGCTCCAAATTGCTCTCCAGAATGGTTGGATCCGTTCCCAGTTCCACCAACAATGTATTAGTGTCCCAGTTTTTCCACATCCCCTCCAACATTCATCGTTATCTTTTCCTGTCATTTTAGCCAATCTGACAGGGGTGTAGTGGTGCCTCAGAGTTGTCTTAATTTGCATTTCTCTGATCAATAGTGATTTGGAGCAACTTTTCATATGACTAGAGATGGTTTTAATTTCATCATCTGAAAATTGTCTGTTCATATCCCTTGACCACTTATCTATTGAAGAGTGGCTTGAATTCTTATATATATGAGACAATTCTCTATATATTTTAGAAATGAGGCCTTTATCGGAACCATTAAATGTAAAGATGATTTCCCAATTTGATGCTTCCCTCCTAATCTTGTCTGCATTGGTTTTATTTGTACAGAAACTTTTTAACTTAATATAATCAAAATTATCCATCTGGTGTTCAATTAGGAGTTCCAGGTCTTCTTTGGACACAAATTTATTCCATCTCCAGAGGTCTGAGAGATAAACTATATTACGTTCCTCTAACTTGCTTACAAAGTCCCTCTTTATATCTAGATCATGAACGTATTTAGATGTTATCCTGGTATGTGGTGTTAGGTATGGGTCAAGCCCTAATTTCTTCCACACTAGTTTCCAATTTTCCCAGCAGTTTTTGCCGAATAGTGAGTATTTATCCCAAAAGCTGGGGTCTTTGGGTTTATCGAATACTAGATTGTTAAGGTTATTGCCTAGATTGTCCTGATATCCTATCCTGTGCCACTGATCGACTGCTCTATTTCTTATCCAGTACCAAACAGTTTTGATGACCGCTGCTTTATAATATAGTTTTAGATCTGGTATAGTTTCATGCTATATTGTAAAATACATGACGACAGGAACTATATCTTAATTATCTTTTTTTTTAAACATCATACTAACAAGCATAACCTTTTTTGTAGAGTAGGTAAAAGTGGTACCATTGATAGAAAATTAAGCCTGGGTTCAAAGCCTACCCCAGGCACTCAGTTTCCTCAACTGTAAAATGGGGTTAATAAAAGCAACTACTTCCCAAGACTGTTATGATGATTGAATGAGATAATATTTGTAAAGCCTTGGTATAGGACCTCACACATTTGTTATTGTTATTTAATTGTTTGGTGGTGTCTGACTCAATGTGACCCTATTGTGACTGTAGGAGGCCAATTCTGTCCATGTGGCAAACGACTCCATTATCTTTGCCAAGAAAGCCATTTCCTTCTACAGTAAATTAAGATTGAAGTTAAATGACTTGTCCAAGATCACACAACTAGTAAGTGTCTGAGGCCAGATATGAATCAGGTTTTCCTGACTCCAGGCCCAGTGCTCTATCCACTGAACCACCTAGCCATCTCCATGTCTCATAGTGTATATTATATAAATGCAAGCTATAGTTGGCAAGTGCTTATCATTACTGAATGAATGCTTGTATAATTTATTAGACTCAGGACATGTCAGTAAGTTTCCATATGTATTGATCATGAGAATATTACTAGCAAAAATATTATTACCAAAGTATGTCATACTTATCTAGATTGGCAGAAAGATAGTTTCAAATATGTTTAATCTATAAAGATCAACTTCATGGTAACTAACACATTATGCCCATACTGAAAGAAATGCTATATTGTAAAATACATGATGGCAGGAACTATGTCTTAATTATCTTTTTTTTTTAAACATCATACTAACAAGCATAACTCTTTTATGTGGAGTAGGTAAAAGTGATACGGTTGATAAAAAACTAAGCCTAGAGTATCAACTACATTCATAGTAAAGAGTCTAGAGTAGTTATTAGCTGAATGATTCCTGAAATAAAAGTTATGTGAATAGTGCAATTGTTCCTTTAATTTTGTCATTTTAAATATTTTCCCAATTACATAATAAATATCACTTAAGGCATTATAGAGATTTGTGAGACCTCCAAGTTATAGCAACATTTCAGCAAACCAGAATGCTTAAAGAATAAGCAATGTATCAATGGTGCAGGATCAGAGGGCAGAATAGAGATTGATCTTTCTAGTGTGGCTAAAACTTTCTTTCTTAAAGAAAGTCATATCAATTTGATTTCTAATCGATTGACTCTATTACAAAGGTAGAGTGAAGCATATCCAGTTGCACATCCTCCTGAGAAGCATTATACTTTCTATAAATGTAATTATTGAATAAAAGCTGGAAAGAACTTTTTCCCCAAGTGATTTCTAAATCTCTGGAAAATTATCATCTTCAATATAACTAAAAGAATTCACTGACATTTTCATTATTCAAAACTGATATATACATTTATGTGTTACTAATCAGATCAAATGAAGTAATTTATGTAAAGATAATATATGCAAAGCACTTTGTAAAACCTTGAAGCACTACATAAATACTATTATTGTTATTAACAAAATATACCACAGATGCCTCATAAACTTTTACTCACTTGTATAAGAATTTTTTCTTGGGATTTGAAGAAAGGCTTCCCTCATGGTTTCAGAAATTTGTGCTTGCATATTTTAGAACTTTTTCCAAAGCCTGCAAAATCTTTAGCATTTTCAGTTTTGCAGGAAGCTAGATGACACAGTGGCTAGAGTTTTGGGACTAGAATCAGGTAGACTTTTATTATACAATATGACAAAATACAGAAATATGTTTAAAAGGATTGCACATATTTAAGTTATATCAGATTGCCTATTATATTGGGGAGGGAGGAGGCAAGTGAGAAAGGAAGAAAATTTTAGAACACAAAGTTTTACAAAAATGAATGTTGAAAACTATCTTTACATGTATTTGGAAAAATAAAATACTACTTAAAAAACAAGAAAGAAATGCATAGACAGGCAGCATGGAGTTTTAGAAAGATCACTGGCTATGGCATCAGAGGTCCTGGAATGATTATCAGCTCTATCTGTTATTGCTTGTGAAACTGCAGACTAATTATTCTAATGCTATAGTTTCACTTTCTCTGGGGGTTAAACTAGAAGAAACTGAACATCCCTTTCAACTGTAAATTTCTGTGATAATCTGAGAGTTTGCTATAAGCAATGAAATATTTTATAAGAGCTTGTAGCATCAGCACAAAGGATAGTCATTCTTAAATCTGTGCTCATTCAATCACCGGCCCCAAAAGCATAGCAAGGGGCATGTATCACCAAACAGATCACTTTCATCAGCATTATAAACTGTTTAGAGTGTGTACGCATGCAGAAAAGAGTTTTCTGAAAAAGGAAACTATGACTACAAAATCATTTCAGAGCTAAGTATTTTCAATTTAGTCTGTATGCCCTTTAAATAGGGCATAGAGACTATTTTGCTACAGAAATTTTGCTAAAATTCCCTTTCAGTATTGAGTGTCAATTTGAAGTGCCAACTCTTGTTGTTCAATGGTTTTCAGACATGTCTGACTCTTCACAGTCCCATTTGGGTTTTTTTTTGGCAAAGTTACTGGAATAGTTTGTCCTTTCCTTTTCCAGCTTATTTTACAGATGAGAAAACTGAGGCAAACTGGGGTTAAATGACGACCAGAATTACACAACTAGTAAGTGTTGAGGAAGAATTTGAACTCAAGATGATGACTCTTTTTGACTCTACTCTATCACGTTCAATTTGTTCTATATTTCTTATTTAATTTGCTAAAATTACCTTTCAACGTTGAGTGTCAATTTGAAACGTCAATACCACCTCGTTATGTCTCCAACATGGAAACAGCTAGATAGTGCAGGGGGTACAGCAACAGGCCTGGAGTCAGGAAGACCTGAATTCAAATTTGACCTCCAATACTTATATTTTATGTAACTCTGGGCAGGTCACTTAATTCTGTTTGCCCCATTTGAGGTAATAAGCTGGTGAAAGAAATGGCAAACCACTCTAGTATCTTTGCCAAGAAAACCCTAAATGGGGTCATGAAGAGTTAGACAAAACTAAACAACTTACCTCCAGCATGACATTCTGACACCTGCAGACACTACTAGGATAGATATACATATGAATGTATATGTATTTATATAGAAAAGAAAGAAGGAAAAAAGTATTAAGCACCCACTGTGTGCCTGGCATTTTGCTTAAGTGCCTTACAAATATCACATTTAATTCTTACAATAATCTTAAGAAGTAGGTCTTAAAAAAAGTGGGTGTTATTATTGTTATTATTCCCATTTTCAGTTGAGAAAACTAAAGCAAACAGAAAGGTGAAATAATTTGTGACACAATCACACAGTTTCCTATACGTGTAATGTGTAGTCAACTTCGTTTCTTGTGATATTACTTAGAGATCTCCATACTCAGCAACACAAGTATGGACGGGAGTTATGAACCTTCCTAAGTATAGGCCCAGTACTCTATCCAGGTACTACCCAATTTACAAGAGACCTATTTCTCTCATCTTCAGGAATTGGTTTCTAGCCTCTATTCCCTGACTACAAGGAAGTTCTGTGTTTTTTATTTTCTACTCTCTTTTCTGCAAGCAGAATATTTATTACCACCCCCTTTCCACTTTTAATGTAGCTACTACCAATTTCCAACAATTTCTGACCTCTTCTTCTCATGATTTTTCCCCTCCTTTTTGCCTTAGGCTTCCTGACATTTCTCCCACATTTCTTGGCTTTTTGTGAAAAGACTTCCCCCTTTTAGAATTCATTTCAGTAAACCCAAGTGTCCTTTTCCTTCTTTGGAATGAATCACAAAATCACAGAATGCTCACTCACTGAGTGTAATCTTTAGTTTTCTGGTTCATCTTAGCCAGATGTTTGTTGCTGACTGCTTTTCACAAAAAGGGTGGGATGGAAATGCTTGGAGACCTAAAGATGAAACTGTATGCATGTACAATGAAAAAAAATCTCACATGTTATAGTTAGCTTTAAAAGCAAATGTTTACACTGGCCCTCCACAGCTATGTTGGAAATGAATCATCACACTGGGAGTACTCTGGGGAGGACAGTGATACTCTCTGACTTGCCATTTCTTCTAAGCAACTCTCAGTAGAGGAAATCACTCCAATGATAAAGATGAGTAAGTCTTGGATTACTTCTAATATTAGAGAGATTTTCATTACTGAGGCATTATGTGAGTCTTCCATAGTTCCACAGCTTGTATCTCACAAGCAAGACATGAACTCGTCTTCCTGATTTCATGGAGTTAGGATTTTCACTATTTACTATATTTTGCTGACTCTCAGGAACTATTTTAACTAAAATTTAAACTAGGCAAGTAACTTTATACCAATGACCTGATCTAGAAAAATCCACTCTATTTCTACTCCTACCTTTCCTCTAAATTATTTTGAAAAGAAAAGAAAGAATTGTCATTTTTTTAAAAGGTCTTAAAAGCAACCAATGTGATATTATTCAAACTGAAATTTTGAAGATCAAGGCCATAAAAGTCCTAAACAGGAAAAAATGATGAGGATAATGATGATGGTTCTGAATATAGTAGATGCTTGGCTGCTATACGATATTCTCATTCTGCAAAAAATGTACTGAAAAGATCTGGCTTTGTTGTCAACTGCCTAATGTTGACAAGGAATACTAATAATTTCATTTGCTTCACAATTTGGGGAAATATTTAAAAGGTAAAGTTATTTTCTGCAAGCTCATTTTCCCCTACATGGTGTTTTACTATTTTGTGAGGAACAGTAAAGGATCAGTTAGGTGGCAGTAGATAGAGTGATAGGCCTAAAGTCAAAAAGGACTCATCTTCTAGAGTTCAAATCCCTCTTACTAGCTGTGTGTTCCAGGGCAAGTCACTTAACCTTGTTTGCCTCAGTTCCTCATCTGTAAAATGAATTGGACACTCCAGTATCTTTGCCAAGAAAACCCCAAATAGGGTCATGAAGATTTAAACACAGTTGAAAAACAACCCAAAACCAAAGGGGAGTAACATTGATCTGAAAAATCTTTCATCATCTTTCTGGGCAATGTTTTCTGAATTAATATGTTTTATAAACCTATATTTCACTTGGCTGACATGTTTCTCCATTTGGCAAGAAGATTAAAGGTTTGCTGGATGGGGTAGTTTCAGGGCTCTTTTGGCCCCACTGGTGACTGTTTTATATCAGTTGAACTTCTCTAAGATATAGTGATAATTAAATAGATAGGGTTAGAGCTTCCATAATTGCATGAAGGGTTGGTATTGATTTTGACCTCTGTCTTAACTAGTTGATGATTTGACTGGACACAGATAGCCAATTTTGAAATATCTGCCATGCTGGTAAACAGTCATTCCCTGTCCATTTAATGTGTAGTCAATTTCAATTCTTGTGATATCACTCAAAGATTTTCATATTCAGCAACACAAGTATGGATGACAGTTATGAAGCTTCTAAGTATTCTACATGCTCTTGACTTCTTTTCATTTCCAAATCTATTAGCATTTTTCAACATTAAAAAAAACCCTCTTCTTTGCTCTCAAGTGGTTCAATGTCAAATTATGTGGTGATTTGATTTGGAGCATCTTGTCAATTTTTTTTTAGAAAGTCTCTATTTCTTCATTCTCTGCAATAGCTGCTGACACATAAAGTTATTCTTTTACTTATGATCATTGTAAGCAGTCCATGAGCAGTGTGATCCTTAAAAGGTTGCTCAGACACCCAAGAGGCTACCAAGTCCCACTGCTGTTTCCAATGAGCAGCCAACTCAATGGCCTGGGCCACCTGTATGTAGGAACTACAGCTCTCAGTATATTTGTACCTGCTGTTTTGCCATTTACCCATTGCCACAGGGCTTTCAGATAGGTAGAAATGGCAAAATGGTCATCAGATGTCTTTTGACTCATGCATAAATTAGATTTAAGTGAAGCAGAGATGCATGAAGTTGTCAGCCTCACTCTCTATCCCAGAGTCATAACTGTCCAGTGGCAGGACAAAGACAAGACAAAAGGTGGTGATTCGAGGTGCAGTGGATGAAACTTATGTCTTCAATGTCTAACCAAGCTCTAAACACTCCCTAACACCTGCTTCCCCTGCCTTCACTGCTGATGGAACAAATTATTCTCATCTGCCCATTCCACTGGGCAAAGTCTTCACATGCTTGGAGCAGACAGCCTCTTAACTCACTGAAGGGTTTGAAACCCTTTGGTTACTCTCAACTCCACTACAGAGACCACAACTCAGTGGGCTGACCATACTGTTCAAATGCTAAATGTACACTTGCTAAAAAGACTTTTATGGAGAACACATACAGGGCAAGTGCTCACAGGTTGGTCAGAAAAAGTGATACAAGGACACTCTCAAGATCCTCTTAAGAACTTCAGAATTGATTGTATGACATAAAAGACATTGCACAAGACTGCCCAACATGGCATATCTTCATCAGAGAAGATAATGGGTTCTGTGAGCAAGGCAGAATTGAATTAGCTCAGAAGAAACGTGAGGTGCACAAGGTGATTTGTGTCTGACCAATGGCAGAGCATTTTGAGCTTATATTGTTCTGATCAAACACAGACACACTGTACCTCAACTAATATAGTGACGACATTTTGGGCCCCTTTGAGAATGAAGAACAACCACCAACTAATGAAGCATGATGGCCGAGTGTCCTATAAAATGGTGTTTTTTATTGCTTCTAGGTGAACAATTCCACCACCTCTTTCGATTCCTTTATTCACTTCAGTAGAACAACTGAAAATTTCTTTGCATTTTCCATCTTTATTTTTTATAGCTAAAGCTTCTTTTTATTTTCTTTATAGCAAGATTGTCAATATTATTGTGGAAAGATTGAAAAGGTTTATCACAATCTTGGGAGGTATGTGCTATTTATTATCTCTATTTAAAGATGAAGAAACTGAAGCACAGAAAGGCTAAGTCACTTCTTCTTGACCCCCAAGTCCAGCTACCTCTAAAAAAACCCCTGCCCTTTTGTAGGCAGTTTATCACTGTGACAGTTGCTACTAACATAAAATAAGATGTGCAAAGTTTACTTTGCATATTTTTCCAACATTAATTTAATGTGCCATAAATTATAATAATCTGTTTTGGTGACCTTCAAATTTAACTGTGCACAGTTTCATTGATTGAAGAACTTTTTTTTACTTACAATCTATTTTTTTTAGATTGAATCTTTACACAATTCCTTATGCTTTTTCATCAAAAGCCTGCACGACTTGCTACAACTTCTCAGAAAATGAGTTAGATAATCTCTTTGAGACTTGAGTCCCCCATCCAAAATATCTCTGCAGATCATTAAGCTCCCATTACTGTATCTACTATATACACTCAGTGCTCTGGCTGGCATTGTTGGCACTGAATGAAGACAACAGCTTTAGTTCAGCTTTGTAAAATATGTCCTCAAAGGCTGCAGATTTCATCCAGTGATCAAATATTAATGAATATAATAAGCATAGCTGGCATTTGGAGAGTGCTTTTGAAAATTTCAAATTGCTTTACATATAATATCTCATTTGAAAGTTATGACATTGTGAGGTGAACAGTCTGGATTCTATTATCTTCATTTTATAGATAGAGAAATTGTTGTTCAGAAAGAAATTTAAATGAGTTGTCCAAGATTCGTGAATTAGTCAGCATGATTTGAACCCAAGTTTTCTGTCCTCGAATCTGCCCTTCTGTAGGCTATTAATGTCACTGTGACAACTGCTAATATCATAAAATTCATCTTGTAAATTTTTTGGGGGAAAAAACCTTAAAAAGGGCTATACTGCTGTGTGTGGGCTGCCTAGTGTTGGGAAAACTGGCTATTAATGCACAGATGTGGAATATACCAATTTTCCATTCAGTGCTATAAAATAACAGAGTGTCATGCAGTTAAAAATAACCACCATGAATCATACAATGAATTCCAAAGTATGTTTCCCTTACAACAGAGACTCAAAAAAGTATCTGTATGAATTTACCAAATCCTTCTGCGGCTGCCTTTTCTGGGACAGACATTTGGAATTGATTTTAGTTTATTTTTGTTGTGAAATTCCCGCAATATTTTTTAAATGTATGCTCATGCTTAATGTTATTGGGATACATCTGGGATACAAACTTTCCTGGGGATTTTTGATTATAAAGATATCAAACAAGAACAATAGATAAGCAATGTACTAAGAGTCAACAAGCATTTATTAAGTGTTATGTATTAAGTCACTATGAGTCAGGCCCTGTGCTTAATGCTGAGAATACAAAGGAAAAGTAAAAACACAGTCCCTGTTCTCAAGGAGCTGACAGTCCAAAAGAGAGATCACAAGTAAAGTGTGATACAGTGAAAAATCATCACCATAAATCATACAAAGAATTAAAAAGTCTATTTCCCCTTCAGCAGAGATCCAAGAAGTAACAAATTCAACAAACTCTTCTGTGGCTGGGAACTGATGGGGAACAATCTGTTTGTAGGTAAATTTAAACTTAAGGATATCCAAGGAAGAACTTAACCTTATTATATAAATAAATAGGATATAATGATTACCTGGAGAAATAAATTTTGCAAAGGAATCTGACTATGGGGCTTTCTGTAAGTAAAACTGGATCTGCTGGGCTAGGGTAGAGTGGGACTTGAAGGAAGGATACAAAAGGAAAAATATGAAGGCCTTCTACAAGTGCTTGTGAGTTGTGTTTGATTTAATACAGATCACTGAAAAAACTGGAAGCTAAGTGGCACAATGGGTAGAGTGCTGAACCTGGAGTCAGGAAGGCATGTCATCTTCCTGAATTCAAATGTGGTCTCAGACACTAGCCACGTGACCTTGAGCGAATCATTTAATCTTCCTTTTCTTAGGGATTTTTGATTATAAAGATATCAAACAAGAACAATAGATAAATAATGCAGTCAACAAGTATTTATTAAGTGTTATGTATTAAGTGACTATGTGTCAGGCACTGTGCTTAATGCTGAGAATGCAAAGAAAACGTAAAAACACAGTCCTTGTTCTCAAGGAACTGACAGTCCAAAGGAGAGATCCTAAGTAAAATGTGATGCAGTGAGAAATCATCACCATAAATCATACAAAGAATTACAGTTTTCTTTACCTCAGTTTCCTCATCTATAAAATGAGCTGGAGAAGGAAATGGCAAACCACTCCAATATCTTTGCCAAGAAAATCCCAAATAGGGTCCCAAAGAGTCAGACATGACTAAAAAATGACTATATAACAACAACTGAAAGAACTGGCAAATTTAAAATGATAGGAATGGTCATTTTTTGAGCTAGAAGGAATCTCAGAGGCCATCAAGTAAAACCCTTTCATTTTATAAATGGAGAATGAGAGAGTTTAAGTGATTTGCATTGTCACCAAAATATGATGTGGCAGATGTGGGTGCTGGACCCAAGCCTTCCTCATGCCAAATCCATCCATTATATCACACTGGGCTTATTGCACACAGAACCCTCATTCCTTCTATAAGCTGCATACACAATAAAAAATAAAACTACTTCTGACCTAATCCATTCAAGTTATCCTGTGCCCCAAGGTTCACCAGGAAGAGAGTGTTAAGAGTTAATAGTAGTCTCTAATTTTCCAATTCAAGTATCCTTTCAACACTGAAAGTGAAGTAAACCCTGAAGTTAAAATTCTATGGTACAACTGCAGCTAACAACCCAGCTATATTCAATTCCATTTTCCCAATATTAGATCAATTGGGTATCTTCAGTCAGGCTCAACAATTGATAGTTATGCCTCCATTTTGGGAATACTTTGTGAGATGCTAGTTGAATTAGTATTTGTGACAATGCACATTTACCCCATTTCAGTACTGGCTTCTATTTAGAATATATTATTAACTCTGCGCCTGAATTAGTTAACATGTTAGGTTTTCATGATTTCCTCCCCATCTTTGTGAAAAAATTCCAGTATTTTCTGTCGATGTTTTACCAATAAATGCCTTATACTTATATACTACCCATAGCTCTATACAGTCTTTGATCTAGTAATCCTGGCCTCTTTGCTGTTCCTTAAATGAGACACTCCATTTCCTGACTTCTGGCATTTTTGCAGGCTATCCTCCAAATCTTGGTTGCCTGCCATCTTTCCTTATCCCTATAAATTTTAGTGCCTTCCCTCTGTTGATTATTTCAAACTTATCCTATAAATGGCTTATTTGTATATACAGTAGTTGTTACCTTATCATCTCTCCATTATACTGTGAGTTGGCTGGGAACCAGTGTCTTTTCCTTTCTTTATATCCCCAAGGGCTTAGCACATTACCTGGCACATAGTAGGTATTTAATAAATGTTTCTTGACTGACTGACATAACATCAGAAGCCTGAATGAAACCTGATAGGAATCTCAGGGGAACTCAGATTAGAAAACTAGAAGGCAAACTTTAGGACAAGAAGTCAAGTGAACACAGACACTCATGAGTTGAACTTGCAATTCACCCAGGAACATTCCCATTGCTCAAATATGTGGCAGACAACTGATGTAGTAGAGATAGCATCTTAAAAAAATCAACACAAACAGGTGAGGAGCCTCTCTTGGTTTTTCCAACGTGAAGGGGGAAAAATGTTAAAACTGAACAAAAACGTGTGCAAATTTTGATTTTGTCTTGTGTTCAGCAAGGCCAATTTTCCTTATGACCACTAGAGAGAGCCAGGAAAATTACCTAGTTGTTTGGTATGCGCACGTATTATACATGGAAAATATGTCAGAATGAATAAGAATCTAACTGTACATGGCACTAAATGAGTTTCATTCTCCCTCTTCAACCTTTCTAATTTATTTTCAGGCCACAAATCTTTTCATTCTGGCTTCAAATCCTTGAAGAGGAGAGCAGATTTCCTTCACTTCTTCCTTATTTACATGGGTTGTTAGTCTGTTTTTAATCAAGGTAAAAAAAAATTAGCTTGAGGGCTGGTCTCTCTCAGAGAGAATAACTATCACAGAGATACTTTCATCTAGATAAGTACTTCTTAACTTGGGAGGCACTGTATGATTAGTATCTGCTGACTGAAATAACAGCTAATAAAGTGCTTTATATGTGTTATAATATTTGATCCTCAAAACAACAGTCCTGTGAAGTTAAGTAGGGTCTCCACAAGTGTTTGTGGTGGTATTGGATCTTAGTATAAGGGTGAACTATCATAATCAGTCAAGAAGTATTTATTAAGGACCCACTATGTGATAACTGAGGTGTACAGCTCTCTGCTCCAAACGTTCATATGAACTATTTGTACAGCCTTCTGAACACATATTGTTCTGATAAGCCAAAGTCAGACACATTTTATCTTGGTCCCAACATAGTGATGCCATTTTGATCTTTTTCAAGCACAAAGGACAACAACCAACCAATATATGACAGGTGGGCAGCTGGGAGACAATGATGGACTTGGTGTCAGAAATACTCTGGAGAGATGCTTACTGCTGTGTGGACCCGAGCAAGACACTTACCCTCCTGTATTAGTTTATTCACTATAAAATGAGCTGGAGGAGAAAATGGCAAACTACTCCAGTTTCTTTGACAGTGTCTTTGCCAAGAAAAACCTAAATGGGGTCATGAAGAGTCAAATATGACTGAAAAATAACTGAAGAGATGCCTAGGTGACACAGTTGACAGCACGCTAGGCTAGGCCTGGAGTTGGAAGACCACATTTATAATCCAGCCTCAAGTACTAATTAGCTGTATAAACTTGTGAGCCATTTAATCTCCATCTGCCTAAATTTCATCTAGTAGAAAATAGGGATAATATTAGCACCTCCCTTCCAGTGTTGCTGTGAGGATCAAATGAGATATTATTTGCAAAATGCTTTAAAAAGTTCCTGATACAAAAGTAGGCAGGAAAGGAAAAAAATAAATTAAATTATTGTTTCCTTTCTTTCTCTCATTTTGAAAAAGGAAATGAATTTCTGAGAAGTTCAAAGATATGTCCACAGACACACAGTTAGTAAACACTAGAAGTATATTTAGAATCCAGGTCTTCCTGATTCCAAGTTGATCCATTGATCCATTTGTTTTTAAAAAGCCATTATTTCTGCTGCAACTTTTGCTGATGTCAAGTGAGGATAACAATAACAGTAGTTGTTTTGTTACACGTGGGTATGCAGAGGACCCCTTCTAACAATCCTGTGAGAACTTCCTTCCCTTCCCCCCAAGAACATCAGGGATGAGAGTCACTAATGTATATTCTATTTAAAATGGTTATTTTTATATGTATCATTAACAGAAAGAGAGGGTTGTGTGTGAAATTCTAAATCTATTTTATGCAACTTGCTTTTCTTTTAAAATGAAGTGGGCTGCTAAATGGCAGAGTGGATAGAGTGTTAGACTTGAGATTTGAGGTCAATTCCTGCCACAGACACTAATTAGATCTGTGACCCCTAAGCAAGGATCACTTACCCTCTCAGCCTCAGTTTCCTTTGTGTGTAAAATGGAGATAATAATAGTACCTGCTCTTAGTGTTGCTGTGAAGATCACTTAAGGGGACACAAAGTGCTTTGGCATCCTTAAAGTGCTATATAAATGCTAGTTGTGTAAACTCAAAATGCAACTTTCAAATCTGTTCTGCTTGTCTGTGATTTTTCCTGGCTTTAAGAGGGGCATTTCCCAAAGTGTTTTTATTGTCTTTAATGCTGTGTCAATGATTTAGGGTAAGTTAGAAACAAAGAAAGATTTTTTTTTCCAATTTTTTTTTGTATATCATCTATTTTCTCAATGTTATTGTCACTTCTTTGTTATTAAAATTTTCTCTCTAAGGCTGCGCAAATTCTAGAATGGGCTCTTAACTGCCATTCTTCATGCATGATAACTTGAATTTTTCCCTTTAATTAATATTGGTTGGTGACAGATTTTTGCTTATGCATCATCCACATTCTTTTGTTCATTTCCTTTTGTGGCCAAGACCAAAAACATGTATTTTTAAGATAGCTAACTGAGATTAGTGATGTAATATAGTTAGTGGATTATGGAAAAGACAGTGAAATTGATCAATGAATTATTTAAACTGGTTACTAAATGGGAAATGGACAACAGAAATTATCTTGACATTGACTATAATCATTTCATCCAAAAGTCAAACCAATGTAAATTTACTGCCACAATAAAAGAGCTCAGAAGGAACTTTGGTCAGCAAACATTTGACTTACTTACCAAATACAGAGAGATAGCCGCCAAAGGAAAGGCCAAATTAGAATATAAACTAGTCTATAAAATCTTACAGAGAAGGATAGTAAACAATTACAAATAAAAATATGTACATAGATCACAAAATATGAGAATGGATAAAAATGAATCAAGGCAGTATCAAAGCTGAGGGCAACTAGGTAGCACAGTGGATACTCGTTTGAAAAATGAGCTATCCACTCATCAATCTCATCTCTTCTTCCTGAATTCAAGTCTGGCCTCAGATACTTATTAGCTGTGTGACCCTAGGCAAGTCACTTATTCCCCATTTGCCCCAATTTTCTCATCTGTAAAATGAGCTAGAGAAGGAAATAGCAAACCACTCCAATATCTTTGCAAAGAAAACCCCAACTGGAGTCATGAAACAAGTGAGCACAGACACAACATAGATTAGAGCTGGAAGGGACCAGATTCCCTTTTAGGAACTTCCACCACAGCTTTCACCACAAATCCCACTGTAAACTAAGTGTGAAGATCTGAAACTCACTTTGAATATGTGCTGACTACTTGACTGCTCTATTGGAGTAATATATAATAATGATTTATTAAATCCAACTGCCTTTCATGTTTTAGTAAGAGAAAACAAGAGAAACAAACAAAAATGACTCAAAAGACAATATATTAAGAGATGTCTTTATGTCCTTTCACCAACAAGAGTACCAATTCCATTTGGCACAGATAATGCTGAATGTTTTGGAGATTATGGCAAGAAGGAGTTGGGTTTTTTAAAAGCACCTACATTATGTGCTAGGCACCAAGATAAGCACATTATAAGTATTCTCTCATTTGATCCTCACAACAACCCTGGAAAATAGCAGCTATTACTTCCCACATTTTGAAAACAAGAAAACTTAAGGCTTAAGTGAGCTTTGGAAGCCACATCTGAATTCAGCTGTTCCTGACTCCAGGTTCAGCACTCTTTCCTCTTTTAAAACACAAGGACTAGGAACAGGTTATATAGGTGTGTTATGTCATGATTTTTAAAAAATAATAAAAAATTATAGCTAAAAGGGATATTAGAGACTTTCTAGTTGAATTCTTATTTCATAGATAAGGGAAGGAGGGGGAAAGGACATTGAGGCTTAAAGATCGAGGTCATAGAACTAGTCATCACACCAAGGAAGCCCAGATGCATCAGTGAGTGAGTCAGCCAGCCACTGGGAGCAGCTGCTTCCAATCTGTTCTCAACACCACACTCATCAAAAGGAGGGCTATATAAGGCAAAGTCAGAACACTGGCTTCTACCACTAATGTTGACACAGGCCCAATTAGCTGTGAAGTCAGAGCGTGTCTACAGCACCCAAAAAGCAGAACTTGGTGGGTTAGAATTAGACCATGAATTCAGGGAAGTTAAGACAGCTGTAGCATCCTTGGGCTATCATCCTTTTCCATTTTCCTATCTGTGAATTAGAGCTGCTCCCTGGAATTTCCTTCCACACAACCCAGAGCTCAGGAGGCTGATCATGTATGTCCATGTTAGGTAAAACAAATATTGTTTTATCTGTCTTTTGGATTATGGGAGCAACTGAGGCTATGATCCATGCCAGATAACAAACCAGTCTGTGATATCTAGCCATTCAAGTTCAGTTATTTTCAGTCATGTCTAACTCTTTATGATCATCTTTCTTGGAAAGTATATTAGAGGGGCAGCTAGGTGACACAGTAGATAAAGCACCAACCCTGAAGTCCGGAGGATCTGAGTTCAAATATGGTCTCATACGCTTAATACCTCCTACCCCTGTGACCTTGGGCAAGTCACTTAACCCCAATTGCCTCAATAAAAAAAAAGTATATTGGAGCAGTTTACAGTTGAGGAAACTGATGCAAATAGGGTTGAGTGATTTGCCCAGGGTCACACAGGTAGTGTCTCGGCCAGATTTTAACTATGAAGACAGTCTGGTGCTTTATTCACTGTGCCACTAGCTGCCCAATATCTGGTCACAGGTTTTTCTAATTGGCACTCATCTAAAGTGCTGACAATCTTTGACATGAATATGTCAAATTATCAGGGAACTGAAAATATAATAAAAAGAAATTTACTATCTTATCAAAGAGGAAGGAGCTGATGAGTTGTATAGGTTGGCTGAAATGGTCACTGAAGTTCTTTCCAAATCTCAAATTCTGTGACTGTAAACACTGCTGCCATTTTGGATCAGCTATTTCTGTGCAATTAGTTCACTGATTGATCAGGACAAATGCTAAACAAAAAACAAAACACCTCATCAAATTAGAAGATAAAGATGAAGAAGTTCCTCTTATAGACTCCCTTTCTAGAAGGCTCAAAATGCTTGCCATCTCTTCATCTGTCAGCAGCCTCTATGCTCGATCTTAACTCCACTGTCATTCAGCATGCCCTTCTGGGTACCCTTTAGTACTCTTGCCCCCCCTTTCAGCTTCCTTCTGTAAACTGAGATCCCCCGTTAGAGACTGTAAGCTCCTTGAAGACAAGGCTATCTTTCTTTCTTTCTTTTTTTTTTTTTTTATAACATGTATGGGTAGTTCCTCAGCACTGATCTTTACAAAGCTTTCTGTTACAAATTTTACCCCCAGTCCCCTCCCCTCCCCTAGATGGTAGGAGGTCCACCTCATGTTAATTATGTTAAAATACTTGACAAGTTGTTGTGCAAGAAAAATCAGATCTACAAGAAAAAAAATCAGAGAAAGGAAACACAATGCAAGCAAATATCAATAGAGAGCATGAAAATGTTATGTTGTGGTCCACATTTCACATCCCTCTCTCTGGGTGTATATGGCTTTCTTCACTGAAGAATTGGAACTGGTTTGAAACATTTCATTGTTGAAGAGAACCATATCCATCAGAATTGATCATCATGTAATATTGTTGTTACTGTGTATAATGATCTCCTGGTTTTGCTCATTTCACTCAGCATCAGTTCATGCAAGTCTCTCCAGGCCTCTCTGAAATCATCCTTCTAGTCGTTTCTTACAGAGCAATAATATTCCATAACATTCATATACCATAATTTATTCAGCCGTGACAAGGCTATCTTTCATTCTTATTTGAATGTCCAGAGCTTAGCTTAGTGGCTGTCACACAATTAGCACTTAATAAATGTTTATCATATTACATATGTGATTTTGGTAACTCCAACATAACTTTGACAAACTGTCAATTTCTTTTTTTTTCTTTTTTTAATTTTATTTTATTTGCATAACATGTGTGGGTAATTCTTTTTTTTTAAGCTTTTTATTTGTATAACATATGTATGGGTAGTTCCCCAACCTTGATCTTTACAAAGCTTTCCAATACAAATTTTACCCCCAGTCCCCTCCCCTCCCCCAGATGGCAGGAAGTCCACTACATGTTAATAATGTTGAAATGCGGACTTCCTTCAGGGGGTGGAGCCATGGTGGCGGAGATCAGACAGGATTCTCTGTAACCTCCTCTAACCTCCCCTCAAACCAACAAAATATGAAGCCTCTAGACTGATTCTGAAGCAAAAAAATCCACAATATCCGGAGAACAACACGATTCTAGAAGAAGATACTCTGGAAGAACCTCAAAACAGGTCTGTTTTAATGGGGCAGTGGGTGGCCTACTGAACCCAGACTGCAGCACAGGGAGACCGGGGCAGGGAGCTGGAGCAGGGAGCTGGAACAGGAGTCAGAACAGGAGTGGGAGCGTTGTGCTTTTCACACACCTGGGAGTCTTCTGCGAGCCTCTTGGAACAATTTGTCCTGATTGTGGGCAGGTGGTTTGGAGGGTCTGCCTTTTGAGGGGGATAGATTGTGAACCACTGGACCCCTGAAGAGTATCATAACTAGCTGCCATTACACAGCACCTTAATGCAATCAATCAAACAACAGGTCTGATAAGCACCAGAAATAATTCAATCAGCGGAGCTGCCCAGCCCTGACATAATTCAATCAGCAGAACTGCCCAGTTCCTGAAATAACTCAATCAGCAGAACTGCCCCAGGGCAAATTAAAGCAGCTGTCCCACCTTTGCCCTAAACAGACCTCACACCTTTAAAAAAAATGAATAAAAAACCAAAAAGAGCTCTCACCATAGACAACTTTTATGGAGAGAGGGAAGAACAGACCTCAAATCCTGAGGCCCCTAAAGGTAAAGCAACTCCAGAAAAAGCCCCAAAGAGAGACATAAATTGGTCTCCATGTCACAAGGCTTTCTTTGAAGATTGCATAAAAAATCTTAAAAGAGAGTTAGAAGAAACATGGGGAAACGAAATAAGATCACTGCAAAATAAAATAGAAAAAATGGAAAAAGAATGCAGTGAACAAAAAAATGTAATTGGTCAATTGCAAAAGGAACTAAAAACAGTAACTGAAGAAAATAAGACATTAAAAATTAGAATCGAACAATTGGAAATTAATGACTCATCAAGACTTCAAGAATCAGTTGAACAAAAACAAAAAAATGAAAAGATAGAGAAAAACATGAAATATCTCCTAGGAAAAACAACTGACCTGGAAAATAGATCTAGGAGAGACAATCTAAGGATTATAGGGCTTCCTGAAAGCCATGATGAAAAAAAGAACCTGGACACTATCTTCCAGGAAATCATAAAAGAAAACTGCCCTGATATTTTACACCCAGAAGGCAAAATACTCCTTGAAACAATCCACCGATCACCTCCTGAAAGAAACCC
>JAJPUD010004008.1:184566-210864 GCA_023553655.1 Myrmecobius fasciatus
CTTGGGAAAAAAAAAGTTTTTTTTGCAAAGGTCAATGTTGAAAGGTCACTCATATGTTTTGCAAATAAAAAGCTTTATTAAAAAAAAATAATGTTGAAATGCTTGAGAAGTTATGCAAGAAAAATCCTATCTACAAGAAAAAAAAAAGAATCAGAGAAAGGCAACACAATGCAAGCAAATGTCAATAGAGATCATGAAAACATTACGTTGTGGTCCATATTTCATGACCCTCTTTCTGGGTGTATATGGTTTTCTTCAGTGAACAACTGAAACTGGTTTGAGACAATTCTTTATTGCAGAGAGCCATGTCCATCAGAATTGATCATCATGTAATACTGTTGTTGCTGTGCATGATGATCTCCTGGTTCTGCTTGTTTCACTCAGCATCAGTTCATGCAAGTCTCTCCAGGCCTCTCTGAAATCGTCCTGCTGGTCGTTTCTTACAGAACAATAATATTCCATAACATTCATATACCATAATTTATTCAGCCACTCTCCAATTGATGGGCATCCCTTCAGTTTCCAGTTTCTAGCCACTACAAAAAGGGCTGCCACAAACATTCTTGCACATGTGGGTCCCTTTCCCTCCTCCAAGATCTCTTTGGGATATAGGCCCAGTAGAAACACTGCTGGGTCAAAGGGTATGCACAGTGACAAACTGTCAATTTCTTAAGAGAAAACATATGAAAATAAAGATATTGATTTGATCAGCATTTCCTAAAGAAATGATATAAAACAAGTATCACAATAAGGAAGCTAAAAGAGTGCAGAAATCTCAGCCATTAAACATTCACTTTCCTGTGAAAGTAGAAAAACATGACATTCAGGAGCAAAAAACATTTAGAATGCACTAATGTGCTAAACACTACAATGGAGGACCACTGAAAATTTACAAGCATTATCACCTCACTGAATTGTGATAGGAATTTGAAGAAAAAAATAAGTTGAAGTCTCAAGAGATTGTCATGAAACCCAAAATGATCCAATTTATCCAGAGAGGACCTGCAGTCAAAACAGAAGAAAAATACACTGGCACAAAACAAAAAGAGAAAATAACATTTCAGTGATCTCTTCTCATTAAAAACCACACGGATCCTTAGTATTACTCTTTTTACCTGATTATCTCTCTTATTTTGTCACTGCTGCATTGATAATCTATTGTTACAACCTAAAGTTAGACCTCCTGCCTTGGATTCCTACTTCCTTTCTAATTCCTGCTAGTGGATTTCTTTTCTACCTCAACAATGAAGCTCTTGCTTTTGATCTCACTAGAAATGCATTGTAGATTTTCCCAACCTTCCTGCTTTGTTCCCCATGCCATGGAAAAGCTCTTATATCTGGGTTGGGATAGCACACTAATTGATTTTTATAGATACAAATGAATATATCTTTATAATTACAAACATTGCTGAGATGTGTGAAAAATTTAAATTCCCACTGTGTTTATTGTTTATTGATGTAATCTTCTTAAAAGATCACTGAAGGGATTAGAACAAGTAGTTAATTGTGGGAATTTAGTGAACCACACAGACTCCATTTTGAAACAATTCAGGGAGCTAACTTTACTTTATATTCAATTACAGGTCTAGTCCAAATTCTGTCTTGTGAGAAAAAAAAATTGTGGAAATTGAGAGAAAACATTGAATTGTTTAAATCTAGCCCTGCCTATCTGGGAAGCTGGAATACTTCTACCTGCTACTGAGAGACTCTCATTTAAAGACTTAGGTTATACTGACCAGAAACCCAGTCAGATCCAAAGATTGATGCAAGGAATTTTCTCATAATTATACATCTCAAGCAACTCACATACCTTCTCTGAAAACTGGGCCCATACCAGTTATTATCTCCATGTTCCTCTGATTGAATGGAGATACTTGGGGACAACAAGAATCTCTTTTTCTTCTTTGTTTTTTTTTTTTTAATTTTTCTTATTTCACCTGTATACTCTCCCTCCCAACTTGGAAAGTCCCTAATCTTTCCTCCAATCAGAAATCAGATTACCTAATTTTGTATCCTATTTAATAGTTTTCTTTTAATTAACTGATATTGATTGTTTCATACATAAAAGTCTATCTTTCCCTGTATTCAAGGTCCAGTACCAAAACTTGGGGTGGGGATGTGCAACTGGCATGGATTGTTTAAAAAAAAAAAATCGATATGCTGAGAAGATTGAACCTTTGTTTCCTTTGTCATTTTATCTTTTTCTTTTTTCCAACATTTACTTCTTAAATTTTTAAAGCTTTTTATTTTCAAAACATATCTATAGTTTTCAACATTCACCTCTGCAAAATCTTGTGCTCCAATTTTTTTTCCCTTTCTCCCTTCCCCCACTCCCTTCTCTAGAGGGCCGGGAATCCAATATATATTAAACATGTGCAATTCTTCTATACATATTTTCACAATTATCATCCTGCACAAGAAAAATTAGATCAAAAAGAAAAAAAATAAAGAAAACAAAATGCAAGCAAACAACAAAAAAATGAAAATGCTATGTTGTGATCCACACTTAAGTTTCCACAGTCCTCTCTCTGGGTGCAGATGGTTCTCTTCATCACAAGATCATTGGAACTGGTTTGAAACATTTCATTGTTGAAGAGAGCCATGTTCTTCAGAATTGATTATCATATAGTCTTATTGTTGCTGTGTATAATGATCTCCTGGTTCTGCTCATTTCACTCAGCATCAGTTCATGCAAGTCTCTCCAGGCCTCTATGAAATCATCCTGCTGGTCGTTTCTTACAGAACAATAATATTCCATGACATTTATATACCATAATTTATTCAGCCATTCTCCAATTGATGGGCATCCATTCAGTTTCCAGTTTCTTGCCACCACAAAAAGGGCTTCCACAAACTCTTTTGCACATGTGGGTCCTTTTCCCTTTTCAATGTGTCATTTTATCTTTTACCCATCACACTTGTTTTTGTTGTTTGTCTTTTAACCTTAAAAAAGACCAATGACATCACAAGGGAGATGTCTTGATTTGTGAGTGGACTGGATCTATGGGAAGCAGAAGTGTACAAAGTCATCTCTCTCCTCCAGAGTTATTAAAGTCTGGAGGCAAAACACAATTCAACACAACTGCCTGATGCAGCTTATGACCTTGGCTTTGGTCTTTGTCTGAGGTCATACCCATTCAGTGACTAAGAGCTAGGTAAGAATTGAGACAAAAGATGGCTTAATTATAAAAATTATAAATCTAACTCACTACAGCAACTCATTTTTGGGGGGTTTTTCTCTCTAGTGCTTACCATAATATTTGGCACATTGCAAGTGCTTAATAAATAAATGTCTGTTTGAAGAAACATTTAATTTAGCAGAGCAAAATAAAGACTTGAACGCTTATCTCACAGCAATCATGTGTCAGAATTATATAGAATTCTGTAACAGGAAAATAATATAAGTGCACTGAGACATTGTTTTATCTCTAGTGTCAACCAGAGTGCCTAGCATATAGGAGGCTCTTAATAAGTAATTTTGTTTGAGTGGTTGCAATGATTACTTTGTTTAATATTCTATTGACTAATGTTATCAAACAGGATATTAAACAGAAAGAAGCATGTTCAAAGATGAACCAATGGAGGATGAGCTGTTGAAAGGTCAAACAAAATAACTGATTATTATTATAGTGTCTCTAAATCTGCCTATTTGCAGATACACTAAAATATATCAAGATTCAGAACCTGAGCAAATTACTTAAGCTTTCTAGGTCTCAGTTTCTTATCTATAAAATATTGGGATTAGATTAAGTGCTACCTTTAAGATTTCTTTTGGTTCTAAGATGTATGATCCTGTGAAAACTCTAAATCTATAGTAATACAAAAGAGTTTCCCTTGACCATCTAGACAAAACAAATAAAGTGGACAAAAAAACACATTTCACCTAGATTACAACAGGCTACTTTATGGACAACCTTATGATATTTATATGTATGTTAGATATGTGCTGTTGTGATAATGAGGTAGGCCTAGAATTGAGCAGGAAAGGAAATTGTGGGTGATTTCATTTGAGAAATAACAGTGCTTTCATTGATCTCTTTGCAGCTAGAAGCTAATCTTTTTGATAATAATATTCATCTGGCAATATTATGTGGTTGTAAATCATGGAACCTAATAAATTCAGAAGGATTAAAATTTCAAATATCCCAAAGGGCAATGAAAAGATGTATAATGGAAGTAGGAATAAATATGTTGCCAATAATAATTTGAATTCCAAAAGAGTAAAAATTACCAGTGGTAAATATAGCATGATGAACAGATAAGGGCTACAACAGATAGGTTTTCCTGACTCCAGGCCCAGCATTCTAAATTTAATTGGTGTCAGAAATTTACAAGGCATTGTGTTAACACTATCTCATTTTATCCTCACAACAATCTGTTATAATGCACATTTTGTGGATAAGAAAATTGAGGCTAGGAAAGGTTAAGTGACTTAACAGCTAAATAATGGCACTTAGATTCAGGGCTTTTCTGTCTATAAGCACAGCATTCATTCCACTGTTAATCAGGCTGGCTCTAGTTGATGAGATAAGTGGAATGATGTATACCAAAATATCTAACATTATCCGATCCTATGCACTAATTATCCAGTATTCTAAAATACAATAGGAGCACATAAGAGATAAAGTCTTACAAGTCAGAGTAAGAAAAAGTCAAAATGGAGGTGGGTTGCAGGGTAAACCAATGAAGGCTTCATGGAAGAGATGGCATTTGACCTGAGCTTTAAAGGATAAGTTTAGGATAGCTTTGAAGGACAGTTTCCAAAAGCAAAGAAGAAACGGAAGCAAGGGACAGAGCAAGCATTTGAAGCAGAAGGGAATGCTATGAGACATGGACTCAAGAAAGTATGCTCTAAACTTCAATGGCTTAAAACTATGGTAAGACTTTGGGGATATCCTGTAATGTGATAAATTCAAGATGAAATTTTCAAAGCTAGCTCAATTGTTTTTCTTTCCTTCTGGCTTTCCTTATATTCTTTTCTATGCATTTTTGGTAAAATGTTTCAACTTTTCCTTTTTTTTTTTTTTTTTTTTTGCATGAGAGCAGGGGAATTCCATCCCCAGTCCTACTCTTTCCCACCTCTCCTAAATTGTTTTTAAAAAGGAAAGAAAATCATTGTAATAAATATGCATGGTCAAGCAAAATAAACTCCTACATTGTTACCTGAACTGTCATTCTGCAGCTTAAATCTATCACCTCTCATAAGGAGGTGAACAGTACGCTTTACCATTGGTTCTGCAGCATTGTGGTTAATCCCTGCATTGATAAAAGTTATTAAATTTGAAAACTTAATAACTCCTCAGGGAATCCTATGCATAGTTTGCTTTGCTTCTAAGATCCAACTTCAAGTTATTTTCATTGCAACATGCTAAAACTTAAAATGAGCCTTTGAAGTATCATTTTAATACAGTTGCTTGAATAGAGGGGAAAAAACCATGGTTGGTTCAATATTGCAGCAAATTGGATTGAAATGACTTTTTGTCCTCTTGAGTAATGGCAGAAAGATTCTATTGACTGGAGTTAAAATTTTAAATAGCCATTTCAGTAGTGGAACAAATAGAAGCAAGGTGAAGGAAAATAACGGTATTTATATAGCATTTTAGATTATATTACTTGATCTTCACAACAACCTTGGGTGATGGAAATATTCTTAATTTTATTTTATAAGGAAGCAATTAAGCCTCAGAAAAAAAGAAGTGACTCTCCCCGATTCACATTTGCTGTAGTAAATGACAAATGGAGAACTCAAACCCAGATCTTTTGTTTATAAGGCTAATATTCATTCTGCTAAACCAAAACTGGGAGGCAGGAAAATGAATCTCTGGGCCAGGAAGATAGCAGCTGTTACCAATGCTGTGATGAAGATGAAAATGTTTGGTGCTTTTTGCCATCCCTAGCTCATAAAAGCAGGCAGCCTAGGCTTTTGGTTTGGTGTTCCTAAATGGATTCATGTCCCATAGAAGGAACTGAACAGAGAGACCAAGAGACTTGTGGGAAGAGTCTGCAGTGACAGCAGGACAGTTTTGCCTATGTGGTTACCTGAAGGACTTTTCCTTATGTTTGTGTTTTTGTCCCTAGAGAGAGTTGTGCAGCACTAGCTTTGCTAAATGGCTAGAGCTTAAGGCCAAAGTCCCTTACTGATACATAAAAACTTTAGCTGTACTGATGGCTCTGTGCCCTAAGGTCAGTGATGGCAGCGGGACTGACAGTATTGTCTAAGCTCTTGCCCTTTTTTCTCGAGCCTTGTTATTCCAGGAAACAGTTACATCTGATCCAAGACACTCAACTCAACTTTCATTAGTGTTCCCCCTATCTGGAATGCTTCAAGGAAGCTGCAAATCCCAGTTCAGAGCTAATCTTTTATAAGAAGTCTTTACCTTTCCCTATTAATGCTGTTGTCATTCCTCTGTTGATTATCTCCAATTTATTCTGTATATATCTTGTAAATAAGTAAATAATGGGGAAATATGCCATTTTCCCATTAAATGCTTGAGCTTCTTGAAAGCAAGGATGTTCTATGTACTCCCAGTGCTTAACACAAGCCCGGAACTAATACATACTTGTTAAATGATAAAAAGGTTAAGCCTCACAAGGGAGAACAATCAGGAATCACCATACTAGCACAATGGCAAAGGCAAGTGTACTAGAGTGGATCAAAAATGCCACCACTCATTTTATAATTGGGGATATTGGGGACCAAAAGGAACATGCTAGGAAAGCACAATAGGGGAGCTCTGTAGCTATGACATACCATCCTCAGCACTAAACTTCAGGACAAAACAAAAGCTACGTGCACAACTGCCTGCATTATTGTGATGTCAGGATAAAATAATACAACAACAAAAACATACAGTTATCTCTTCCACCTTGTGTGTGTGGATAGAGGGGTTAAGGGCACAGCATCCCTATGATCTGGAAAATCCAAGGAAAACTTTTTGTCCCTCCCTTCATACCAGAGAAGGAGTCTGAATTTTTTCTTCTTAAATTTGAGTTGATATTATATAGTACTACACATATATTTTATGCATTTCTGAGTTTCTAAACTTTTTCTGTATTATCTGTATTCGTCTGCAGCTTCTCAAGAACTTCCCAAAAATTCCCATTTAATTTCTTATGTCAACCTGTAGATATGTTGAAGACTCAATGAGGAAAGTCATGATGTGGAAAAGAATAACTGTACACAAATTAGACCAAAGTCACTGTAAATGGTGGCAGGATTGGGGAAGCGGAAAACATCCCTATTTTTCAATGGTGGCCAGGAGTTCAGTAAAATACTTAGTGGAAGCCAACAGCCATTGCATAAAACTATATTGAATACAATGAATAAATTTTAAATTATTCATATTGATTTGGTAGATTATGAGGTTAAATGTAATAGAAAGTTAAATTTTTTTAATTAATTTTTTTTCTTTAATATTTTCTCCAATTTCCCCCATTTGTCTGCCTTCCTAAATTTCCCCACTTTTCTGGGTTTCAATGAACTTTGTATGCTATATGTGGCAAAAGTTTATTTTTAAAAGGACAAATATTGCCCAAATAGAGATAGTCATATAAGAAGACTATGTTAAGTTCTTATTATGTACAAGTACAGGGGATACAAAGAAAGGCAAACTGTGGTCTACCCTGAAAGAGCTCACATGGTAACTAATTAGAGAGTAAACATGAATATGCAAACTAAACTTATGATTTCATCAATACAGAGAATTCTCAGGTGAGGAAATTCATGCATATTCTCTTAATTGCCATTTACTTCAGTTTCTTCATCTGTAGGATGAAGTTAACACTAGTACCAAGGATAAAATGAGATAGCAATTGTAAAACACTTTACACAGTACCTGGTCCATAGTAAGTACTTTATAAATGTTAGTGATGATGATCAAATGAAATAATATATGAAGGCATTCTGCAAATCTTAAAGTGCTATATATATATATGTGCTATTATAGATTATACATATTATACATATTATACATATGCTATATATGGAAATATATGTATGTATATATATATTTATGAAAATATGTAGGATTTTAGAAGAAAAACTTAGAAGCCCAGAAAATCCTGGAAAACTGAAGCAACTTGTCAAGATGCTTCTTTCAGAAAGTTCTCTGGGGGCACTCAAAAATTAAGTCACTTATCTATGGACACAAAGCTGAGTATGTCAGAGATGGGTCTTATATCCTGATATTCTGGACTGGCTTTCTATTCTCTATACTATGTGGACTCTTATTGATATAAACAGGTCTTTTAATATGGTAATTCTGAATAATTTTCACTGTAAGCCTCTGTGTGTGTGTGTGTTTCATATTTTTCTTTTCAGAGAGATTTGATTTTACAGGAGCAAGCAATATTTTTTTTTTTTTGAGGAGGAAGCATGTTTATATTCAGGCCAATATGGTAATATAATTGCATGGGAAACAAATAGACTTTTATAGCACAGTACTTTGCCAAGGAGAACTAGAGACCCCATATCTTTTCCATAATGAGCCTAACACAATGTGAAATACAGAGGGATTCATTTATGCCATAAATTCTTTTCCCTTGCTTATCATTAGTGGGAAGAATTCAGGCTACATTTTTGGAAAGAGTTTGTAAAGAAAAGGAAAACAGTGGCCAATGTCTGAAACCCAGCTGTCACCACAGCGGCAAGAATAAAGTGTATGGGGCCACTTTAACAGACCTGAAAGTAAACTTCCTTTTAAGTCATTTTAAAAGCTGATTCCCTCCTCTTCACGCCCCCCCCCCCATGCCCATTTCTTGTAAATGTTTCCAGTAATTCTTGGCTTGAATCACTCTCTCTAAGATTTTGGCAAGCAGTTTAAGTGGTGAGCTGAGTTGCCACTGAGGAAAATGAAACACACAAAAGTTCAACAAATCAGATATTTTAAGGTTCAGCCTTCCCTCATCTTTACAAGTTGCTTCAGTTTTCCAGGCTTTTCTGGGCTTCTAAGTTTTTCTTCTAAAATCCTACATATTTCCATTTTCATGAAGTTGATTTGCTATTCTGCGCTGTTGAAGGGACTGACTTTCTGCCTTAGAAAATTATGCTTTTCTTTTCTTTGTGTTTTCTGAAAACAAGGTTTGATTGACAAAGTTGCTCTTTGACTTATTATAAAAGGTGGGGCTGAGGTTTTAGGGAAAAATCATGAAGTGGGCCAAAATTTGTCATTGGTGGCTATGACCTCACAAAAATTCATGCTGTATTTCTTCCTCCTGTTATCAAAATGTGTTCTCACATCTTTCATTCACCCTAAGTGGGACTGATAAAAAATAATAAAAAGCACAGTATTACAATCATCCTAAAGAGATTTACACCTTGATAGAGATCCAAACTTTAAGATAAGAAATGTTAGAGGTGGAAAAAGACTTTAGAGACTATCTAGTCTAATCTCTTCATTTTATAGAGGAGGAAACTGAGGCTGAGACAATCAGTGATTTGTTCAAGCTGTCACAGGTGGCAGAAGTGAGAGTAGAAGTAGAGCTCAGGCCCCATCACTCCAAGACCAATGTTCTTTCTTTATGATATTTATTTAAAATTTTATTTTTAAATAAATTATTAATTATAAATTTTCTTTTAAAATATAAAATATTTATAAAATAAAATAAACTATTATACTTTTTAATCAACAAAATTCTGTCTTCCTTGTCATCCCTTTACTCTCCAACTGAGAAGAAATAATTAAAAACATGTATAGATAAACAAAACAAATTCTTATACTGATCATTTCCCTCCAAAATATGTCTCAATCTGAAATCTCTTTCATCAATCTGAAATCTCTTTCATCTCTCTATCAGGAGATAAGTTTTATTCTGAGTCCTTCATTGCAATAATGAAAGTTTCTAAGTCTTTCAAAGTTGTTTGTCTTTAGGCCACTGCTATCATAAAAACTGTCCTCCTCGATTTGTTTACTTCATTCTGCATCAATTCATACAAGTATTTTTAGGTTTGTTTGAAATAATTCCCTTCATTTTTTATTATAGCACAATAGTATTACTAAATTATCAGCACAATCATATAGCTTGTTCAACCATTCCCCAATTGATGAGCACCACCCATAGTTTCCTATTCTTTGTCCCTGGAAAAAGAGCTGCCATCATATTTTTGGATATCCTTATAGTTTATTTTGCTTAGGACTTAATTTTCCCTTAAGCTATCATCCTTATTCTTCCTTCTCCTTTCTCCGCTTTTCCTCTTCTTTCTCTGAGTGAAACCCATTTCTGTACACAACTGTATCTATACACATTCTTCCCTCCTTTGATCAGTCATAATGAAAGTAAGGGTTAAGTGTGAGCTCTGGTACCACCCCTTTCCTCCTTATTTGATAGATTTCTCCTTGTGCATGGATAAGGGAGATAACTGCTCCCATCTTTCTTCTCCCTTTTCTTCCCTATTATTTTTCTCTTTGTTTTTTCTAGTTGTCTTTTAAGATGATCAAAATGTAAACAAGTTTCTTGTGTGCTTCTTGGTACCTTTCAAATGGTAGGGGGTTGGTTTTTGAATTCAGGAAAATGTTATGGAAAGGAAGTTTCTGGTACAGTGGTTATTCTGAAACTCTATTGTCTGAAACTGACAGCTTCCTCCTCACTCAATCCAATTGCCTTTTTGGGGTCTTTATCATCCTTGACCACTTTGAAGCATGTGATACAATGGCCTATTTATTCCCTGCTCCTTTTCAATCCTATCTTCCTTCTGTCTTTTGTAATATCATATTCTTACTTTCTAGATGTCAAACTATTCCTTTATATTCTTGAATATTCCTCCTACTTCTGAAATAAGGATGCCTGCTAAGGTTCTGTCCAGGGCCTTTATTCTTTTATTTTCACATTCTTCTTAGTTATTTCATCTATTCCCATGGCTTGAACCACATATGACCTCTTTGGAAACTTTCCAATCTCCATTCTACTTCCAATTTTATCTCATTTTTGCTGACCTGTATTTCTGTGGCTACCTAGTTATCCACTAGCATCTCACCTACATGTTCAAAACTCAACTCCTGGTTTTCCATCCACTCCAAACGAGCCCGTCTTTCTAAATTTTCTATCTTTAAGTTATATTACTATCCTTCTCATCACTAAGGCTTGTATCCTTGAGTTCACTTAAGTTCTTTTCTACACATCCTCCTTCCCACCCACACATCCAATCAGCTGACAAGATCCATTGCTTCTGAGACATTTCTTGTATGTATCCCTTCTTTATGACTTCATATCAATCCAGATCCTGATCTCTTCTTGGCTTGATTTTACCAGAATAACCTACTAATGAGTCTTCATGCCTTCCTATCCTTTTTTTTAACCCCTCCTTCATATTGCTTGACTAGTCATTTTCCTACTACACTGTTTTGATAGTATCTCCCTCCTTCTTACAGCCTTCTTACTAGCTCTTCATTATCCACCAAATAAAAAAAAAGCTTCTGATTCCGATATATAAGAACATCCTCAATTTGGATCAATTCTATTTGTCCAACCTTACCACAGACTACATATGCCTTCATGCACTCTGTGTTCTAAGCCTTATTAAAATGTGTTACTTTTTGTAATCCCCTTGCCTTTCTGGTATAATACACCTTAATCAATTGTTTACCCAGTTTAACACTCCTTTAATTCAGATTTGCCCTGAGGCCATTTATCCAGTCAGAAACCAAAAACATTTGGAACACTGCTGAAAATCAGGCCTTTCAGAAGTCAAAACAGACACCCCCAAAGCTGTGGACCAAAGATGGTTTAAATATATAGTTCACAGGAAAGCCATTCACAACATCATTGAGAACCCATTTATTTTGATTTAAGTCATGATTCTAACACTCTAGGTGGGACAATAGGTATAGTGAAGGCTTGGTGTCACTGGGCAAGTCACTTGATCCTATTTGCCTCAGTTTCCTCATCTGTGAAATGAGTTGGAGAAGAAAATGGCCAACCACTCCAGTATCTTTGCTAAGAAAACCTCAAATAGAATTTTGAAGAGTTTGAAAGAACTCAACAACAATGGTTATCTTGTTTCCCAGACTACTGGAGTGGTAAACAAAAACTGAAAAGAAGTTTGTGGATGGTGTTTTCTGGAGCAGGATTCTTCTTAACCTTTTTTGTTGTCAGGGATCCCCCTGGCAATCTGCTGAAACTCATTCCTTTTCAATAATGTTTCTGAATACATACGATTAAATACAAAGGAAACTAATAATAGTGAAATACAGTTATCAATATATTAAAAAAATTTACAGAACTCCCGAGTTAAAAGTTGGGCACAATGGCAACAATTAAACAACTAGAAACTTGAGAAAACAGCAGAAATAGACTAAAATTTATAAAAAACAGACTTGGGAACTTCAAAAGCCATGGTAACCTGAGGTCAATTAGCCTTACCGATCTCAATAAATCCTGAACGCATTAAATTATAGCACAGCACATATGACAATGATGATTTGTTGTCATCAAAAAAATGTTAAATGCTCATCAATATACCCTGATTAACAAGGCAGAGAAGAATACAGTATGTTCAATTAAGTTTTCTCTTCAAAAGAGCTTACATTAAAAAACAAAAGCATTTGATCTTGAAGGACATAAGCTTCACTTTCATGGAAAAAAATACATATATTCCCTGACAATTTCACATAAAATAATCCAATATAAATTGAAGCCAAAAATTAGATTTAAGAGTAAAGGAAAAAGAGGGAAAGGAGGAAGAACCACAGTTATTTGTCCTTTGGTTAAATAGTGTCCATTCCACACATGAAACCGCATACCTGTGAATATTATCTTCAAGTTTTTTAACTCTGAACTCATCTTCCTCAGATTGTCGCTTTCTAGCTTCCTCTTCTTCAGCAGTACCAGCTGGCATCCCTTGTAGCAGCCATTTTTCTCGGAGTACTTTGGACTGTGGAAATGAGGGAAGAGAAAGGTGTTGAGAGGAATTTCTTAAACTCATCATTTTCTTTTTATCCACATTATGGATGTCCCTATATATCAAAATCAGAAGTTTATATTTTATTAGGGAGAGAGAAAGGGAGAATCACATTTTCAGTCTTCTTTAGAGTGGCAAAATTATAGAAATTTATAGCAGCTGTGTAGCCCAAACCTCCAGGCAAACATTAAGGAAGAAAAAAAAATTTAATAGCACCTTGGAGACAGCTGTGCCCAAGGCTCAAAATTCACAGATGTTCATGTTGTGCTAATCCTCAGAGCTTTTGCATTGGCAACAGGGTTATTCTAACCATTCCGTCTTGTGATTATATCAGATCTCCAGTCTGATACATCAATGAAAGCATTTCCTATGTCTTGTTTCTTACAGAAATAGAAATCTGATTCTTCAAGATGGTTGTGTTTGTTTGGATTCTGTGTACCTTGGTTTCCCAAGGTTTTCCTGAACTCACTGTCCAAGATCACAAAGGTAACAAATAGTAGGATTGGGATTCAAAACTGGATCCACTATTCATCCAGCACTTGCTCCCCAATATCATGCTTATTAAAAGTGGACATATGTGGTGATGAGGTTGGGGAGAAATTAAGCAAGTTGGTTAGAAGAATATTTGTCAAGGTACTGAGAAAAGACTATTAGTTGCCACTGGATGGCTTTCATGAAATTCTGCTCTCTCTCATTCCCTTCCCTTAAAAGTCTCTTTCCATTTTCTACACTCTGATTCTATCTGGCCTTGATGCAACAGACTTCCATCTCTATAAATATAAAGCAACTAGCACAATCGCAAAAGTTCGAAACCTTATTTTGGGTTATTTTCTTTGTTTTGGAGAACATCCATGCACTATCTGATTCTTTGCATAGTAACACAGGCATCTAGTTAGTGTCTCATACAGCTTCAGCTGATTTAGATCAATGTACTACAGACATGGTACCCATTGGAAATGCAGACTAGTGGGCATATGTACAGTTTTAAATGCATGTGTGCACAATCTTCTACCACTCCATCTTCTTGTGATAATGATTTCATTTCGAAGAGACACCAATAAACTTCTCGGTTTGGGAGACAGGAAATGATGATCTAATAAAAAGAAATGCATGGCTGTCTCTATGAAGGCTGTTGGGAAAAAAAAAGCACAGTTGTTTTCTTCTTTTGGGGGCCTGTCAAGGGAAATTAACAATTCAGACATATTTGACTTCAAAGGCTTCCTTAACCCACTGCAGGTTTTTTTTTGTTTTTGTTTTGTTTTGTTTTTTTTAATTGTAGCAGGACTGATTTAGGAGACTGAAATATAACCATACTCAGGCATACTGAACAAGGGCAACCACAGAAATAACTTTTGGAGAGCAAAAAGGGGAACAATTTTCAGTTTATAGTGGTGTGTGTGTGTGTGTGTGTACACCAGTTGCCTCAGTTATCCAGGTTTCATTGGATTTAAACATGATGAAAATGGTAAAACAAAGAATCATGTTAAGCTCATCTTTCAATTTTTTACAGATTTGAAAACCTTATAAAGAAAGACTTTTCCAAAGAGCTCTCTAGATAACAGGTAAGATTGGAGCTTTATATCAAGCAATCTGTGTTTGTACAGTCCTGCTAGGTCCTTTCAGGGAAAAGCAAGTCCATAGAAAATACTTAGAAAATGCAGACACAGAGAGACACAGAAAGAGAGACAGAGACAGAGAGACATAGAGACAAACACAGAGACAGACAGAAAAACAGAAAGAGACAGAGAGAAAAAGAGAAACACACAGAGAGACAGGAAAAAATACAGCGAGGAAAAAGCACACAGAGAGAGACACAGGAGACAGAGACAGGAAGACAGAGAGAGGCAGAGAAACAGAGACAAACAGGTAGAAAGGTAGAGACAGAAATAGAGAGACACAGAAAGAGACACACAGAGACAGACAGACATGAAAGGAAGGAAAGAGGGAGGAAAGGAGAATGGAGGGCCAAAGGAAAGGAGACACAGAGGATTCCAGGAGTGCTTTGATGACTCATCAGAGGTTGTTGCTTCCCCACCTCAGTTAAGTCTGAACCAACACTATCCAGTCTGATGACCCAGAAACCGCATTTTCATAAGTACTGTTCTTGGGGAATAGGTAGAACGAGATATATTTCTTCAAATATAACCAATGATGGATTTTTCTTTTCCTTGACTTTGCATGGAACTTGATATTTTTTTCTTTTCCCCATGGAGGTGGACATGAAAGGGAGATAAAATAGATTTCTATTTATTAAAAACATAAAATTTAATTAAAGAAAACCTTAAACCATAAAGAACACCATAGATCCTGACGCTTAGATTCAGAAGCCTCAAAGAGAGAGTTAGAATGTACTGGATATTGTGACTATTGAAGATAAAGACAAAATATGAAAATAATTATATCCTGACAGACAGAAATCAAAGAACTTTACTGATGTAGCAGTCATTCAAAATTCAGCAGAAATTTAAACAATAAATTGAGGATGTAATATTAGAAAAACTGGAGATGATAGATTTTTGGCAATTACTGATTTGACATCTTAAGTAATAACCTTTTTTCAGCATATCTAATTACTTTGTAGAAGTTGACAATTTTCTGGGCTATAAAGAAGCTACAAATAAATGCAAAAACTCTTTTTTTGTGGTGACAAAGATTTGGAAATTGAGAGGATGCCCATCCACTGGTGAATGGCTTAACAAGTTATGGTATATGAATGTAATGGAATACTACTTACTCTATAAGAAAATGATAAGCAGACAGATTTCAGAAAAACCTGGAAGGACTTACATGAACTGATGTTGGTTGAAGCGAGCAGAGCCAGAAGAACATTACACACAGTAACAACAACATTATACAAAAATGATCAACTATGATTGACTTTGCTCTTCTCAGCCATACAACAATCTGAGATAATTCCAAGACATCCAGAAAAAGAATCTGAATGAAGATCAAGGAATACTATTTTCACTTTGTTTTTTCTTTCTCGTGCCTTTTCCCTTTTGTTCTGATTCTTCTTTCACAATATGCCTAATGTGGAAATATATAACATGACTGTACACATGATCTACATCAGATTGCTGTCTTGGGGAGAGTAGAGGAGAAGAACTGCAGGAGAAAATTTTGCTACTCAAAATCTTATAAAAATGAATGGTGAAAACTATATATGTAATTGGAAAAAATAAAATATTAAGTAGAAAAAAGTCAATAAATGCAGAGAGACATGTTAAATGTTTTATAACCCATAACAATATAATGTATAATTATAAAAGAGAATATGAATGAAGGACACAAGCTAAATAAAATGTCTTTAATAAAAATATCAAAGAAGAATATTAGAAATAATCAATAATTATATATATATTAAATTTTATTTTATTTGCAAAACATACATATGGGTAATTCTTCAACATTAACCCTTACACAGCTTTCTGTTACAGATTTTTCCCCCCAACTCCCCAACCCTCCTCTAGATGGCAGGATATCCACTACATGTTAATTATGTTAAAATACTTGGCAAATCAAATATATGTATACATATTTCCAAACTTATTAATCGATAATTATATTAAGGAAAGTTATTAACAAGAAGCTCACATACTAGGATTTGTCCTAAGGGAGCTCTTTATATCTTTGAACACTTTTATTAGAAAAAGAAAAAAAAGTGAGATCAAGGATTTGAACATGAAACTAAAAATGCTGAGAAATTAACAAAATAAAATCAGTTTTTACTTGAGGGATTGAGGAATACTTCATAGAAGAGGTGACATTTGAACTAGTCCTTGAAGAAATCTAGCAATAAAAAAATGACAGTTTGAAAAGTATACAAAGGTGGGTAAAGGTTTCTAAGATAAAGATATCTTGAGAGTGAAAGAAGGCTAGGGGAAAAAAAATAAGCCAGGATAAGGGATCAAAGATGCCAGAAAAAGATAAGATTAGTATAAAAAAATAAAGTGGCTTAGGTGTCAGGAACACAAGTAAGTCTAAGGATTTAGTATTATTAAGTGGAATGACAGCTATTTTTCTCAGATTGAGGGGAACAGAAAAGTATATGTATAGAGAAAAATGGGTACAACTGGGGGTAAAGGTAGAGATAGGTGTTAATTTTGGATATCTCCGATTTTCTTGGTGGGGAGGCAAAGTCTTTTTTTTTCTTATCAAAACAATTCTTTTCTTTTCTTTTTTTAATTGTTATTAAAGCTTTTTATTTGCAAAACATATGTATGGGTAATTTTTCAACACTGACCCTTGCAAAGCTTTCTGTTACAAAATTTCCCCCCCTCGTCCCCACCCCTCCTCTAGATGGCAGGAAGTCTACTACATGTTAATTATGTTAAAATACCTGACAAATCGAATATGTATAATACATATTTTTACAGTTGTCTTGCTGTGCAAGAAAAATCATATCTACAAGAAAAAAAATCTGAGAAGGGAAACACAATGCAAGCAAACATCAATAGAGAGCATGCGAATGTTATGTTCTGGTCCACATTTCATATCCCTCTCTCTGGGTGTATATGGCTTTCTTCATCAGTGAACAATTGGAACTGGTTTGAAACATTTCATTGTTGAAGAGAGCCATGTCCATCAGAACTGATCATCATAGTCTTGTTGTTGCCGTGTATAATGATTGAGGATGCAAAGTCTTTAGCTAAGAGTGAAAATACTAATAGTTCAAGAAGAAAGAAGATATTCTGGAACAGGGTATAATGAGGAGTTTGCTCAGCTTTCAGAGAAAAGTTCATATAAAATTGGATAAAAGATTGAAGGCCATTGAGGAGAGACCTAGTTGAAGAAAGTACACTTTTGTACTGGGCTAGTTTTCTTTCTTTGGCAATGTTTCTTGTTCTGGGAACAGAATTATAATGATAATAATAATTACGATGGTGAGGGTGAAGAACTAGTACAATATGCAAGGTGATGTATAATACAAATAGTGAAATAGACACAATGAAACTGGAATACCATGGAATCTAGACTAAAAGGGATTCCTACGTAGGCAGAGTAAACTAATGGACAAAATGAAGTAAGAGAAGTGGAATGAGGTGTTTCTGTTTTTTTTTTTTTCATATAGAGAACATTTGCCCTGACTACTTCCCAGAATTATTACAAGGATCAACAAATAATATATTTGGAGATATCAGCAATAAACTATAAAACACCATTCAAAGACATTAACATTGCTTATTCTTAAAGTTCAAGTCAGAAATGATTTGATGATTCCATTTTCAAACATATTTATACTTCAGTTAGCTTTAAATGCCCTCAAGTGATTTTCCACACTTCAGAGATATTTGACTGAAGGAATATAATCTCACTGCCAGAGCTTTCATGTTAAAAAAGCCACTTAGGTCAACTATAGATTGTACTATTAGGTATGTTGAAATTTACATATTATTCTAATGTACTCAGCACTGCAGTAGCCCCAAGTCAGATCTTTTACCACAAATAAAACAAATTAATTCTTAAATGCAGCATTAAACTCTATCTTGATTAAAGAGAAAAGACTAAAATAAAATAAGCATATATTTTGAGGTTCTATACCTCTGCCCTTCTCTGTCTTACCTCCTTCAATCACTCCCTCTTTCTTTTCCTTTCTCTCATAAAACTCAATTACAGATATGTCATTGCAGTGGCATTATGTTCACTGAAATGAATATCATTTATAGGAACTGAGGATGTTTAACCTAAAAAAGGACAGGGTAGACATGATCATCATCTATAGGTATCTGAAAGGCTTGAGGATTAGGCTTGGTCACAAGGAGAAGGACTAGAGGCAATGGATAAAAACTGAAAAAAATTAGCCTTCATGTAAGAAAAAATTCTTCAGATTAGGAACTACCACAAAGTAGAATGGACTGGCTCAAGAAGTAATAGGTGCATTATTGGTGGAGTTGTAAACAGATTCAATCATTTGGGAGAGCAATTTGTAACTATGTCCAAAGGGCAGTCAAATTCTGCATACCCTTTGATTTAGCAATAGCACTACTAGGTCTGTATCCCAAAGAAATCATAAAAAAGGAGAAAGGACCAAATATATAAAACATTTTTGTGTGTTGGCAAAGAACCGGGCACTAGAGAATGGCTGAACAAGTTATGGAATATGAATGTAAAAGAAAAGTCCCCAGATAAGAATTTTTTATTATAATCTATACAACTTAATTATACCATATATATATATATATATATATTATAATTTATTTGGATATATATAGATATACTAATTTAAACATTATAAATTATACTTGCAACTTCTAGTCTTAGAGAGTTTCCAGGATATACAGTTATCCCTTCCACCTTGCAGGGTAGATCTGGAGAATTCACATAAACATTTTTGGTCCTCTCTTCACACTTAGAAAAAGTCTGAATTTTTCCTTTTTCTTATTTTTATGGGGTGTTTACAGCATTTTATTATAAAATTTGGACTGATATTATATAACACTATACATATGTTTTATGCATTTTTGAGTTTCTAACTTTTTCTGTGTCATCTACTAGCCTTTATGTATTGCCTGCAGTTTGTACAAAACTCATCAAATATTCCTTTTTAATTTTACATGATGACCTGAGTTATATAGAAATCATAATGAGGAAAGTTGCAATGTGGAAGAGAGAACTGTACTGAGAAGTTAGGTCATTTGACTCATATAGGTCCAAAAAAATCCTCATATCATTTTATATTATACAATGATAATACAAGTTTGAAAGCTAAAAGATTTTTGATCAATATAGTCAAAGGGAGGACTGAAACTTCCTGTCTCCAAGAGCAATCTTCCCTTCATTGTGCCATGAAGCTTCTCTTGGAGGTCTACTACAAGTGAGATTCATTACAATGAAATCAAATTGAGTCTTTTACAGTATTTGTTGTAATAGACTTTGGATTCTCTTTCATTGGTTCTCAATAACTCACCTAGCAATCAGGGAAAGGAAAGGTTATGATTACCCTCATTTGAGGGAGAGAAAGAGAAAAGACACTTTCCTCAGATCTCTGAGTAGGTTAGTGGCAGAGTTAACATTAAGCCTTTGGAATCCTGCTTTATCTGCTCACTGAACTGAAAAGAAGTCAAGTAAGACAGTAGCATGAGCCTTTTTTCCAGGAAGTCCAATAATGAAAGAATGAAGGAAGAAATGAGGGAAAGAAGAGAGAAAATGAAATAAGAAGAAAGGGAAATGAGAAATGAGATGAGAAGGGAGAAGGGAGTATTGGTATTGAGTATAAAGGGACAGGAAGAAATGAAAGTGAGAAAGCAGAAAAGATGTGAATTCAGGGTACATTTGGGGATTGGGATGGAATAAGCTTGTAGCACAGTTGTCAGAAAGGGCTACATGGGGTCACTGCCATGCCCTGCTGAACAACTTAGTTCTACAGATACATAATGGGGAATACTCGCCATTCTGCTTGAGTCAAGAGGGTTTTTCCTCACACAGTTCAGTACTTGTTTGTTTCAGGCTCAAGAGGAGATGGATTATGTTCAGATGGATGTCCACAAAGCAAATCACAACTAGTCTGGTCTAATTTAAGGGTTTTTCACTGTTCCATTACTTCTTAATAACATGGCTAAGTTGCTGTTATTTAGTTGTGACCCCAGGGAGTTTGTCCATAGTTTCCTTGAGAAAGACACTGCAATAGTTTTCCATCTTTAGTGTGTCGCCATTTTACAGATGAGGAACTGAGGCAAATAGGAATTAAGTGACTTGCTCAGGGTCATACCAGCAAGCAAAGTGTCTTAAGGTCAGATTTGAACAGAGATCTTCCTGTCTTCAGGTCCTATGCTCTATCTACTGCACCACTTAGCTGTCCCCTCTTCATGGCTATAGGAAAGAGCTTCTCCTCTTAACCTCCGAATCTGAAAAGTTTTTCATTTCAATATATTTTAAAACAAATTTTTTTTTAGGATTTTTAGGATTTCCATTGGAAACCCATTTTTTTCACTGGTTATGAATCATAAATAATGTCAAAATTAGTTCTCTTTCCTTCTTAGAATTACTTTATATAGATTCTGTATTAACTTATCTGTATACAGGTTATATTATCACTGCCCCTCCCCCCATGCCTGTAGAATAGAAGCTTCTTAAGAGCAGAAACCATTTCATCTTTGTCTTTATATCCAAGAATACAGCCTAGAGCACTGAGATCAATTGACTTGACCAGGGTCAAAATGCCAGGATGTTTCAGGGGAAAGACTTGAATCCAGGTCTTCCTAGCTCCAACATCAGCTTTTTATCCATTCTATCATGCTGTCTCATGTCCAACCTAACATATTCAAAAGAAGCAATCATGGACGTCTAATGGAAAAACTTATCTCCTTTGATTATACTTTGAGTTTTGTCTGTGCTGAACCTACATATGTTTCATTTTCAAAAATGATGTGATTAAGAAAAAATCCAAAATCACTGAGAAAATGTGAAGCCTGATCAACCTTATGTACTTTTACTAATCTGTTTAAAATTATTATTTTTTCACTGGAAATACATTTTTTCTTTCTCCTACCTCCCCCACCACTGAATTTAAAAAAAGATAAAATCCTTATAACTAACATGCTTCATCAAGCAAAAATAATTCACTCATTGGCTAGGTCCAAAAGTTTGAAAGCTAAAAGATTTTTGATCAATATAGTGACCAATGATTATATAAATGATTCCAGCTCTGCTCACTTTACTCTGTCTCAGTAGCATCAAATGCTTTTTGTAATTCACCAAAAGTAGAAATCGAGGGGATGCTGAAGAGGGTTAGAACACTGATTAAAGTGCAGCACAAGTTATGTCTTTTGAAGCATACTGTGAATCTAATAGAAACACTGCTGTACAAACTAAGCTACCTATAGCTATTCATCAGAGTGCTTCGGCTACATTTTTAGGCTCTCCCTACATTGTGGGGGGCAAGATAATAAATTTCATTTTGCTCTAAAATTGGCTGTATGACACAGGAGACACTGGCACAGGACTGCCAAGGATGGTGTGCCCCCATCAGAGAAGGTGCTGGGCTAGCAAAGCAGAATTGAGTTAGGTCAAACACATGGACTGTGCAGAGCACTCTGAGCTCAAATTGGCCTGATCGGCCACAGTCAGACACGCTGTAACTGGACTCTAACACAGTGATGTCATTTTGAGAACGAAGAACAACCCCCAAATGTGGCATTCATAGCAACACCCACAAATTCTAAAGTCATAATTCTCATACACAGGCACATCTCACTTATTGCACTGTTTTGCAGATACTGCATTTTTTTTTCAAAATCAAAGATTTTTGGCAATCCTATATCAAGCAAGACTATAGACACCATTTTTCCAAAATCATGAATTCACATCATGTCTCTGTCATGTTTTGGCAATTCTTGGAATATTTCAAACATTTTTTATTATTATCCTATTTGCTATGGTGATCTGTGGTAAGTGATCTTTGATGTTCCTATGGTATTTGTTTTGGGGCACCATGAACTTTACCCATGTGAGATGACTAACTTAATAAATATTTATCTGTTCTATCGCACCTACCTGTTTTCCTGTTTCTCTCTCCTCTGACCTACCTATCCTGAAACATAACAATACTAAAATTAGATCAATTAATGACCTTGCAATGGCCTTCAAATGAAAGAGTCAAATGACGTGACAAACATCATCACTGTCTTATTTTAAGAATCTGCCACAGCCACCCCAACCTTTGGCAACCACAACCCTGGTCAGTCAATAGCCATTGACATCGAGTTAAGATCCTCCACCAGCAAGAAGACTAGTAAGACTCACTGAAGACTCAGATGATGGTTAGCATTTCTTAACAATAAAGTATTTTCAATGAAGGTATGAGTATGTTTCAGACATAATACTATTTACATAGTTAATACGCTACAGCATAATGTAAACATAACTTTTATATGCACTGAGAAACCAAAAAATTAGTGTGACTTGCTTTATTGAAGTAGTCTAGAACTGAAACCACAACATCTCTGAGGTCTGCTTGTATATAAAAAGAAAAGAAAATTGTTGATTTGAACTTTCAACAACTCCCTCCCAATTCTTTGTGTTAAAATAAAAACTCCTATAGCAGTCATTTTAGACCCCCTCAGAATTAGATTTCTATTTATGTTTTTAGCTTTATTTTGCATTATGCTCTGCAACTCCTACATACACACATTCATTCTATAGCCCAAACTTCTATAGAGCGGAAACTTTTTTTAATTTAAATTTTTTTTATTATAATAGTCTTTTATTTTCAAAACGCATGCCAAGATAGTTTTCAACATTCACTGTTCCAAACCTTGTGTTCCAAATATTTCTCTCTCCCTTCCTCATTTCCCCTCCCCTAGACTGCAAGTAATCTAATATAGGTTATACATGTACAATTCTTTCAAACATATTTAGAATGGAAACCTCTTGAAGGGCAGAGACCATTTCATTTTGACCCAGCGCTCATTCACAGGCCTGACTGCAATCCCAATCAGCATAGAACTTGACAAGGGTCATTTCACTCTTCCTCAGACAAGCTGAGAATTCTTTCTTCCCTAGGGTTCACCATGTTAGTTCTAGACTTAATGCGAACCCCTAAATAATGCCCACCTTACTATAATTCAGAAATACCCAACCTAGATGCAGCCTCTTCTGTAGCCAAGGTGAAAAGTATATGCCATCATGACTGGCTGTTTTGTTTATCTGTGTATAGGTGTTACTGGAGAAGGATATGGCAAGCTACTCCAGTATCTTTGTCATGAAAACCCCAAAATGGGGTTACAGAATCAGACACAACTGAAATGATTGAACAACAACAAAACAACACATATTTTTATTTCACTTCAAAAAATGTACCTTCCTTGAAGGCTGGGACTGGTTTTTTATTTATTCTCCAGCACCTAGCACAGTGCTTTGAACAGTTATAATAATAACTAAAATTTATATAATACTTTAAAGTTTGCAAAACACTTTACAAGAATTATCTCAATTTGTAGATGCCCATCAATTGGGGGATGGCTAAATAAATTATGGTGTATGAAAATAATGGAATATTATTGTTCTATAAAAACGATGAACAACACTGAAGAAAGCCATATACACCCAGAGAGAGGAATGTGAAATGTGGATCACAACATAACATTTTCATGCTCTCCATTGATGTTTGCTTGCATTGTCTTTCCTTTATCTGATTTTTCTTTCTTGTAGATAGGATTTTTCTTGTACAACAATGATAAGTGTGGAAATATGTATACATACATTCGATTTGTCAAGTATTTTATCATAATTAACATGTAGTGGATATCCTGCCATCTAGGGGAGGGTTGGAGAGTTGGGGGGAAAAATCTGTAACAGAAAGCTTTGTAAGGGTTAATGTTGAAGAATTACCCATACATATGTTTTGCAAATAAAAATAAATAAATAAACAAATAAAAATAAAAATAAAAAAAAAAACAAGAAAAAAACCAAACCAAAACAAAACAAACAAACAAAAAAAAACCCAACGATGAACAAACTGGTTTTAGAAAGGCCTGGAAAAATTTACACAAACTGACGCTGAGTGAAATAAGCTAAACCAGAAATACTTTATACACAGTAACAGCAAAACTGTGTGATGATCAACTATAAAAGATTTGATTCTTCTCAGGGGTTCGGTAATCCAAAGCAATCTTAATAAACTTTGGAAGGAAAACGCCATCCATATCCAAGGAGAGACCTATAAAAATTGAATGTAAATCAATATATGCTATGTTCACTTTCTTTTTTCTTCTGTTTTCTTTTTCCCTCGTGACTTTTCCCTTTTGTTCTGATTTTTCTCTCCCAACATGATTCATAAGGAAATATTTTTTTAAAAGAATGTACATGTGTAAGCAAACAAAAATAAATTAAAAAAAAAAAAGAATTATCTTATTTTTGTTTTCAACCCTGGGAGGAAGGTGCTATTATTATCTCCCTTATACAAGACAGGAAACTGAGGCACAGAGGTAAATGACTTGCATAGGGTCATGCAACTAGTATCTAAGGTTAGATCTGAATTCAAGTCTTTCTGATTCCAAGTTTAATACTTCATCTACTGCTGTCCTTAATAGGTTTTGTTATTGGCTTGTTTGTTTTTTCTTTCAAGGCAATTAGGTGACCCAGGGTCACATAGCTATTCTGTTAAGTATCTGAGGCTAAATTTGAACTCAGGTCTTCCTGACTCCAAGGCAAACTCTATTACACCATATAATTGCCTCAGAACTAATTTTTCAACCTTATTGTGAAAGGGTTATAGTCCAAGTTGCTAGAATAGAAATAGGAGGTAACATTGGCTCAGGGACAAAAAAAAAATGTTGCTTTTTTGTGTTTTTGTTTTTCAGTGCATTCTCTGATTAAATAAGTCCTTTTATCAAAGGGACTGCTTGAATATTTTTGATTTTTTAAAAAAATTCACACTCATGGGCATACTGGAGTTCTGATTATTCAGTCAACTCCAAACTATTTCATTAATGGCAAACGTCATATCATCTAATTACGGATTATATGTGAATCATTAGTATTTCTTCCATTCTCTCAAATGCTGTTTTCTATAAGCTTCCCAAAGCTTATAGTGACCATATTTTCTATTTCTTTTTTATCCTTTACATGACCTAGTATGGCATTAGTCACATTGAAAGCATTTGATAACAGTTGCTACCTACTCCTTTTTGTACCTATATCATGGGTCAGGGACTTTACACAAACCTCTAAAGCAGATTTTTAACCCAAGGTCCATGAATTTGTATCTTTAGGAAATATTTTGATAATTTTATTTCAATATTCTGTATTTCAATATAATTTATAATCCTTTCTATTTTTTATCTTTTGCATTTACAATCATTTGAAAAGGAGTCTGTGGGCACTGCCAGGTTTTCAAAGGGTTTATCACATACAAAAAATGTTAAAAATCTCTGTCATAAGTGCTTATACTCACCTAAAAAGTAATGGAGGTAGCAGAAAGTTCTGACAATAAAGTTCATTAATTTGCTACACAGAACCACTGTCAGATCAATCAGCCATTTGTTATGTGCCTACTATATGCTAGGTACTGCAGTGTTGTTATTTTTCAGTCATTTTCAGTTGTATCCAATTCTTTGAGACCCCATTTGGGATTTTCTTGGCAGAAATGCTGGAGTAATTTGCCACTTTCTACTCCAGTGCATTTTACAGATGAGGAAACTGAGGCAAACATAATTAAATTAATTGCTCAGGGTCACACAACTAATAAGTGTCTGAGGCCATATTTGAACTCAGGAAGATGAGTCTTTATGACTTCAGGTGCTATCACTAAGTCATCTTGCTGCCCCAGGACGGTGAAAAATTCTACTTATGAAAAGCAAAAATTAAAGTCATCAACCTTGAGGAGCTTACATTGTACATATGTAAATATATTATTTAAAAATCCATGTTAATTTTGGGGCACTAACAGCAAGGACTATATAAGG
>JAJPUD010004009.1:0-10370 GCA_023553655.1 Myrmecobius fasciatus
CACCCCTTAAAGCAGGTGCTCAAGTCTCTCCAAACTGCTCTACAACCTGGAGTGAGAAACAAATGTCTATCTTAATCCAAAAATACACCAGACCTCCTCCAGCTCCCAACAGTCTCACTGAGTGAAAAACTGTCTCAGCTACACAAGCAAGAACAGAGGCCTTCCCCACCAGGGCCTTGGCCACAAGCTGTAGTAGTGCACTTTGTGGTCAGCTGAGATCTCCAGCTCCTGGTGGGTACAGACAGAAGGAAACTTGTGGCTAGGAGGGGGAATCTTAGCCAGAGAAGCCTCCACCCTTGACAAGTCAACAATAAAAAGTAGCTGATTTGGTAATGCCTAGAGGCCTGAAAATGTCTATTCCAGGCTACAATCAACCTTTAAGCAAGGGTTTGTGAAGCTACTCACTCACCAGAGCTTAAAGGGACACCCCCTCCTCACCTCCCCCCCCTCCAATTGGAAAAGTTCAGAGCTAGAGAGCTCAAAAAAAATCATTTAGGTCAATTCCCTCAATTTAAGAGTGAGGAATCATTGGTTACCTGCTTGGTTTCTCTGTTCCAGTGGGTCCAAAACTTCCCCTCAGCCTTGTCAATCTCCCTACTTGGAACCTGAGCAGAAAGGAGGAGATCAGACAGGGTTAGCCGAGTGATGGATAACCTGAGATTTCTGGTTTTTTTCCCTTCCAAGCATGTTGATTTAATATAAAGATGCTAAAAATGGGGAGGAAGGGGTGTGTGTGTGGATGGGGATGGGATAGCCAAAAGGGTCTGGTATCTTTTGAGACCATATGACAACAATGCACAGATCCCATAAGGTCCCTCCAGGGAGCCAAAGGTCTGAAGATCTCTGGTTCAGACCATCAACATGTTGATCAGGGCCTGCTTTTGGCTCAGAGATTTAGGATGATCATTCTCAGGGCCAAAAGTGCTCTTAGAGATCTCCTAATGATGCTGTTGGGGGGTGGGAAGAATGACAACTTGTTGATTTTTCCAGAGTCATTCACACTTTCTGCCCACCCTGTGAAGGGAATTCCACAGTTTGAGGGTCTTATTCCCAAATCTATATTTCTCAAAATGGGTGAGGTCAGAAACAGGGAGGATGGAGGGAAAGATCACAGGTTCTGCTTTGGATATGCTGAGTGAAGGATGGCTAGGGGATATCTAGTTTCAGATATATAACAGGTACTGGAGCTCTGAAGGAGACCTGGGCTAGAGAGATCTGGAAGTACCAGAGATTGGTAGAAAGTACTTGTGGGAGGGATAATCCCATTTTAAATCTACCATGTTATTCCTGTCTTAAAGTATTTTCTCTTATATTCCTGGTATTCTTGACTGGATTAAGTTTCTGAGAGTGAGGATAAATTTACCATTATCAAAGTCAGAGCAACTGCCCCTGCTTACCATCTACAACTTTAAAATAGCATCTGGGGTGCAGAGGGTTTGATAAACACTGGAGAAACTATTCTAGAAGGAGGATACAGTGACTTAGAGGGAAGCACAAGGTAGAGAGGGATAAGAGGAAAGAACCCCAACCTTTCCACTTTTTCTTACATTACCTTGAAAGCAATGGTTTCATAGGGTTCTGCAGCCATCAAAAGATACTGCCAGCGTCTGTCTGGGGGTTCAATCCTCTGCTCGTAGGCAGACATGAACCGGTGTCGTGGCATGATGCTCTCGGCAATCTCAGGATAGTCAATCTGCAGCAACAGGCCCAGGAACACAGGTGGTTAATGGGGCAGGAGGAAGGGAAAAGGTCAAGATGTAACCAAGGCCTGGGAAATGGGAGTGCTCAGCTAGAACATATACAGAGAGAGACGCTATATAACACAAAGAGGTAGGATCAACCTGATCACATAGGGACCAGAGTTTTTAAGAAAAAGGGATCTTTCTTCTGAACTCCCACACAAGGAACCTGCTTATTTACAAAGGGTGGTGGGTATGGGCAAGCGAACAGCTTACCTGGAAGAGGAGGCTCTGCTGGCCCATCTCCGTGTCCCGCTGCTTGGTCACTGAAATGGACAAAGAAGGAGCCGGTCATTCTGGCAAAGCCCACGCCAAAGACTTGTATGTTTCTGCCCCCCCCCCCCCCAGCTATACCCCTTACAATACATCCTGCACAGACTATAAGAAACCCAAGGGTAAGTGGATAGAGCACCAGCCCTGAAGTCAGCAAGACCTGAGTTCAAATCTGGACTCAGACACTTCAGTTCCTAGCCTGTGTGATTCTGAGCAAGTCACTTAACCCTAATTACCTCAGACAAAAACAAAAACAAAGAAAAAACAACCAGAGGGCAAGGACAGCTTCTTTTTTCTATAACATCCAGCACCCTGCAGGAAGGGAAGCAATGCCTGCAGAACAACAGGGCCGGTTGAATGCATTACTCCGGAAATTCAAACACTTGCTTCTCCTAGATTTACAAAGCATCTCCTGTTGAGACTTCTCTGCCATTTCACTTGCAGGGGGAAAAAAGGGCAGACAAGTCAAAATATATGCAGATGTTGCCTGTCTGAATGAGGAAGGCCATCAAATACATGCTGATAAAAACAGATGGTGAATTTTTTGAAAGAAGTTGTCCTCTGATCCATGATGAAACTGGCAATCCACCAGTTCACAGAGAGGTAAGGGACTCAGGATGAAAACTGAATTACAGATTCTGGGGGCATGCTAAAGATGCAAATTACTTCTCATTGACTGTGCATATGTTACACAGGTTTTTCTCCCCTATTTTTCCCCCCAGCAGTAAGAGGAAGAGTAGAAGAGAGATGTTTGTTAATTGGGAAAAAAAAATGTTAAAATTTTTTTTTTAGTAAATATTATTTACTACAGATCTACTTCACTTGGAACTACATATAAAAGACAGTATGTACAGTGGAATGAGCAATGAATTTCCGAGTTCAAATCCTGGCCCTCTCCTTGCTGTGTGACCAGCTGGACTTCAGTGTCTCCTATGTGTGCCAGGTAACCAGCCCCAAGTCTCATCCTTTAACCTTAATCCTGAAAAGCTAAGTGCAGCTACTCTAAAGGCCCCTTTGGGTGACCATCAGATCAATATCAAAGGTATATACTCTGAGGTGCATTAATTTAGGCCAGTTGTAGCTGAAGACCCAAAGTTAAATAAAATGCCATCTGTGCTCAAATGCTTGTATGGCGTCAACAGCCTCCTGACACAAACCACCTCATATCCTCTCTCCAAGAACCCTTCTTAGGTACTTATCTCTCTGGTTATGTTATTCTTCTGCTCAAACACTGTGGCTAACAAGGAAATTCCAACTCCTTTATAAGCCATTATTTTAAGACCCTTATTACAACTGTGTTTCATGTTACGTCCACCTGAGTAATCCAGTCTCAGATCAACTTCACAGTCTCGTACTCTCTCACATATTAGTCTTTTCCTGCCGTTATTTATGCCTGGACTGTCCTTCTGTTCTGTCTTGCTGAATTTCTACCCATGATCTGAAGGCCAATTAAAATCCCACCTCCCCGATGAAACTTTCTAAGACAGTTCACGGTAAAGGCTGTATTCCTCGATATTTTGTGCCTCTTTAAAGTCCATGTAATCCTGTCACAGTTACCTCCTGTGTGAGTCCCTACCAGACTAGTTACTTTCCCTCCACCAGTGTTCTGCACACTCTAACAGTGTTTGTTAGAGTGAAGATAATTCTAAAAATAACAATGAAATCAATCTAAATATGTAACAGCACAACAATCAAAATGAATGTGCACATCTTGCCACAAAGCCAAGAGCCATTTATGAAGATGAACAATCTCTCTACACTTCTTGGCTTTGTGCACCAGGCTTTGGTCCAGGGCTTGAGATGAGGTGAAAAATGGCCTGACTTTTAAGAGGATTATTTCTGCCCAGCTCAAGGAGGTTAAGAGCCTGCTCGGTCAAGGGGTTTTTGGCTTTTGGCTACTGGCTCCATAAAGCAGCCCAGCTTATCTACACTACTTCCCCAGGGAGCAGCTGATAAAACACTCATTTTAAAGAAAGACAAACACAACACCTTCTCCCTTAGAAGCATTCGTGTTGACCAAAGGGCACTTTGCAAGGCAGGATTATACATGACTAGGTCACACAGCCTGCCAACAATTCTGAACACCTTTGCAAAGGAGGGGGAGACTGTTATCCAGTGTGACAGAAAGGTCCGAAGAAAGAGCTGGGAGGAGATTCTGGGGAGTTAACTGGATTCCTGGTATGGATTCCAAAAATGAAAAGTTTTTCTATAGGTAAAGGGAGGGTTTCAGGGTCACTGATTACAGTAGCTAAAAAGCCTATTTACAATTCAAAGAGCAGCTGCAGAGACCACCTGCTGTACTGTATTCCAAGTCTGGTTCGCCTGAGGGAGCCCTGGGTAACATACCTTTGTAGCCTGGACGACCAATTTTCACAAACTTCTTCACTTCCACTTTGACTTTCTCTGGGGCTGGCTGAGCTGGAGCCTCCTTGGCTTCTTTTGCAGCTCTCCGAGCCCTAACATCAACCACAACAAAAGGGTTAGTGTCTTGCTAGATCTCTAAGTTGTCTTAAAGGGAAATTTCCTAGTGAAAACAGCTGGACTGAGGGTCAGGAGGCTTGGGCTTTAGTTTGGCTGTCACTTTCTCTTTGTGACACCCTTGCCCCCTAGCTCTAAGTCGATCATACATGGACCTCTCTTCTAGATACCTCCTTGAAACTCAAAGAATCATACTTGTTTTGCCTGCTTCAAAAGGGTATAGTGAGAATACAAAGAGAAAAAAAGGAGTGAATGAGAGCTGGAAAGAAGTTCAGATGTCATCAAGCCCCCAAATTCTTCACTAGATTGGAAATCGTGGCCTAAAGAAACTCATTAACTTGATCAAGTAAAAGCAGCCGGACCTGAGGCAAGTTCTCTGGCTTTGCTATCTGGCTCTCTTCCTACCACACCACAAACATATGGAAAAGAGCTGTTTGAAGTAGAAATCTTTATCTACATAGAAGACTACAAAGAACCACTCACTCACATTCATGGAACAACTAACCAAGTGACATGTGGGCAATATGCGAGGGGGTCTACGGTTCTCCAAGGTCACAGACTAAGCTGCCCTTTACTTAAGTATTCTTCCCTTCTTCCTCACTTCAGAGTCCTAAAATATTAAAATTAAAACTGAGCCCCCTGCTTGGGACAGCTCTGAACTCAGAGATCTTCTCCAAGGCTTTGCAAGAAGAGATTCAACATATACCTACTACCTTCCCTCATATCTTTTGCTTGTAGATGTATGGACAGCTTGGGTAGAGTGATGAGGATTTTAACAACCTAAATGATAACCTCAGCAGGCTTTAAACAACATTCTGTAGTAATAGCATTGACACTTTAAACAAAATCCAGGGGAACCTTCAGCCCCATGGGTGGCCTCCAAAGCTCTGTCCTAAGTCCCTGTCTCCTCTCCCTCTGTAACATTTCATTTAGTGATCACAGTTCCTATGGATTAAATTATCAACTCTATGAAGATGATTCTCAGAACAATTTACCAGGTTCCATCCTCTATCCTGGCCTCTTGTCCCAAGTCTCCCAACAGCCTTCTAGACATCTTGAAGTAGATATCCTGGACACTTTAATCTTAACATGTTCAAAACTGAACACATTATCTTGACCCCCAAACTCTCCCCTTCTCCAAATTTCTCTATTACTGTCAAGGGTACCACCATCCTCAAGTCACAATCTAGGTGTCCTCTTTAACTCCTCACTGCCTCTGATCTGTTGCCAAGGCCTGTCAATTTTACATCTATAAAATTTCTCACGAAAGTTCTCTTCTCTACTCTGATGCTGCTATTCCTCTAGACAAGGCCCTTATCACCCCCTACTTGGCCTACTGTAACAGTCTGCTGAGGATTTTTTTGGGGGGAAGAGAGGAAGGAGATAGAAGGTCTCCCTATCACAAGTATCTCCCCATTCCAGGCCATCCTCTACTCAGCTGTCAAAATGATCTCCCTCAAGTGTAGGTCTGACTACATCATTCCCCCTAATTCAATATTAACTCCAGTGGCTCTCTATTAACTTTAGGATTAAATATAAACCCTGCTTGGCATTCAAAGCCCTTCATAACCTGGTCCTCCACCAACCTTTGTCTTCTTACACTTTGCCCCCCTGCATGAAACTGGCCTCATCTGTCTCCTGTATAAGACACTCCTGCCTCGCTGCATTTCCACTGGCTGTCCTCCAGGTCAGCAATTTTCTACCTCTTCAACCTTTGCCTCCACAGCTCTTCAGCTTCCTTCATGTCTCAGCAAAAATACAAGACCTTTTGCAAAAAGTCTTTCCAATCCCACACAATGCTAGTGCCTTTCCACTAAGATTATCTCCAGTTTACCCTGTATCTATCTTGTTTGGACATGGTTGTTTGCATATGGTCCTTCAAAAGAATGTGAACCCCTAGAAGCCTGGAATTGTTTTGTCTGTCTTTGTATTCCCAGCCCTTTGATATCACATTGTGTCTAGCACATAATAAGCACTTAATATATGCTTGCTAACTAGAATGTTTTAAATGATTTTTAAATGTTCATTACTATAACTTTGGTACTTCTGTACTAATTAAGATCCATAACTTTAAAATTTCAATCCTTAGCCTTAAAAAACAGAAACACAAAACTTTTATATTCAGCTTACCCCCTTCACCTACAGATTTAGACAAGTTATAAGTAACTTGTGAAAAGGATGTGACTAATACAATCAGTATTTCGTAACTAACATTGCACATGCTAATTCATCTTTTAAGATAATTCCTAACTATTTCCATTTCCCTTTTGATTTACACAAACCAGCATTTTTGCAGCTTAGTTCATCAGTTTCACTTTTTAAAAAAAGTTGCTTTTGATTTTACTGTTTTATTTATAAATTTCTTTGTAATTTTGCTAGAACCAGAAAATATTTTCAAGTTGATTACATAGCAAATTATGACCAACCTGATAAAACTACTTAAAAGTAGATATGATTCTGCTGATTTCCTTTTCCATTCATTCAGCTAAGTCAGCCTATGTTCTGAATTCTCTGAATTCTTAAGAAACAGTAAAATTGTATCCTTCATATCTTACAGCTTGTTTGGCCAGTCCATGAGCACATCCTTTGTCTGTATGTGCCATCATGCAAAGTGCTGCACTGCACAAAGAATTGGGAACAAGCAAGAAGAGGATGATCAGTTGAGCCCAGCTGACTACACTGCAGCATAGGAATGATGAAGAAACATCACGTTGTAAGGAAAGATAACCATGATGCATATAGAAGAGAAACATGAGAAAATATAAACTGGTGTCAAGTGAAGGAAACAGAACCAGGAAAACTGGTAAAAGGATGAGAACATAACTGGAAAGTACACACTGAAAAGCTGTGCAGATCTAATGGCCAAGCTTGACCTCAAAGAGAGAGATCTAAGGTGGCACCTCTTCCCTAGCTCTTTGGCAGAGGGACTGGGAGAAAAATCCAGATGACTCTTTCCATAGTTTTGCTCATTTTTCTTCCTCTTTCTCCTTCTTTATTTTAAGACAGCTTTCTGGAATGGGGGGTAGGGATGGGGAGTACTGTGGGATCTGTAGATATTATAAAAACAAGATAAATCAATTAAGAATTTTTTTTAAAAAAATAGAAACTTAAATTGAAGACAGTTATTATTGCTTTTGTATTTCTCTGGTATTTTGAAATTTGGCACTCAAATTATATTCATGGATATTTGTTTCACTGCCAGACAATTAACATTTTTGCTTTCTTGTGACTATTATCCTTGCTTTCCCCAATTATCTATACTGTATATTGTGCCAAAAAAATTCAATTAAAGCAAAAAATTACCACATCACATTAAGAGTAAAAATAGATACCTCATTATTTCATATATATAGTGATTGAGACAAAATGTCTGGCATGAGACATTATTGGAGACAAATAATGTATGCTTCTAGAGCAGGAGTCAGCAAACTATTGCCTGAGGGCAATTTTTGTATATAGAATGGTTTTTAAGTTTTTAATTACAATAAAACTTTTATTTAAAAATGCAAAAATCATTCTCAGCAGTCCCTGTTCAGTAAGACAATACCTTATTAGTCATATGATCAATTGAGCCTAATTTTCAACTTATTTTCCATTTTTTCAGACCACAAGAATAAGGTTTTGAGGCTGTGCTTATCTGCAGAGCCCCATGGATGCTTTAATTCAAGAAACAAAGTCTAAAATAAAAGAAGAGTGTATTTCCTATCAGCCCTCTGAATAAATAATCAAGTTGAAAGATGTGATTAAAAGTCAGCCAGACAACAGAAATTAGGTACATATACCACAGAAAGAGGCAAAAGTCCCTGCCCTGCCCTCGAGGAGCTAACAATTTGGTAAGTGAAACAATTAGCAAATAAATATATACTATAAACAAGTTATAAGCAAGATAAAAAAACAATTAATAGAGGGAAGGCACTAGAATTAGGAGGTATGGGAAAAAAACTTCTTGTAAAAAATGGAATTTCAGTAGCAAATTAAGAAGACAAGGAAATAAGTGAAGATAAGTACTAGTGACTAATAACTTCAACATTAGATCCTTAAAGGTTATTACTGTAAATACTTACAAATTTGTTTGATGCTTTTTTCCTTGCGTATGAGCTAAGTAGCTTCCCTAGAGGGGGGAAATACACAAAAGTAGGGGTAAATTACCAGAAGTTTCACAGAATCCTACGGACAATGGGATCTCAGTTTAACTGCTAACCCAAGTATGAATCCTCTCTATCGCATGCCTGGAAAAGCTAACTAGCCTCTGCTGAAAGGCCTCTAAGGATGAGAGATGCCCTCTGTCCTAATGCACCCTAATACTTTTGATCCTTGGGCCTCTGACTATTAAGATAGATTTCTTAGGAGTGGGCTGAAACCTATTACCCTTTTAAATTCCAATCACCAGTCCTACTAAGTTCTGCCCTCCAAGGTCCAACTGAACAAATTAATTCCTTTTTCACTTAACAACTTTTCCAGTATTTAAAGACTATGGTCATCACCTCGCCTCCACCCTCCACTTCCTCTAGTGAAAAGTCTTCAGTTCCTTTTACCAATATAATCTGTGTCCAATCTTCCTCCTCCCTCCTCTGCTCCCAGTGGTCTCTGCCCAGATCATGATACAATACTACAGACAGGCTCTGGAGAGGACAGAATCCTATATGCCCATCATTCATGGATACTAACTTGCTATGAATACAGCCTAGAACCACATCAGCATTTTTTGGCTGTCAAAACACATTGCTGACTTTAATGAAAATTTTAGTTCACACACTTCCTAACTATATGACCCTGGGCAAGTCATTTAACCCCAATTGCCTCAGCAAAAAATTAAAAAAATAAAAATTTTAGTTTACTAAAACTCCAGGTATTTTTCACATGAAACTATTAAAGTCACGCTTCCTATCCTTTACCTGTATAACTGGTTTAAGAATCAAAACATAGGATTTTATATTTAACTTTATTACATTTCATTTTATTAGCTTCAATCTGTTTTTCTAACATGCTGAATTTATTTTGGACACCAACTGTGATGTCCATCAGATTATATTGCCTAATCAATTTTTTTAAAGACACTTCTAATACATTAACCATTTTACAAACATTCACTAACTTCAGTGAATATTGGAAATGTGATTTATATCCTGAGCACTTTGCAGACTAGTTGTAGAACACTTGCCCTAGTTTCTTAAACTACAGAGATATGAGAGAGATGTTTTTAATTATATGTAGCCTTGAGGAAGCCCAGATTTCACCTCATTGTACAGATATCTATTAATATTCAGAAACCGGCTTCTCATGTCCCTCTAGGAATTCTCATCTATGCAGAAAAAATCCATCAAGATTAAAAGCCACAAAGTTCTACAGGTCCTCAATTGGTTTTGTTGTTCAGTAAGTTCAGTGACGTCTGATTCTTCTCATCTTTGGGATGATCTGCAATTTCTTTTTCCAGATCATTTTACAGATGAAGAAACTGAGGCAAACAATGATAAATGATTTGTCCAGAGTCACACAGCTAGTGTCTAAAGCCAGATTTGAACCTCAGGAGAGAAATCTTTCAGATTCCAAGCCCAGTGCTCTATCCACTATGCCACCTAGCTGCCTCAGATAAGCAAACTAAACTCAAACTGTTAAACTCAAAACATAACTCACCTCATTGTTGTGAAGTGTTAAGCAGAGTTTGCATTCATAGGAACCCAAATGATTCTTCATAAAATAGGGATCCTAGAAAAGTAAAAATATAATTTAAATTAATGAAATGAAAATCACAAACACAATAAGATGCTCGATATTACCAAAAGAGGGAAGATACAACAGTATCCTGTGACCAATTATTTCTTTGGTTGTGTGAGATATCGCTTAACTGAGTCACTGGACACTCACTCTCACACTCACTCA
>JAJPUD010004009.1:10380-130861 GCA_023553655.1 Myrmecobius fasciatus
GAAAAAGTCAATTCAATTTAACATTTTGGGTGCATTGGACTCAATGCTAGGTGCTGAGAGATACAAAAACCACTCCTCTCAAAAAGAAACCAAAAAACTCCCCCAAAGGACCTTATATCTGAGAGAGAAGGGTACAAGAAGGGAGTTTTAGTGTATAATGAGAAGTAGCTCATTCCATTAGAAAAAAATAAAGATGTTAAATTTATTAGGTTGATTATCATTTTATAAATTGCTATTCTTTAAAGGTATTGGGAAATATACTTTCATAAAAAAGGCATCAAAATCAAAGAATCACAGATTTTTGAATGAAAGAAGAGATTATCTTGTACCAACTTTGAGAAGATATGATTTTAATTCCTCCATTTTAACAATAGCTTTTTATTTTCACAATACATGCAAAGATAGTTTTCAACATTTATCCTTGCAATACCTTGTGTTCCCAATTTTTCTCCCTCCCGTCTCCTCATCCCCCTTTCCCAGAAAGCAAGTAATCCAATACAGGTGCAATTCTTCTATACATATTTCCACATTTATCATGCTGCACAAGAAAAATCAGATCAAAAAGGAAAATAATCCCTCCATTTTAGAGAAGTGATCAAATGTGAAAAGGCAATGTGACTTGTCCATATTCACATTGCAGAACCTAGGTATCCTGAACTCTCATGAGAACCCAACAGGCCAGAAGCCAGATCAATAGCAGACTTTAAGAGTTTTAGTAAAATGGAATGAATATGGAAAAGAAACTGTCATGTGCAACAGCTTAGGTTGCCATGGACCTAAAATAAAGGAAAACCACAATTCAATCCTGATATCCTCTTCCTTCAATTCTATATTGGCTTTTTGCTAGAATTTGTGTTTCATTATTAAAAGGCTTAAGATGTCATCCATCCTGTTTCTAACCTTTACTTCAATTTTTTTCATTGTAATCAATAGGATCAAAGGTGTCAGAAGAAAACTTTAGTGGATCATCTAGCCAAGCCACTCATTTTATGGTTGAAGAAAAATGAGAAGAGGTTAATTAGAGCAAGACAAGTGATGAAGCTGACATCAAAACTCGAGTCTCCTGACTCCGAGGGCTATGAGCTTTCTATTATAAGATGCTGTGTTCAAAACACAGGATACAATGGGATGGAATAGAGGAAGCCCTAACCCACCAAGCTGAGATATTATATCAAGCCCTAAAAAGCAAGACAGCCAGATGGCTTTTTTAAACTAACATAGAGGTGAATTTTACCTTGTTGATATCAATTGTTTCAAGAGCTAGCTGTCTGAGGCGTTCCCTTCTATCTCGGTTGCTCTCAGAAGATGAAGCCACCCCACCACTCCCAGTCTTGCCCCCAGGCCGGTGTTGAAAATCCATGGTGATGGTCTTTGGACTTCAGTGCACAGAATAAAAAAAAAAAAATCTGCAAAATAAGATGGAAAGATAAGATGAAAATTAACCTAGGGCAAGATTTAAATTTCAGAAATTTGACAAGTCCTCTCCAAACCAGTTTTAGATTCAAAATAGAAATACAACATAGCATTCCAATGGTAAAAAACTATCAATCACCAAGGGAAATGTAACACTGCTTAAGAACAGCTTCTTGAAACCTAGACCGAGTCTGCAATCTTCCCTACTTCGTTTCACTCTTACAGGTTCCCCAACACCATACCCTCCAGATCAAGTTCAAATTTGCTAAATTGATAGAAAATTTCACCTTCATATCCCACCGTCCTCTATGGAAACTGTCCATCTCACTCCCTCCTCTCAATTCCTTTTTCTACAAGGTGTTCAGCATCTATGGTCTGTTCTGCAAATTAACTTTTTAAGCAGTTGAATTTACCCTCCCCTGAAGCCATGTTTTATCAGTCTGGCCTCCCTCCCATTCTACCTCTAAGTTGTTTAATTCAAATCAAATATTTATTAAATGTTTACTCTGTGCTCTGGATATAAAAACACATAGTCTCTGTTCTCAAGGAGCTGACATTCTTGGTAGGAAATGGGGAATAAAATATATACAAGCATTACAAGTATTAAGTAAAACATAGCACCAACAAGTGGGAGTGAGGGAGTGGTGGCAAAGGAAGACTCTACAGAGGAAGAGGGTACCTGTGTCTTGAAGTAGACATGATTTCTGAGAAATAAAGAGTTTTATAAAGTACATAACAGGGATGGAGAACAGCAGGTGTAAAGGCAGACAGTGGACAGCTATCACTTATATAGTGTTTTAAGGAATGAAAAGAGTTGACTTAGTTTATGTGGGGATTTAAATGTCAAGCCGGTACTATTTTGCCCTGGAGGCAATTTCAGAGTTGAGCAACAAGGACATGTGCCTTGGAAAGTTAATTTCAGCAGCTGTGTACAACAATAATGAAACAAGAAGAAAGCCTAGAAAAGCAAAATTGAACAGGACTAACCTAAAGTTATCTGGCTAAGGAAAAAGGATAGAAGAAACATTGTGGCGACCATAACAGTACTTGACAAGTGAATAAGGGGAAGGAAAAAAGAAAAATCAAACATGACTGAGGTTATAGATGTAAATGCCTATTAGAATGTTGATTCCTAAAACAAAAAAAGGGCATGAGAAGAGGAACAAGTTTGGGGAAAAGATAATTCCATTTCAGAATTGCTGAATTCTCAGTTAACAATAAGTCACTTCCGTGAAAATTCACAGCAGGCAGGTAGTTGGTAAACTAAACACACAATAAACACATAAGAATATGGGAGGGAGGGAGGAAGAAATAGCAGCTGGGGGAATGAGGAAAGGCTTTATGGGGCCTCAGCTGAATCTTGAAGGAAACTAGGGATTCCAAGAAGTGGAAGTGAAGGAGAAATACATTCCAACATGGCAGAACCCTTGGGGCTGATGAAGACATAGAAAACTCTGGAGACAGAAGAAAAGTAGCCCAGGAGAGAATCTTGAGGAACACCCAAGTTTTAGGGGCAGAAGGAATTGGATGATAACCTAGCAAAGGAAACTGGAAAAAAAAAAAAAAGATTTATCCAAGAGGAGATGGTCAGTCAACAGTGTCTAAAGTGATAAAAAGGTGAAGCAGGATGAAGACTTAGAAAAAGAATAAACAGTTGAGAGATAACTGGTAACCTTGGACAGGGTAGTTTCAGTCAAGAGGTGTAGTCAAAAGTCAGATTAGAATGGGCTGAGAAGTTGAGTGGGAGGTAAGGAAGTGAAGGCAACAAGTATAGATGGTTTTTTCTAGGAATTTGCCTGTGAACGGGTAGAGAGATAGAGGATGGGAACAGGGTCAAGTGAAGGGGAAAACCTGGGCATATTTATACACAACAGGGAAGAAGCCAAGTGATAAGAGATTAAAGATGAAAGGAACTTGTTGGCTGTCAGACTGATCTGCTCAGTACAACTGTGCCTGTTACTAACCTGTACCCCCATTTCCACTCTACTGCCCCATTCAGTCAATTCCAATGGCTCCCTCCCTCTTGCTTCCAGGATCCCCTATCCCCACATTCTACAATTCAGTGAGATTGGCCAGACTTGTTCCTTGAATAGGACACTCCATCTGACTACTAGTGTTTTCCCTGCCTGCCCCTCCCCCCTAGAGTATTCTCCATTCTATCTCCATTTCCAAATTTCCCCAGCTTCCTTCAAGTCTTAACTAAAGAGTCTTCCAAGCCTTTCCCAATCTCCCTCACTGCTATTCTAGTCTCTCTTCTCTTGACAATCTCTAATTTATCCAGTATATATCTTATTTATATAAAATTGTGTGTTGTTTCCCCCATTAGACTGTCAACTACTCAAAGGCAAGGATTGCCTCTTGCCCTTCTTGGTATTCCCAGTATTTCACCCACTGTCTGGCATACAGTGGGTGTTTAATAAATGCTCAATGACTTAACATTTGCCTTGTTAGTTTCCATTCCAGAATCTAAGTAGCACCAGCCTCTCATTGGGGGAGATACACACAAAGGAGGGCTCCGCTCAAGTTCATGTTCAATTCAAAGCTGATGGAGAGGCAGGCTTTCCAGCGAGTGATATGGTAGGATCCCTACAGTGACTGGAGAGAATGGGAGAAAGGGCACAAATATAATGGCTAGTCTTGGCAAAGGAAATGATCACCTCATCCTAGGACACTGGAGCAAGGAAGAGAGAATAAAGAATGAAAGAAATGACTTAAAGAGACCTAAAAATGTGGAATAGGAGAGAAGGATGGCCAGTTTTCTCAGAAAGGTAACGTAAAGTCATTCAGTGACAGAAATCTGGCTGAAGATAAGTAAGTTAGAATAGCCAATACTTGGAGAACAAGCCAATTAGGGAAGAATAAAAGGAATGCCTCAAAGCAGTAAAGTCTCATTTAAAATGGCATAAATTCGGTAGCAAGTTAAATCAAGGTAAGGAGGAAAACTTTATAAATAAATTTAAATAATTTTTATAAATAAGAAATTCAAAATTTATTAAGACTTGATTATGTGCCAGGTACTGTACTATGTGCTGGGGATAATATAAAAAAGAGTTTCTGTCCTGTTACTAATGGTGGAAGACAGCACACAAGCAAAATTGAAAGGGGGGGCAGGGTAGAGGACAGCAGCAGGAACCTGGTATAGAGGCATGATGTTCCATGGAGAAATGTCTGTTGATCCAGGGCTTCTACCCTCTAGGGTCGTATGATAATATAGGACTGAATCAATCTGTTTTTTCTCAAACACAGTGGGGACAAAAAGCTGAGCTAGCATGCTGGATAGTTGAGAGTTAGTAAATAACCAAATAACAGATTATAAAGAGACACATGTTCTGCCAATTCCTCTTTACCCCAGAATAGCAGGGAATGACATATACCATAAAATATATTGTATGTGAAATATGTATCTGAGTCCTGGACAGGTCTGGGATCTGAGGCCCTAATGCAGGACAATAAATTACAGAGCATAATCATCTAACTTAGGGTCAGGACTTCAAGGACCTGGGAGAATTTGGCAAAGAAGCATAAGAGTTACTAAGAGTTCTTAGAGGAAGTCAGTGTGGCGTCTGGGATAATATCATGTACTCAACCTACAGTAAAGAAGTGACAATTATTTAATATGCATCTATTATGTACAAACAATGAGGCAGGTAGATTTTGATATACAAAGGAAATAAATTCACATTCTTATCAAGGTAGGCAACATATTACACATAAATATATGAAGACTACATAGAAAATAAAAACAAGGCACTTGGTAGGGAGGACACTATGCTCAGAGGAGAATTAGGAAAGGTTTCATTGAGAAGGTGCTGGTACTTGAGCTGACTCTTGAAGGAAATAAAGTATTCCAAGAAGTCAGTCAGTTAACAAGCATTCATTATATAATAGGCAATGTGCTAAATGTTCAGGAAATAAGCAAAAAACAACTCCCTGCTCTCAAGGAGTTCGAAATTTAACAGGGAGACAATGTGCAAACGAGATAAGTGCAAACAAGATAAGCGTAAACAAGATAGAGAGGGTAAATTTGAGAAAACTAACAGAGGAAAGGTATTAAACATGAGGAAAAGTTTTACAGTAAGTGGAATTTTAGCAAAGGAAGCCAGGAGGTGAAAGAGGAATAACAATTTAGGAATGGGAGACAGCCAGAGAAAATGCCTAAGGAATGGTAAAATGGCCAATGTCACTGGAGTGTGGATGTGAGGGTGAGTTCAGTAAAAGATAAGAAAGGCAGGTGACCAGGTTTCAAGATTTCTGAATACCACACAAAGGCTTTTGTATTGGATCTTGAAAGTAATAGGGTATCATTTGAATTTATTTAGAGGGGAAGAGCATTGTCAAACCTGTAATTTAGGAAAACTATTTTGGCAGCTTAGTAAGACTGGATTGGAGAAAGCCTTGAGTCAAGACTGAAGAGGTCCAGCAGAGCTTTATAGGACATCCAGGGTTAGAGGGCATAAGCTTAACAAAGATTCAGCAAAGGAGACTGAGGAGAACCAGGACCAAATGACAGAAACTTAGCGAGTATCAAGGAGAAGAAAGCCATTACATTCTACAAATAAGAGATCATTAATAATGTAGCTAACTTGCTAGCATTTATATATAGCTTTAAGATTTGCAAAGCTTTTTTGCAAATACTTTATCTTCAAATTAACTCTGGGAAGTAGGTGGTATTATTATTCCTATCTTGCTAATGAGGAATTGAGGGAGGCAGAGGTTAAGTAACTGGTACACACAGTCAGTATCTAAGGTTAGGTTTGAAACCGGTCTTCCTAATATCAAGCCCAATGCTCTTACAACCTGTGCCACCTGACTACAGAGAACAGTTTTAGCTGAATGAGGTAGATGGGAGAAGGAATGGTATTGCCAGTATAAAGACATCACACCCGAGGAAGAGCAATTAGGACACAGGGATCATCAGGGAAGGAGCAAAGAATAATGAGACTGGAAGAGCAGAGTGAGACCAAATCGTGAAAGACTTCACAGAACCATCCCAGGAGCTGAGGGAGAAGACTCTTTCCATGTGTTTATGTACCAGCACTCCCCCTGAACCATTTCTTTATAGTGAATAGAGGAATGACATGCTCAGACCCACTGTAAGAAACTACTGGAAAATCAACTTGGTTAAGTGGAGAAAAAAGGAAATTCAACAGTATTTAAGCTTTTTCCACGTTTAAGTTGCTGAGAACCTTAGTTTACTGGGATGACTCAAATACCTAAAATTAAATGCAAAATACTTAAAAGCAAATTTTAATTAAGTCTCCAGGAAAGTAGGCCACTAAGAAGTCCATTAAGAATTGGGCAGAGAGGCCATCACCTCCCACCAGTCCAGTCGAAGCTCAGGGACTCACATAAGACCTTTTTTAGGCCCACAAGTCCAACAGACACCCCCCCACATCCCCACCCCCAGCCAGGCGAGCTTCTCCTTTCACTTCCTCTCAGTATTCGCCCCCGCCCCTCCCCCTTCTGCCCGCGCCCCCGCCCTCCTCCACTTTACCGCAGTGCATGCCCCGGCCGCTCCGCGAACCCCACCTTCTCCTCAGCAACACTCGCACCAGGCCCCTCTGCGTGCACCCACCTCTTCCCCACGGTGCACGCCCCCGAGCACCCTCCGCACTCCATCAGATCCAGCGCGTCCCTACCTCCCTCTCCCCCGCCCCCTCCCCCCCCACCTCCGTAGTGATATGGAATCCTCACACGACAAACCGGGCCTCAGGCCTTGCGGCCGCTTTCCCCTCCCCCTCCCCTCCTTTTCTCTCTCTCCCGGGCCGAGCATTACTCCTTCTTCCTTTCGAGCCCCTCGAACTTTAAAGCGTCCGTTCCTGTCCCCTCACCGGCTTCTTCACAGAAACCCCACGCACGGGTCGAGGCCCGCGCCACCAGCCCCTCCGCCGTTATCTCCGCAGCCAGGGGTCGGACCGGTCCTCCACGCATGCGCTACGCTGCGGCAGCTTCTACAAGCGCACGCGCCACGAGGAACCCTAGCAAACTTTATTGACCGCTGTGCTCACGGACATTTAGGTGGGTGGGGCGCCCCGCCCCCCAAAGCGCCAACGGCCTCCTACAGCCTAGCTTCCCTAAAGCGCGCGAAAGGGCTGGGGCTAGTTTCTAAATCGTCCCACCCAGAATTCGTGTGCATCCGGGTCTCTAGAAATAAAAAAAAAAAAAATTTAAAAAAAAAAAAATAAACATATATATATGCGCGCGTAGGGGATGCGCGCGCAACTCAGAATCAACAAAACTTTGTTGTGTGCAGGTTTGTACAAAAACTTTATTGGGTTCCTTGGCGACGAACAAAGCGCCGTCCTAGGGGTGGAGAGAACGAGGGAGGGAGGAAGGGAGGGGCGGACCGGGGAACGGTCCGGGACAGGCGGGTCCCAGGAGACCGGAGCGGGAGCCGGAGCGGGAGCCGGAACCGGAGCCGAAGCCGGATCCCGACGAGGTGGAGGCGCCCCTCCCTCCGCCCGCCTATCTTCGCTGTCGAGATGCGGTACAATGAGAAGGAGCTGCAGGCGCTGTCCCGGCAGCCCGCAGAGAAGGCGGCGGAGATTGGGATGCGGGTCCCCAAGAAGGGCAGCGGTGAGAACGAAAGGGAGGCCGGGCCGGGCGGGCACCTTGGAGGCAGTGGCTCCAGTCCCCCAGGGGCTGCCCATCTCTGCTCCCCTGTGTATCGAGCCTCCCAGCCCCTCCCCTGGGAAAGCCCCGCCTGCTTGCCCCTTGTATGATCCTCAGGGTCAGCTCTCAATCCACCGGCCTCAGCCTCTCCATCCTTCCTGCCCCATCCCATCAGAGACACCCCTTGTACCGTTCCCCAGTTGCCCAGCCTCCTCCCCCCCCACACAATCTCACCTGCCCGACCCCCCCCCAATCCCTTTATACAGTGTCCCGGGCCACCAGCCTTACTCTCCAATCTCTTCTCCCCCCCCCCAAATACTCCCATGTACGGTCTCAGATCATCAAACTCATCCCCCCCAATCCCCCCAGAGACAACCCTGTATATAGTCTCCAGCCCACCAGCCTCACCCCCCACAACCCCACCTGCCTGAACCCCCAGGGACCCCTGGGTACAGTCTCCCAGGTTACCGGTCTGAGCCCCCCCTCCATTACACAGCCCGGGCGATGTCCCATCTACTTCGCTCATTTCCTAGGTTCCTCAGGCCGAGTCCTGGGGTTAGCTCTCAGTGTATGTAGCCAGTTCCCTTCATCGTCACCTTCCCCATAGCTACAGCTTCTCAAACTCCCCCTAACTGTGCTGAACCGTCCTCTGGTGCTCCAGTTAGGACATCCATGTGCTTCCACGGATTCTGTCCCCCCAAGTCCCAGGGTCAAATACTGATTGATATTTGAATTTGTAGGCTTTGAGTAATTTAACCCCTTAGCTGCCTCATCTATAAAACTAAGGCATTCCTCAAGATAATCTAGGGGTGCTCCCTGCTCTAAATGGTGACTTTGTCCTCCTTTAATCTGCTAGCCCAACCCCCTTTCCTTTCCTCATCCAGAAAAGTTACCCCAGCATGAATACAGCATTTTAAGCTCCTGAGTCCTCCCAAAGAGAACTCCCTGCCTCCATCTAATCTTCGTGGTTAAACTGCTAATGAAGCTATAAAAATGGTATATGGACATGGGGGGACCTTCCACATGGCCTTGCAACCCCCCCAAACAAGCACAAGTGATGGTGTCAGGCACCTCCCAGGTGACACCGTAGATGAGCCCTGGGAATCGGGAAGATGCTGTCATGAGTGTCCTCAGACACAGGAGGCGTCCCAGCTGCGTAAACCTGAGCAAGTCCTTTCACCTTGTTTGCCTCAGACTTCTCATCTGTCAGATGAAAGGAAATGGCAAACTACCCCAGGATCTCTGTCAGGACAACCCCAGAAGCTCACAAAGAATAAGACATGATGGGGCAGAACAGCAGCCATGGCTTCTGGGGGCCACTGTCCCAACAAGCCAAGCACCCTGACAATCTCACAGTGTGACCCCTGCTCCCAGGCTCCCTGCCACCTCCCTGTGGCACCTCTGCCCTGGGCCTGCTCTCCACCCTTTCCAAATGATCCCACTTCCTTCTCTGCCCTTGAATGGGGCTCAGAGGGCATTTGTCCTTGTTTGGGTCATGGCATTCCTGAAGGGGCCACAGTAGGAGCTGGGGCTCCAGGACTTCCCCTGGGTGGCTAGAGAAGAATCAAATTAACCCTTAATGTAGATGGTCCTTCCCTCTGGGATGAGAGGAGGCTGTGGGGGCCAGGAATTGTATTTTTTGGATTTTCCATCTAGTTTTATTTTTATCTTCCTGTTCTGCCAGCCCCCAAGATCAGACTCTGCTCTCCAAGACACAATGTTTTTTTTTCTTTTTCCCAGGGCTGGGGAAGGTTAGGGAAATTCTAATAAAGGATGCTAAGAAGGATCCCCCTTTGGTGGAGGAGCCTGGTCTTACCTGTGCTGGGGCTCTCTGGGACTTCCCTGCAATACCCAACTTCCACATTCTTTTTTGATCTTTCCTCCAGTGGTGAAACGGAGACTGGTGAAGCTGGTGGTGAATTTCCTCTTTTATTTCCGGACAGATGAAGCAGAGGTAGGAGAATGTGGGGCTTTGGTCTCTGATAATCTAAAATTCTTTCCAAGTACTTCCCTATATATATATATATATAGTTTCTAAGCAAAGAGGACCTTTGTTCCTAGAACATTTTAATCTGAAAAAACCTTAGCAATAATATAGTCCAATTCAGAGTGTCAAATCCTTGGCCCACAACACTCCTGAGTAGGGCCCCAACCAGATTAAAATTCAATTGGGAAATATTGAACAAAATAAATAAAAATATAACAAATGTAGATGATGTTAGTATAGGGTTTGCTAAGTCAGTATGTGACCCAAAGAGATCCATAGGTGCCCTGTTTCTATATTTCTAGTATAGAGTAAAGCCAGGTTGTACAGAGCTTTAAAAGCTGAATAATATGGTTTATATTAATCAGTAGAACCACTAGAATTGGTTAAATAAGGGAGTCACATTAACATTCTTGGTAAATTACACTGACAAACAGTGTATAGAATGGCCTGCAGTGGGGAGGGACTAACGTAATAATTTTGGAGAGATCTGATGAGGACCTAAATGAACAGGATAGGCTATGAGTAGAGAGAAAGGGTCAGAAAGGAGAAATATTGTGAAGAGAGAAAGAGCAAAATATAGTGGCTGATTGGATATGTGAGACAAGGATGAATGAGGAATCTAAGAGAATGCTGAGGTTGCAAACCTGGAAGATTGGAAGTGATTAGGCCTTCCACAGACATAGGAAGTCTTGGAAAGGGGATGGTTTAGGGCAAAAATTCTTGACTTTTTTTTTTTTTTGGATCACTTAGAATAATGTTTTTAAGTACAAAATATAAATTAACAAGATTGCAAAAAAATCAATTATATTGAAATAAAGTTATCAAAATAATTTTCTTTAAAAAGTTATAGACTCCAGGTTAAGAGCCCCTTGAGAGGAAGATAATAAATTCAATTTTTTACCTTTTGAGAATGAGCTTACCACCCACACAGTCAGAGACTGTGCCGAGGAGATTGAAGAGAAGTGGTCAGACAGGTAGGAGGCAAGGCAAAACTGGGAGAAGAGGGACTATCCTGAAGAAAGAGTGGTCACTTGCAACAGATAGGTCAAGAAGGATAAAGATTGTATTTGACTTTTTAAGCTCTTACTCTTCACTCATCTCAGTTATGTCTGACTCGTCGTGACTCCATTTGAGGTTTTCTTGGCAAAGTTACTGAAGTAGTTTGTACTTCCTTCTCCAACTTATTTTACAGATGAGGAAACTCAGGCAAACAGCGTTAAGTAACTTGCCCAGCGTCACACACCTGGGAAGTGTCTGAAGTCAGATTTGAGCTCAGGTCTTTCTTTTCCTTTTTTCCTTTTAAAAAAATAGTATTTTGTTTTTTGTTTGTTTGTTTTTCCTAATTACATCTAAAGATAGTTTTCAGCATTCACTTTTCTAAGATTTGGAATTCCAGATTTTTCCCCCCTTCCCAAAATGAAGCAATCTGATATAGATTGTACATGTACTATCATATTAAACACATTTCCACGTTAGTCATATTATGAAAGAAGAATCAGAATAAAAGGGGAAACCCAAGAGAAAGAAAAACAAACAAACAAACAAAAAAGTGAAAGTAGTATATTTAAATCTGCATTTAGACTCCATATGAATGTAGGTTTTCATACTCGTGGCCCACTGGTCTATCCACTCTGCCAGTTAGCTATATCTGTAGTTTATTGGCATTTGATTTAGCAGTTAAGAAATCATGGACAAGATTGGTGAGAAACATTTCATTTGAATGATGAGCAAAAGCCAGATTAAGAGGTGACTAAGGAATAAAGAAGAGGAAGTATAGCATTGAGCAGACTTTTTCTCAGAGTTCTAGGAGAGCAAAGATAAAGGATGATAGCTTGAGGGCATAGTAAGGTGGGTGAAAGTTTTTTAAGGTAGGGGAACCTTGGTCATGTTTGAAGAGAGTCTGGAAGGAGCCATTTGATGTGGAGAGGCAAAAGGGTCAAGGGAGAGATGATTGAGGAGGAAATCTGCTGGGGTAGATGAAAGGAGCTGGGGACTTGGAGAGGAGCCAGCCCTGATAAAGAGATGGGGCCCTTTTTGTCCGAGATAGAGATAGAGGAGAAAGAGAAGGGGAATGGTGTCAAAGGGTTTTTTGAGAAAAAAGCAGGAGGAGGAGTGTATTAAGTAAAGGGAAGCCTCTCCTGAGAGAGGGCAGGGAATGTGGGGGAGGCCTGAGAGGGGAGGAAAAGGCTTGGGAAAGCTTTTAATGCTCATTCCCTTAAACCAGTAGTTCTCAAACTTTTGTTCTCAGTATCATACTATTAAAAATTAATGAGCATCTGTCTAAAGAGTTTTTGTTTATGTGAGTTATAGTTATATATGTTCACCATATTAGAAAAAAACCTAATTTTGAAATTGTATACTCTCTGAAAGGTTTCAGAGACTCCCAGGATCCTCTGGGCCACACTTTGAGAATCATTGGTTAAGGCAAGCCATCAAGAGTTCTTAAACTGGAGCTTGTGGGCTTGTATGTGGGTTGGGTGTTTTTTGTTATTGTTTGTTTATTTTTATTACTATGCTTCTATATAATTGATTTTCTTTGTAATCCTGTGGATTTGCAAAGGGCTCCAACGACAAAAAACTGTAACAAAAAAAGATTAAGCTCCCTTGCTTTATAAGTTCTCAGCTACCACCCAAGCAGTCCTTTGAAGACAGTTTTGGAAAATTTGCAGAATTTCCTCAGTGTGTACAATGAAAATATTACTGAAAGTTAAAGAATCTTTGGAAAGTTTTTACCGGAGCTAGTTTTTTTAAAAAACTCATTCAGTAAAAGGCACCTTTGGGGCAGGCTTCCTTGCCTGTGGGTAGGATTTGAGACGCTCTTCCCCTTCATTGGGCCATCCAGACGCTGCAGCTGGGGCAGTAGGCAGGACCATGTGGCAGAAGTCACCCCGGCCCCAGGCTCATGGCACAAGCTTGTGCTGGAGGGCACGGAAGTTCGGTGCCAGTGAGTGAGTAGCCAGGCCTCAGGAGGCTCTAAGTGCCCTCTTCCCCACAGCCTTCCCTCACCCACAGGCTGCTTTTCTCAGAAGAAATGAAGTTCAGTTCTTTGTGCCCAGCGGTTGTGTCCCTCCCCCTTGTGTGCCCTGAGTGCTGGCCCAGCACAGCTGGATGATGTCCTACCTGGCAGAAGCAGGACTTGAACTCGAGGCCTCTCCCTCCAGATGGAGGGAATCCGAGCCTCCTGGCCCCAGAGGGAGGGGTGGCTGATGTGGGGAGCCCTCCTAGCAGGAGCAGCATGAGGAACCTCCTTCTATTTCTCCACCATGATGGGGGGGTCATTTTATTTAGCATTTCCTGGAGACACTACCCAGAAAATGTCAGACGTGGGGGGACTTTAAAGATGGGGAAATTGGTTCAGAAAAAGGGACATGACTTGCCTGGGGCCCCAGAACCTGTCAATGGCAGGTCTGGGGCAGGCCAGCTCCCAAGTCATTGATCTTTCCCATAATCCATCACTTCCTCTTCTGTATCTGCTCTCCTGTGAGTCACAGGGATCCCTCCAGCCTCACCTGTGGGCTCCCCTCCCCCCTTCCTTAAGGCAGGTCAAGGTCCCAAGGGAGGTGTGTTACTGGGGATGGGCCTGGTACAAAGGAGCCCCAGTCAAACAGCCCTCAGCCAGGGATAAGCACCTGCTGGGCGGGGGCAGGAGGTGAAATCTGCAGGTGCGAGTCCCCCTCCGTTTGGATCCTCGCCCGGAATGACCCTGACAGAGCTGGCAGAGGATGTGGCCCTGACACCCCTTAGCATCCCCAGGACCCTGTGCAGAAAGTTGCCAGATTGGTTCTGGCCCCAGCACTGCTCATAGTGCCCCCTGCTGCCGACTGCTGGGCCCTCCGGGCCCACAGGGCCTTTGTTGGCACTTATCTGTGATTGGGCCTTGCAGCTCTGCCCCTTTTCTGACCGCAGGTCTCTCACATCCCTCAACATCTCGGGATCATGGAATGATTCCTTGTAATGCCCAGGGCTGCTTAACTGAACTGTCTCCCTTTTCCATGTTCTGTCCCGCCAGCCCATTGGAGCCCTGCTTCTGGAACACTGCCGGATCACCAAGGAAGAGCCAAGTGGCTTCTCTATCAGTGAGTGTGGAAGGATGCCTGGGGGAGGGAGAGGGGGGCTTCTGGATGTGCTGGGCCTCATCTGTGTGGAGCCGGGGCCTGGGGAGCCTCTAACCTTGGGGAAGGGCGCTGCAGGGCTCTGTTTCCTCTTGGCCACTGGGGTCCCCCAGCTGCCTGGCAGGGGAAGAGGAACTGAGCCGCTTGAGCCCCTCCTCTCCCCCAGCATTGTCCCAACCTCTAAAGCCTCCTCTGCTCGGGCCTCCGACCCTGGCCCGGCCCTGCAGCCCCTCCTCATCCCCATCCCAGACTGCCCTGCCTGGATGGCTTGACCTTGCCATAGCCAAGGCTCCAGGCTGGCTCCTCCCAGTCCTCCTAAGAAACAAGTGTCCTTTGTAGGAGAGATCTGTCACGCCCAGGGCCCTCCCCCTTCTCAAGGGTGGCCAGAGCTCTCAGCCTTGGCCCGTGGCAGCTGGAGCACCTACCTGAGATGGTCCTGGCCTTAAACTACATAGAGACTCACCTCATTGCCCCAGTCCCTCGGGAGGACCAATAAGCCTTCCCCTCACTTAACTCAGCCACCAGATTGTATGTCCTTGTAGGTGATGCCCACAGTACAGTAAAGCTGGCCTGACACCAGCAGGCTGGAAGGTCACCAAGGTGTGGTGGGGATGGAGTGGGGACAGAGGGGAACCACAGAGTAGCAGGGTTCAAAATCACCATCACATGTTTAGCCCTGAGCAACTCCTCCTCTTTCTCTGGTGCCCCTGGGATGAGGAGATTGGGCTAGATACTCTGGGATCTCAAGACCACTTCCCACACACAGCTGTAATTCTGCCTTTTGAACCTTCTCTTTGGGCTAAAGCCTTGCCTTTTTCTAGATGTCTTTTTTACAGTAGAGATGCATTGGAAGGGGAATTTGTCTAGTCTTTAATCCTGCAAGGTGAGTCTAGGCATTGAATCTCAGCATTGGAGGAGCCCTCAGAAGTCATCTACCCCACCATCGGTGCAGCTTCAGAATCCTAACCTATAACCTCTCTCGAATATCCTCCCCTTAGCCAGCCCGTTCTATAATGGTCATGCCTCCCGTTGTTCTTACTCTGTTCTCTGAACCCAAACAGCCAGTCATTTCTCAGTGACAGTCCAGGAAACACTTCAAAACAGCCACGATGCTTCCAAACATTCTCATTTCCTTTTATGGCACTTGAATCATCCTGGTCTCATCCCCACAGGGACCTTTCTGAAAAAAATATGCCGCAGAGTACCCAAAAAAGTGTCTCTCTATTTTTGCAGCTTTTGGATCAGTTTTTGAGCATGTCATATGGCTGACTCCTAGAATAGGTGGCTCACTAAAATAGTGACAACTTGTCTGAGCACATTTCAAACTCATGTAGTTCTTTTCTCTTGTTGCATTTCCTATGCAATTTAGTATCATTTACCGTTCTAGTAATTCTTTCATTTCTTCCCTTATTTATTTTTAGGAATCTTGTATTTTCACATTTTGAACTCCAAATTCTCTGTCCCTGTCTCTGTCTCTCTCTCCCATCCCTTCCCTACCCACTGAGAAGGCAAGCAGTGTGTGCTATCAGTCATACATGTGAAATCATACAAGACATTTCCATGTTAGCTAAATCCAAAAGAAAAAAAAAAGGAAAGAAAGGAAGAAATTACATTTCAGTTTGCACTCAGAATTGATCAGTTCTCTCTCTGGAGGTGGATACCATTTTTCATTGTGGTGTTTTGGAATTGTTTTGGATCATTGTGATCAAAGTAGCCAGGTCCTTTATATTTGATAATCATTATAGCACTGCTGTTACTGTGCACAGTGGTGCATGATGACCACTTGGTTCTTTTCCTAGTAACCCTTTCAAAAATGTTAATGAGTTAGGACTAGAACCATTTGTTCTTGATGAACCCACCAGGCTGTGTCCTAGGAGTGACCTAGATTATTCTTGTGATAAGGATTTTTGTCAGGGATCAAAGTAGCTCACCACACTTATTTTAAAGTCTTTCTTGTTATTACTTTGATAGGTTATGTATTAAATTGTTGTTCTGCCTATATTTGTTTGCAAAGAATATTTTCTGTTCTGCTATTGAGTAAAAGCTACTTAAGACACTTAAACAAAAATAGAATATCTAACTCTTCTAGGTTGAAAACCAGGCTGTTTGCCCATTTCCAAGCCCAATAACTCTTCCCATTCTCCATGACTTCCATGATGAGCAGCAGTAGCCCAGAAAGCAAATGCTTTCATTTCTGGGATGTTGTTCATCTATGCTAATGATTTGATTCATTAATTCATTTGATTGATCTCATTTATCCTGAGTTTGGTTCAGTTCATTTTTGTTCTGCCCTTCCCAGGCCAAAGAATCTACTTTGTAGAGGAAACAGGACAAAAATAAAAGTGAAGTGGTCGTATCTCTCTGCTTGCCCCTCTTCTCTTTGTGGCTGTGACGGGGTCAAAGAATGAGAGGAAAGGGCAGGTTGCCATCAAAGATCCCAGTCTTTTTGTAATTTTGCCTCTTCTAACTTAGGGCCATTTTTGTTATCCTCCGCACGCATTTGATAGAACTCCGCTGCTGCTGCTCCTGTTTCCTCTCTTAGTTCTTTTTGCTCCATGCCGTATATTTCTTTTTTAGCCTCCCCTTCCCTTTTTTATGACCCGTGGTGACTGGTTCTCCAAGCTGTGCTGTGGAGCCCCAGTTGTGTTTGAATCTCAGACACATCCAAACTCTTGGAAGGCTAGTACCCCCACATTGCTGTGGTCATCTCCGCTTCCTGAACCAGCTCTTGAAAGACAAGAATCGAGTTGAGAACCACCCTGTTCCTTGCGCTGTTTCCAGACTGGGGAGGTCTCTCCTCTGCTGTTCATGCTTTCTTAGGAGAGAAACCTTTTCTTATCTAGATACATGAAGACCCTCATCACACCTGCTTTATGACAGCTGCTTCTACTCTGATCCAGTACTCTAGCTGGGCAGGCAAGCTACTGAATCCAGATGTTCTTTTTTAAATTATTATTATTATTAATATATTTTTAAAGCTTTTTATTTTCAAGACATATGCATGATTAATTTTTCAACACTGACCCTTGCATAGCCTTGTGTTTCAGATTTTCTTCTCCTTCCCCCCACCCCTTCCCCTAGATGGCAAATAATCCAATACATGTTATACTTGTTAAAATATATGTTAAATCCAATATGTGTAAGCACATTTATACAGTTCTCTTGCTGCACAAGAAAAATCAGATCAAAAAGGAAAGAAAATGAGTAAGAAAACAAAATGCAAATGAACAGCAACGAAGAGTGAGAATGTTATGTTGGCTTCTCTCTAGGTGTACATGGCTCTCTTTGTCACAAGATCGCTGAATCCAGATGTTCTTTTGAAGCACTGGGAAGGAAGCAGGGAAATGAAAGCTTGTTGTTGGGGTTGCTTCCCCGGCTGCTGACTTGGCAGGTTGCCCAGGGTGGTACCCTGCAGCCAGGGCTTGCTATTGGTTAGTCCCCAGCTCACAGGGCCCCCTCTCTTTTGCCCTTACAGGTTTCATTGAGGAACCCGACAGGAAGTACTACTTTGAGTGCAGCAGTGAGGAACAATGTCAGGAATGGATAGATGCCCTGAGAAGAGCAAGGTGTGTTGGGGGGCTGGGTAAAGAGACGTTAGAGTTGCTGGTAGACTTCGAGGCTGTCATTAACTTGGCAAATGGGAGAGAATGGGTATTCTGTAGGAGAGATGGGGGGAAGGGTGTCCCCCAGTCCTTCCAGCAGGCACAAGATAAACACAGACCCGAAATTGGATCCTCTGGGCACCTTTTCTTCAGAGACGTGGGTCTTGTGGAAGTGTGTGGACATTAGCATTCCTCTTTTTATTATTAGGCTATCCTCTAGTAAGACTGTCTAGGAACCCACGGCCTCCTTGACTCCCCTTCTTTGTGCTTATTACTTCCCAGCTATGAGTTCATGCGGAGAAGCCTCATCTTTTATAGGAACGAGATCCGGAAGATGACAGGAAAGGTGAGTATTCCAGAAGAGGACCTTGCCATCTTGAGATCCAGGTTTCTGATACACATGGGGCTTTGATGCCTGCCCCAAACACCCTTGGTTAGTTAGGAGGGACAAAGGTTTGGCTCCTGAGGCTTTGCTCCTGGACATAGAGTCACCATCATTTTTGCCCAGCTGGCCCTCAGTGTTCTCCACCCACCTACTTCAGGATTATGAGTGCCCTGATAATTCCAGCAACCTCAGTACTTTTGAAGGACTGTTTCTGAAAGTTCATTTTGGCCTTCATTTACAAATGGGGAACTGACCATGGGGTTTCAAACTGCAACCCCCCACCCACCCACATCCCCTCACCCGAGTCCCCCAAGCTCAGTGTGGAAACAAGAGCAGTACTGGCCACCTAGTTAGTGAAAAATGAGTCACTCCTTCCCCTCCCACCTGGGTTATGGAATGACTCTCTGCGGATGTTCCCTGGAGACTCTCTTCTCTCCCCCAGGATCCCCTGGAGCAGTATGGCATCTCTGAGGAGGCCAGGTTCCAGCTGAACGCTCCCCAGGCATGAGCATCTCTGCTAAGAAAGAAGTCCACCTTGCTCTGCTCCCTGCCAGTATTCACCCCAGTGACTATGAGAGGAGGAGAAGGGAGAGGAAAAGAAAGGATTTTACAGACCTCAGGCCTTCTGCAGCAGATGCCCAGGACTGGCAGTGGGCTTCCCGGATCATTTCAGCCGAGTCTGGGCCCAGAAGGAAGGGGATAAAATGTGGTTTTTCTTCTGATTGAAAATAGTAACTTAGGACTAGGGTGAAGGCACCCACAAGCTTCCTTCCCTGGAGCCAGGCAGGGCCCAGTGCTCCCCAGCCTTGAGGGCTGCAGTTGGGGTCTTGGAAGGAAGGGATGGGTCTGAGCTCCCATCTTCTGGGACAGATGCTTCCATGACCTCTCCCTCTGCAGGTGAGTGCAGACAGTGTGGAAGCTGTTCCACAAGCTCTGCTTTTTGTAGAGGCCCTTCCCTCCCTGATTTCATCTCCTCCCCTGGTCCCAGAGGCTGTGAGCCTTGGACAAGTCACTTCCCTAGCTACAAAAGGGGCAGACCAGTTAATTTCTTGTGAGATCCCAGGCCAGTTGGGCCAGAGGCAAGAAGAAAAGGCAGAATAGGGCTAGCAAAAGGCTCATGGGACACTGGGGGCCACCCTCTGTCCCAAGAGCTGGGCTTTCCTCTGAGGTCTCACTCAAGTCTCCTCTAACCCTGAAACCCAGAAGGGATGCCACAGTGATGGCCCCAGGCCTCCTAAGCTAAGGGGGTGCTTGGGGGAGCAGGGGTGAAGGTGGCCTTGGGCCAAGGATGCTGGCCTCTGGTCCAGGTTATTTTGGCAAGAGGCTCTAGACTTCTGTCTCCCCATCTACTTGAATGTACACTACTAGATGATGCTGTGAATGGGGTAGCAAACCCCATGTGATGATTGGTTCTCCTTTGGATACTTTCCACCTGCAAGCTTTCCTTTGCATTTCTGCTTTGGTTCCATCAGGGAAGTGGCTCTCCAGGTGTGTCCTAGGGAGGTTCTTGTGGATTTGGAATAAATGTCTTTTTTTTCCCAAGCTGCCTTTGTAAGACTCCTCTCTAGTGGGATGAAAGGCCAGCTTGGGCCTCCTCCCTCTCCTGGGGCTCCAAGAGCAACCACAGGTAATCCAGTTGGCCTCCTCACACTTCCCTGGAGAGAAGGCAGACACTCCAAGTCAGAGCAGACTTCCAAAACCCCTCTGGCTAGTCTTTCCTGCACCCCAGACCAGAAATACCCGGCTGTCTCAGTAGGGCCGCGGGCAGGGCAGGGGCAGTGGCTGCAAGACCTCAAGGCGGAAAATGAGACCAACAGGCTACTGCAGTGAGGGAAGCTCACAAGGTCATTGGGGATCTCCCTCAAGTTTCAGTACAGCCCGACTTGCTTCCTGCTTTAGTTCCCAGGCTTGATTTCCATTTCTTTTGGGGAGGAATCAGGACTGGCTCTATGGGGCTGCTGGATTCCCATCCTACCAAAGACAATGGACTCAATGGCTGAAACTCAGGCCAGTCACAATATCCAGGTTCAATTTCCCCACTGGTGACAGGCTCAGAGAGAACATGAGAATGTGTGTAAAAGAGAAAAAATACAGTCAGGGTTTGCTGTCTACATGTTTAATTTTAAGGCAGCTTTATTGAGGTTAAGGGGGAAAAGTCAAGGGGAAAATATTGCCTAGGTGAAGCTAAAAAAAAAACCTGCCAGGTGAACCCTGGGTTTGGATGTGTGTGAGGTGCAGTGATCCAGCCCCGGTAGAGTACCCCAGTGGTGAGAGGCTGGGGGGGAGGGGAGTCCTAAGTGGTCTTCTCAAGCATGAACATTGTAATAAGAGATCTGTGATCAATAAGAAAAGGATCCATCACATTCCTATCTAATTTTAATACTGAAAAAAAAGTTCCCATTAAAAACAGATACAAGTGAAAATAAATATTTTATTTGAGACTAGAGGTGGAAATTGAGAATGTTAGGGATTTCCCATGGGAAAGGATGCTTAAACAAACAGGCTGAAGAGGGAAGCAGAACAGCAATAGACACATTTAAAATACAGGATTTTAATATAAAGGCAAAACTTAAAAAGCATCTTCTCAATTACAAATTAAGATAGACATGAGGAACTGAAACAGAAGGAAAAAATCTTTTTAAAATTCTTAACTGTGAAGAATTAATTACAAGCATGAGAGGGGGGGAAAGGATCAGGATTAACTACTTCCTACTAAAAATGAACGGAATGACAATGTATGACATAAATTAAGGCAAACAATTTGAATTTTAAATAAGTCACAAATTCATAGGCTAAAGCATATAAACTAATTCCTATTGACTAGGAAACATCCCATAGCACATGTCCTAAGCAAGACGTGGGGTGTGTGTTGGGGGTGTGTTTTTCATCCACTCTGGGGAAGGGATTGTTTAGTTGTTAAAAGTTTCACAAATTGATTCCCAAGCAATGTAATTTCATGACCTGCTTCATTTCCTTTAACAACCCTCAGCTCTTCAATAGCTCTAAATCCCATGTCTAAAAACCAACTGGAAAGAACAAAGACCAAAGTGTTTTCGTAAAATCAAAACTTGACCACTTAGCTAAAGGGACTGAAAACCCCTAATTCTCTCATGAGCTAATAAAGATCTTATATTTCTCCCTTCCCCTGTTGTCTCTTATAAAGCACCTTTATGAAAGGCTAATCTCAGTGAAGCAAACAAGTGTGCCTTAGAGTCACAGGGCAACCTGAAGGGACAATGAATGTTCAATGTCAGCATTTAAAGTAACACACACATTTTTCCTTCAAGAAGTGAAAAAAATCTTTTTTCAATCCCTAGAGTTTCACAAATGGCATATACCGAGAGTATAATTCAGTTTAATCTTAGGTGTTATGTTCTAGTAGCCACAGTAATATCCTGTACTACAATACTCAAGTCAATGTGAGTGTGTGTATATATACACGGTTTTTTAGATGTAGAAAGTATAAACAAACATAGCACAAAACAGTAATTCATCCAACATTGTGAAACAACCAGCCATCATTCAAAGGCCTGTGCAGTGTGTGAGTGTGGAAGGACTCTCAACATCTTTTTCGATAAATACATATAACTTAATGAGCCCTTTTCCATTTTAGTGCTATGATGACAAACCAGAGACTGACTTCTTCCCTCTAGCCCACTGGAATTGAGTGTAGGAAAGAGGGCCTGCTGGAAAGGGCAGAGATATCACCTAATAGCTTTTGGCCAGGAGGAGGTGGGGGAAGGACCTGGAAGAGGAAAACGGTGTCTGGTCAGGAGACTAGTCCTGATAGCTTGAAACAATGTTCCTTAACACAGGAGGCCAAAAAGGAAAGGAACAATAGACCTACTTTGTGCAGAAAAGAGATGTGATGATTCCAAGTTCATCTATCCACAGCATAGCACCTGGGAGCAAGGAGAGCACCAACTTTATAGAAAGGAGAGAGGGGACAATTTCCTCTTTATATTGTTTGTTTTTTAAAAGCTGATAAATAGCACCATCTTAAAAACTGGTCTTTTGCTCTAAAGCCCAAATCAACTAAGTTCCTTACAGGATCAGACCAATCCTGTTTCCTCCATCCCCCAAAATGAGAGAGAGAGCCTCTTCCAGTTTTGCCAGAAAACAAGTGGCAAGTGTCCAGAAGCGCCCTGTTCTGGGTTGTGGTCACATCAACTTTGCCTCTGGCTTAAGCGAATTGCCAGGGCCTTCACAAGGAGCAGGGCCAGGAGGTGAGCAGAAAGGGGGAAAAAGGAGGCCCTCCTATCAATGTGACACACTTTCACCATCCAGCAGACCACAGGCAGTCAAAGCTGGTGAAAAATCAAAACGAGACCCAGTCTTCTGGAGCCAGCTGCCTGCCCTCCTTATGCCAAGTGCATCCAAGTCCACAGGACTGCTGAAGCTTTAAATCTCCAATGGTTACCAACTTAGGCAAAGTAGGGGCACTCTAAGGATCCAACAGCCCCTTCAGTAATGATGGATCTACTGAAGGTGAAAACGGACAAAGAAAATGTTCCAGAGAACATGTTTCAAGGAAAAATGACCAGGAATATATTCTATATGAGGGCCTAATGCAGGAATACCTTTAACAACACTCAAAGGGAGCTAAGACTCCTTTCAACATGGACTCCAGGGCAGCTGACAAAGCAAGCCAGCCATCCTTCACTTCTGCTCAATAATAATCCTGGGAGTGGAGGGGGCAGAACAGGCCAACCAAAGAGACAAACACAGATCAGAACTTCTTGTATTTTTCAGGCCTTTCTTGTCTAACTGGACATACTCTGTTACCCTTGGCCTAGTCACTATGAACCTCACTTCAAGGTTCTAAGATACTCTCTTCCAATAGTGCACCTACCCTCTCCAGTAACTGGGAGGAAGGATGGCCAAGTCAAGTGCTCTGAACTGGCGGGACCATGGGACTGCAGTCCCATTCCTTCAAACCACTTACATTGCTGGGGAACCAGCAAAACACAACCTGGACAACTTCCTTCTACCTGGAGGAAGAGAGTTCAGCTGGTGGGTTTATAATGTTACTTTCTAAAGAACATTTATTAATTGAGATGGGAATTAACTGACATTCTGAGGATCTAAAAGTTGTGAGAATACAAGGTACAATTTTAATTGTTTTATTTCCTATTTTAAACTAGTTCCTGAGAGAAAACAAAGTCAAAGCTTGGGCCTCATTCAGATACTTGCATGAGGTTCAGAAGTTCCAGTGGATGAGGGACTTGGTTTAGATTCAGCACAAGAGCTCTTCTGGAGGGGTCTGCCATAAAACCTAGGATCACTTCAGAAAATACTCTTTCTAGCCCCAAGGCTTTACCTCAGCTGTTGACTGTGGCAAATCCCAACAGTAGGCTTCCTTTTTTCATTTAATTTTTTTCATTTTTTCATTTAATCTCATTTAATTCACCTTCAGGCCAGAAGGGCTAAATCAAAGCTGGTAAAGCCTTCATCCTCCCTATCTTCCTTCCCCCTCAGCAGCTTCCAATATCCACACTTGAGCATTGGGTCTCAGTAAAAACAAAGGTTAACAGCAAAGATGCCCAGAAATGGTGAACATTCTACAAAAGAAAGCCACACAGACCAATTACTAGAGTCATCAATTTATTTCTTAGACATTGGAGTCCCAATGGCTGTCTGTACTAGCCTTTAAAAAACAAACCATCCTTAAAGCCATCAACATCTGGGCTGATCTTTTTACCAAAAGGTCCCTTGGGATTCTGGATGCAAAGGCCAGCAAGGGAAGAGCGGTGGCAGGGAGAGCTAGGGGTAATGAACACCCCAGTAGAAACCAGACAACTAACAAACCAGCCAACTCCACAAGTCTCACCTTTTAGCCAGAAAACACTGATAAATTTACTATTAATTAGGTTTGCCAAATAGTCTGGTGCTTAATTTTAGTCACCAGTTGGATTCAAACACGGGAATGTTTTTGATCACAACTAAATCTGTCTGCAACCTCAGTCCTGAGCTGTTCTGAGCAGTGATGAAGTATTTTTCCTTATCCTGAATTCTAATTTATATAAACCAAAAGGAATAGCAATGGCTTCCCCATTTTACATTGCCTTTCCTTCTCCAAACCCATTTCTGCCACCTTCTAAGATACTAGTTCTATCTATAATGTCAAGAGACAGCACAATGAAGTTGTCCACAACCCAACTCGAGCACATTCATTTTTTTGTGGGATCCTCCCCAAGCCTCAGGGACCCAAAGACACAAATCCAGGTTTCAGCCTCCACAGAACAGTGCCGGGAGCTACGCCACTCTGATGGTCATGAGTGACTAGGCTTTATTTCATGAATTCCTGGATTGCAGGGAATATCCCCCACTTCTGTTAAAAGCTACCACATCTACTGCCCTTCAGAATGTCTTCTCCAGCTCCTTCTACACTCATTTCTTCCCAATGATCCTATTCAATCTGCTCATTTTTGCTGAGTGCCAACAATTAAACCTTCACATCCCTGTGGCTCAATGCAGGAATGGGGGTGGGAGGAGAGAAGAGGGTCGAAGAACCAGCTGGGGAAATTCTGTAGCAGAGGCTGAAGCTTGGAATACCTAATCCAGCAACAACAATCTAAACACAATTCTACACAGAGAACATCCCCAGACACAATATGCTGGGTTGTAGGTAATAACCTGATTCAGAGAGACACAAGTAAGAGGAAGTATTATCAAGATTAGTTATTTAATTCATTACCAATTAATTGATAAAGCCTAACACGATGTGGCCAAGCAGAAGAAATAAATCAAGAAGAGCATCTGGGGAGGAAACTCGTTTCTCCAACCCAGGTCTGTGCATGGAAACAGGATGCTTCAGTAAGTTTTGTAGGAATGGATCCGAGGAGGCCAAAAGGCTTCAAAAGCCTCTGCCAGCCATGACGGAACACTTGCTTAGGCAGGGGTACACTGGGTCTAGTCGATATACTACTGCAATTCATGGTTATTGCCATTTCCTATCCGAGTACTTGGTCCAGTCCATGATACCCAATCTCAAAATGAGAAGCTTTAAAAATGGAACCTATACCCTTTTTTGTGCACTTGAATAAATAAAAATGTTTTGTAATTTTTTCCTCTCTCTTTTTTTAAAAGTTTACTGTGCATTATACAATCTAAAAATAAATGAAATCAAGTATATGAAATTTATAAATTTTCATCATATCTCTATAAAATACTGTCACTTCCTTAGCGTGACACTTTTCTGTACACAGAACACCAGGTCACAAGACAACTAATTTGTTGCCACATCATCAGATCGGTGCGGAATAGGATAGTCGTGTGGGATTTGTGTGTGTGTGTGTATGTGTGTGAGAGAGAACTACCATTTATACCTACAGAAAAGCAAAGAAATACAAAAAACAAAAAACAAATGCACTTAGTACAAAGGCCAAGCCATCTGGGGGTCAAGTATCAAAAAATTACTAACAAAATACAGAGTACTTTGAACAAAAACAACAAAAGCTGAGAAATTAAAACTTGCCCCAGCTTAGGAATTAATGTCCAATGTTGCCATGTAGAATTAAAATGGGCCTGACCAACACCAGTAATTATGCACCCTGTTCATATGCCAATGACATCCCCAAAACAAAGGGCTAAAAGAATTAACAGTATAGCAGGTAAAATTCACAGTGACAGGGGAACTCAGTGATGAGGGCATGTGAGGAAAACATTTAATGAAACTAGCTTAAAGTATCTGCAGTTCAAGATGAACTGTTTGGTTGAATGGTAACAAGAACTAAAGACGAGACTGTGTAGTAGCTAGTCAAGAAATTGGAGGACAGTTGTCAAACAAACAAGAGTAGCTTAAAGGAGTTGTTTTTAAAAACAAAAACAAACAAACGTAAACCACCAAGGCCCCAAACCCACACATCAACTTTTTTTGCCCTCACTTTTTCAGAGCAGGTAAAGCCTTTGGTAAATGAACAGAGTGACTTGAATAAATAAAGAAGACTTTCCCAAGAACGGTATTTGGCATTGGTCAACCCTTGAAAGTCAGCACCAAGGAGAACTACAGAGGCACAGTTCTGATGGATGAAATAGCACCGAGAACAGGCTGTTGACATCTCTGCTGGTGTGCCAGTCTTTTATATATATCTTATTTATTTATATATATTCTTATATATAGTTATTTATATTTCTTAATAAGTTGCCTTTTATGACTTAGATGGAATAAAATAAGTCAAAATTGTTTTTACTTTTTAAAAAATGATAAATACTTTATCTAAAACTATCAACAATACAAACTGGAGCCTTTAAGCCATTTCTTCTGCAGTTTTTTTAAAACTCCGATTCACAGTAGAATATTCTTTACTCTGTCGTACTTTAAAAAATTTTTGTATATGTTGTCATCCAGTAGTTTGTGAGTAGAAACCCTTGCAGGCCAGGTGAGCACCTTTCAGTGGAAGCTGTGTGAGTTGGTCCACAATGTCCTTGCATAGGTCACATGGGGTTGAGGTAGAAATTCTAGTTACCTAGGAGACATCAGGGGAGGGAAAGAAGCAAACAAAAAAATCAAAATTTATCCCACAATTTCTATCATTAGGTTGGCCAGGAAAGTCAATACTCCTATGAAAAAGTATATCACAGAAACTTTGAGAGATGTGCATGGTAAAATGAAAAAAAAATTTCAATTTTTAGAATTGAAAGTGGTGGAAGCAAATGGAAAGGAAAGTGAACCCCAGAAGATGGTGCGACTTCTCCCTTTTTTATTTTATGGAACAAGGTGCTGGGTCTGGGAAACATGACATTCACATGTGCCTTGAGCTTTCAGAGAACAGATAACTGCAGCCCCTTCTCGTGCCAACAGCCACTATGCCCCAACGCCGAGCAGAGATACAAAGGCCTGTTCTGCCCACCCCAGGGAAACATCTGCTTCTGGGGGAAACTGGCGGCTCCCAGAGGGGAACCAGGTGCTGCCTGTGGCTGTACTGGACAATTTCTGAGAAGCCTGTGTATGTGTGCGTGTATGTGAAGTGCCTGTGTGTGTGTGTGTATTTGTGTGCACCTGTGTCTGTGTGCCTGTGTGTTCCTATGTAATGTGTCTATGTGTGTGTGTATCTGTGAGTGCCAGTGTGTATATCCGTGTGTGCCTCTGCCTGTGTGTGTGTGTGTGTAATGTGTGTGTAGTGGCTGTGTGTATATCTTTATGCGCCCGTGTGTGTGTGTGTGTGTGTGTGTGTGTGTGTGTCCCATTCTCCTCATCAAGGAAGTCACCAGAATGCCAATACCACCTAAGAGTACAAGAAGATACACGACAATAGGAGGAGGACATCGTCTGCTCTCCTTAATTTTCAGCTAACCAACTCTCCTGCCCTGCTTCCAGGAAGGTTTTTTAAATGGTGTTTTCAGTTCATGGGGATCTATCAGGGATTGCAAGCAATGAGTGCAGCGTTGAAGCAGCAAGAGCAGCTAGCTCAAGGAAACAGAAGCAAAGCAGGATTTTCTGAGCAGGGCTGATGAGGCTCAGTCAACTCCTGTACCAGTCTGCTTCCAGGTCATAGCAAGAACTAAAAGTTAACTAGTAATTCTTTTGAAAATACCTACTATACCCACAGTACTAAAACTACAAATCAGAATAATATTTCACTTCACTTATCAAGCCTTAAGGGGGGGGAGGGGAGAGAGAGATGATGAGGGAATAAGAGAATGGTTAAGTCAGGTGGAAAGACTTCATAGTGAATAACATCTTATCATGGATTGAATAATGTCCAAACGACAACCTATTCTTGAAGGGTCCGTGATTTCAGAAGGTGCTTTCCTCCACTGAATGATTTCAGTCTCCAAAGTTTGGGGGAGTTGCTAAGGTGAAAAATTCATCAGCCCAAAGCCAAGTAGATGGGGAGCTTTTCTACACAATATATATACACTGTTTCAAAGGTCATGGAACAGTTGTAAGCTACAAGAAACTTAAAAATCGCCTGAAGTACCTATCCCACCCTGCCCAAATACAGAGTCTTTCCAGATCCAGAGAATCTGCCAGCACTAAACTCTACTGGAAGTTTGGAAGGATACAGGAGCCAGGCATTAGGAACATGGCAGTATATGTATATAGAATATAAATAAACAATGGCCACACCTCTATTTGTGGTTTTTTTGTTTGCTTATTTCTTGCATAAGGGACCTGTGTCTTTTAGAAACTGAGTAGAAGTTTTATTAAACAAGCATTGACCTGTATGATCACACTTGAGAAAAACTGAAATAAATTCAAACAACCATCCTAGATCAGAATCATCAGCAAAACTGGGGCCCAACTTCTCCCCTTGGCTTCAGGGGAGTTCCATGCAGACTGCTCCTATTTATGCCTGACAATGTACTAAGTTAGGGCCCACATCATGAATACTTTAAATTGGCTTGCACAGGAGTCTGGCAAGTTCTTTCTTGTTTTCTTTCTTTCTTTCTTTCTTTCTTTCTTGTTTTCTTTCTTTCTTTCTTTCTTTCTTTCTTTCTTTCTTTCTTTCTTTCTTTCTTTCTTTCTTTCTTTCTTTCTTTCTCTCTCTCTCTTTCTCTCTCTCTCTCTTTCTCTCTCTCTCTCTTTCTCTCTCTCTCTCTCCCTCTCTCTCTCTCTCTCTCTCTCTTTCTTTCTTTCTTTTTTGCTGAGGCAAATGGGGTTAAGTGACTTGCCCAGGGTCACACAGCCAGGAAGTATTAAGTGTCTGAGGCCAGATTTCAAACCTTGGGTCTGACTTCAGGGCTGGTGCTCTATCCACTTCACCACCTAGCTTCCCAAGAAGTATTTATTTCAAGGCAAAATGTAAACTTTGGACCTGATAGGTAATCAAACCTGGCCGGATTTTCAAGGCGACAAGAAACCAGAGATTTCCTTTTTTGCTATTTTGTGTATGAAATAAAATTATGACAATAAGAATAGAAGCCAGCTGGCAAACCCACATTTTACACTAATAGTCAAGTTGGGACTTAAAAAATAAACTTATACTATATATATATGTGTGTGTCTGTGTGTGTGTGTGTGTGTGTGTGTGTGTAAAAAGGCAGTCATTTCTCTAGAGCCACTATTGCCTGATTTAGAAAATTAGAGGTGCTAAGTTCTGTTTGTTAATTGTGGACAAGGGAGCTATTGAGGAAAAGAAATTAATAGTAGAGTTGGGCCTATGGTCATTCCATGACCCATTCCATGGGTTTCAGGTCTGTCTGTGTCTGTCTCTCGGTTGCTAGGCAATTGGGGTTAAGTGACTTGCCCAGGGTCACACAGCTAGGGAATGTTAAGTGTCTGAGACCAGATTTGAACTCAGGTCCTCCTCACTTCAGGGCTCCTGCTCTATCTACTGCACCACCTAGCTGCCCCGGGTGGATTTCAGGTCTCTTTAAGAAAGAATATGATAAAAAATAAACCTTATTGGCACCAGTGCTAATGCCAACTGAATGCATATTGTTTATGGCACACTAAAACATCTAATTCCTATGCTTGTATGCAACAAGCATTTAACATCTGTCGAATAATTGACTTTATCCTATTCGCTTTTCCAAAATATATACTTGACCTGCATCTAAATCATCTCAATACCCACCATGACCACAGGAATGTAAAAATGTTTGAGAAGAACATGGCAGTGATCAATGGTACAATTAGTGGATTGAGCTGTTCACTGCAAAATTTTAAATGAGTCATTGGAATACAATTTGAACTTAAAGGTCATATGTAACGGTTCATCCCAGAAGGTACACCTCAAAATCTTTTTCAGATACACAGTGGTTAGGAGAGACCAAGAGAGTCACACCTTGAACAGGCCCGTTCCCATCTGGATGACCTGCAAATCCTGGCAAAGAAAATGGGCTGAAGTGTGACTTTAGAGAGAAGTGACAGGTGAACTGGCAGTATCCAGCAGGGGAAGGAAAGACCACTTAGGGCTGAGTCTAGAAAGGTCATCGGACAAAATTCCATTCGATTTCTAGACCATTAGGAGGGACGAGGAAAGGGCCACTGAGGCCCAGTCCACTCCAGACTAAAAAATTAAAAGGAACTGCCCAAAAATCCTAAGCCTCCCCAAGGTAGCCCAGAGCCAGTCAGGTGCTGCCCAAGTCCACAAGTCCAAGATCGGTGTGCCATGCGTAAACAGACGGGTTACTGGGCAGTCAGACTAACTGACAGCAAAGAGCTGTTTCCTGCTCCTTCATCAGCACTGTGCCCCCTCAAGCTGTAGTCACCCCCAATGCCCTTCCAGAGGCTAGCACCCCGGTGAGGAACGGGCTTTCTTCTGGAGGGGCCTGCAGCGTCATCACGGCTCTCGGCACAGGGCCACAAGTGGCGACCTGTCCTCTTGGTGGGCTCTATTACCTCAGCAGGCCTTGGACAGAAGGAAGGGCTTGGCACCTACTTGACCAGTCTGACCAGCCCCATGTACTTCCAGCTGCTGAGAACGTTTTTGGGCCTCCTCGGCATTTGGTTTGGAGGATTCCCGATGAGCAGTAAAACTCATCCTGCTCTCCTGGCCATGGGGGCTGATCCCCAAGCCCAGGAAACCTGCGCTGCCGTGCCCCAGACGCCTATCCTGACCTCAGCTGGTCCCTGGCCTCTGTGAAAGGAAGGGAATCAGTTTTGTGCATAAACCACCTAGTTCGGCTCTAGCCTTACCTTACATAATACGAACGGCTAGCTAAGCAAGCTCTTTATCGCGGCTTAACCCCAGAAAGGTGCGAAGCGTAAGGAGACTGCATGCCAAGGGTAACCCACATAGCGGGTGGGCCAGCGGCGTCGGACTGCGGGACCGCAGGTGCAGCCTGGGCCAGGGCCAAACGGGGCAGAGGCTGGTGGTGGACTGTGAAGGAGGGGCGGGAAGCTTTGTGGGGGAGGGAGGTGAGCTTGATAGACAGAGAAGCGTTAGCCTGGAGAGAAGCAGCTGAGGAGGGGGCAACAAAGGCTTTGTTAGCAGGAATGGACGTTAGCGTCTGCAGAAGCCCCGGCTCCGGGTTAGAAGCAGCGAGTAACGGAGGGGGGGGAGGTAGGGAGACGTTAGGAGGAGGAGGATGCACAGGCACTTGGTTCAGGTGCTGGGGGGCTCTAGCCTCGCTACATGTTCCTACGCTAGAGGAAGGGGCCTGGAAGGAAGAGGAAGTGGGGGTGACCAGAGCCTGCACTGGGTTTAAGCTCAGCATGGTGCTGCTACAGACAGCACTGCTGCTGAAACTGGCTCCAAACTGATGAGAAGAGGCAGAAGGCACCACATGGTTAAAAACACCTGTAAACGGGAGAGAAAAACTGAGCTTCAACAGAGAGGCATTGTCCAGGGACGGTGAAGAGACCCGTGGGCCGGGGCCCACCCACGCAGGCGCGCCCACGTGCACCCCCACACCCCCCCACACAGCACAAACCTATCCAGGACGGAGCCTAGTCCCCTAAGGGCAGTGCACCAGGGAGTGGGTCTGTGGGCTCCAGAGCACCACTCACTTTCTCCAGGCCGGGGAGAAGAGGCCCTAACCACGGTGGGGAGGAGGTCCGCTCAAGCCAGGGCCTGAAAGGGGAGGGAGCCAGCCTGCACCTGGGCCTTCTTGAAGAAAAGGCAATTAGGGAGTCTGGGGTCTGCTTGCTCCCTGCATAATGTCATGTCCAGAGAGGAGCAGCAGGGGCAGCTGTCTGCTTCTGAACAGCCCAAGACCTTGAAATGAAGGCTTTGCAAACATTCAAAGAGGAGCACCCCAAACACAGGGGCTTTATGGTTTGGGGACAGGGGAGGGACGAGAATGACCTGCTAGCGTGACAAGGTGCACATACTTATGACTGGTCAGAGGGAAGTCATTAGCTGCCCCATGCACGAAGCAGCTGGATCACAGAATCTGGAGATGACAGGCAGGCAAATCACCTCGTTTTTACAAAAACCTCCTAGGCTGTCTACACTTTTGTGTGTTGGCTGTAGGGCGGGGGCAAGGAGGGGAAGGAGAGAGCCATTTAAGGAGGGAAAAAGAGGGGCAGGAAGACAAACCAAACGTCCCCTCAGGCTGTAACACACAATTTGAGGTTCTTTCTGAACAGGGTGCTAAGTGTGGGTTCAGAGGCTGAGAGACAAAAGCCTCGCTTCTGTTACTTACAAACAGTAGACTATGGAAGTCACTTCTGTCTGGGACTCAGTTTCCTAATGTGGAAAATGAGGGGGGATTAGAACCAATGACCTTGAAGGGTCCCTCCGGATCTGAAATGATCCTGGCACTTTCCCTGCACAGCCCGATTCTCAAAACCAACTTCTAAGGGGCTCCATGGAAAGGAGAGGCAGGGCCCCGCCAACCTACCTCCAACGGTTCCACCTGTAACCCCAGAAGAGAAGTTTCCCATAGCGTGAGAATTTGTCAATCTGGTCGCAGCCGACGACACGTGGACCAAACTGGCAGCGGCGGGCATGGAATTAAATAAAGACTGCAATACTGAAGAGCCTGCCACCGAGCTGAGGTTGGCCTGCAGGGACATGGGGCCCAGGGGAAACTGGGATCCAGTGGTGAAAGTGTTGAGGAAAGGATGGTGCGCCGACACGGAAGAAGCAGGGTGGCCGGCCGCAGAGGCCGTGCTAGACAGGCCTTTGCCATTGAGGAGGCCCCCTGGAGGTACGGCGGCGGCGGCAGCGGCAGAAATGAAGAGGTTGTGGCCGTTCTTAAACTCCACCTCCCGGTCCCGCCCTTTGCCAGCCTTGCCAATGTGCTGCAGGGAGCCCTTGTCGGCGGGGCCCCCCAACTGCAGGCCCATGTCAAGCACCTCTTTACTTCTGCCTCCGGCCCTGGGCAACTCTTCCCCCTTCATACTGCCCAGGCCATCCAGCTGCCTCTTGTTCAGAAAAGGGTTGGCGTCGGAGCCATCTTTGCTCCGCTGGGCCTGAAAGCCCAGAGGGGAGCTTAAGCCGGCCGCCTCGGTGGTCTTGTGAGAAAGAGAAGCACCATCGTGAAAGCTGTGTAAACTCATGTCAGCAGCAGACAGGCCCCCGGCGTAGGAGAATCCATTGGAGGAGTTTGTGTTGGGGCTGAGGCCATCCGACCCCGACAAGGAACCTGGGAAGCTCTTCCTGGCATGCACAGAGATCTTGGCGTCAATAGCCATGGTATCCTCAGAGGATGGCCGGAAGGCAAACAGGGAGTTCTGGCTCAGGGACGAAGCTGCCTGTAAGGGGCTGTCGGACGTTTTGGTAAGGTTGATGTCAGATATTGGTGAAAAGGTCGACTTCCATTTACTACTGTTCATGCCTTCAGTCAGCTGGGCCTGCTTCCTTCCTGGAAGGCCACCACCTGGTTGGGAAAAAGAAGCAAAAATCAATCCCAGTCCAATCAATCATCTGTTTGGGGGATGGTCAAGAAGGGGAAAAAGTCAGGCTTATTGGAAGGAAGGTCAGCTCCTCTAGGGCCGCCATGAGAGGGCCTCAGGCGTAAGTAGGCCGGCGTACTGAGGAAAAGAGAAAAGAAGGCAAAGAATTTGAGAACCACTGGCACAGGGGAGCTCATCCCTAGGAAAAGGCTCCTGAGGGAGGAAAGCAGCAGCTCGACAGCCAGGACTGTGCGTCATCAAGGAGGGCGAGAAGCTGTGTAAGTGGGCAAAGGAAAGCAGGAAAGCACTTTGCACCAGATGCCCAAAAATGTTTTCTCCCCACAATGGCGAAACAGTTGCAAAGAATAAGTGACTGCTGCTACCCTGACTGCAACTGTCTCCCTGACTATAAATGGCAGCATAAAATGTGAATGTTCAAAATCACTTGTGAACATCACATTGGTGAAAGCTTAGTCACAAGGGAAAGGTGAAAGGGTTAGAGCTTACATGAAACTGAACTAAGATGGGTCATGCCATATGAAGAAAGACTCCACAGAAGCATGGGAATTGTAAACCCCCCCAAGGGGGTCCATCGAGGAAGGACTGCTGAGGTCAGAGGGCAACATGAAGCCTACCTGGGCAAGCTTCAGTTCAGGAAGGTCTGAAGTCTATTATTGATCAGCCGGAGCTAGCAGGAAATATCAAACACTGGGACATTCAATAGTTCATGTACTTACCATTTTCTGTTTTCTGGGGAGACTTGCTCTCTAAAGAGATTGTTGCAATTTTCCTCTCAATCCTAAGAAGGTAAAAGGAAATGGTTACTTTATAACAAAACTTCTTAAACCGTGAGTTGCAACCCATGGGGTCAGGTAAAGGTGGGGGTCACAAAAAATTTGCCAACAGTAAAAGATATGAAATATTCCAAGATTTCATTTTTTATGCAACAATAAACACATCATCTCATTCATGTGTATGTTCACATACATGCATAAAAGATAAAATTATACATATACTGAAGAGAATTGTTTTAAAATATATTTCTTAATATTTTATTATCAGCAAATGTGTGATTTTTATACCTATTTTATACAACTGTAAAACCTGAGTTGTATAAAAATTTCTCTAGTGATAAGGGGTCACAAGTGGAAAAAGCTTAAAAAGCCCTATTCTTTATAAATACTTAAGATATCCTATCATAAGTAAAGGCACTTTATGATTCCAGTTAACCGGAATATTTAATGTGTAACCAGATTGGTCAAAGCAGTACTGCTCTACAAAAAGGAAATCTGAAAGCACTGGGTTCAAAGATCAGCTCCATTGCTCATATAGAATAATTTAGATAATTCACATCACTTTGATTCTCTCTTTTCTAAAATGAGTTTAACATTTATAACTGTATTTGGAGGATTATTGGACATAGTGGGGTTTGTACATCCCACAACACCATAGGAAGAGTTCAAATATGATTATGATTTGAATTCAAAAGTTGCACACAAACAGCACATCAGAATAGTTCCATTCTCAACCAGCAGGGACAACTATCAACTTTAAATAAAATACAAAAAATGGCTTTAAATTTAAAAGGAATCACTAAGTTATAGTGGGAAGAGAGCCAAAGAGTAAAGAACATTTGGGTTTTGAATCCCATCTCTAGAACACAAAGCCTCTGAGATCTCAGCTAAGTCCCAGGCACTTGAGGCTGTAGAAATGCCCTTACTGAGCATCCTACATCAAAAAACCCAATCTCAGGACTCACCTGCCCCACAAAAGAGGTAAGTTCCTAAATGCAATGAAATTAAATTTTCTGTAACTCCTGAGTTTGCCACCTGTGTTTCTCATAAAATGCATATGCCAACTTTGAAAAAGAGCGACATATCGGGAGATTAGCAACAATTTTTTTTAAAAAGATATATACTCAGGGCAGCTATTTGGTACAGTGGATAGAGCACCAGCCCTAGAGTCAGGACAACCTGAGTTCAAATCTGATCTCAGACACTTAATACTTCCTGGCTTTGTGATCCTGGGCAAGTCACTTAACCCCAATTGCCTCAGCAAAATATATATATACTCTTATCAATGACCTCCTTGATGCCTAAGCTAGGTAGTGGAAACTCTCAGTCAGCAGGTGAAGTTCTCAGATTCTTTACAGTGAAGTCCTCAGATTCTTATTTCTGAGGTTCTTTCAGAGTGTTGTAAGCTCAAAACTATTTTCATAATAAAACTATTGTTAATTTCCTATTAAGATATGCCTCCTTTGAAGTCTTCAAATGCTGCAAATAAGATTGAATGCAAAAGCAGATGAAAAGATTGTCACCTATTAAGCTAGATACATGCAAAATGTTATTCTCCTAATTTTGTGCTTTGAAAAATTGTTAGTTTTGTTAAAGTTTTATTTACCTTAAAAGGCAATGGGCTTATTATTTTAAAATAAATATTTTAAAATTTTATCAGGTCTAATTTTTTAATATAGCAATAATGCTAAATAGAATCCACATAAATGGAAGCTTTTTGGACTTCTCAACAGAATGTAAAAGGTTCCTGAAACCAAGAAGTCTGAAAACTGCCCTAGGTCTAACAATATGGACATTTTAGTCACTTGGGTTAATTCAAAACTACTTATAAAAATCTAGTATACCTATAGTATACCTACTATAGTAGTATACCTATCTTTCCATGTCAACAATACTGACTTCCCATGTTTGCAAATTTCCTGGGTGTTGAGAAGAAACCAGAAGAATTTAAGGATTTTTACTGATATTTTCTTTTTCTTTTTTTTTTTTATACAGAACTCCCAGTATCATCCCTCCTCATTTCAGAGAGCCATTTTTAAAGAGGAAGAGGGCAGGGAAAAAAATTTTAAAAGGCTTAAGATACCACACCCATATAACCCCAACTTCCCTAAAAGAGTTGAGGGGTAGGGAAAAGAATGTTCTTTTCAACTTGACAATATTCATTTGGATTGTTTTAGTGATTATTCTTTATTGATATTGCATTGCTGAATAATTTTGTTTGCTTTCCTCTTAATCAGGTCATACAAATTTATGTTTTCTCTGTCTTCATCTAATTATCTTGTAGAAGAATTTTCCATTATATTCTTGTACCAAAACTTATTCAACGAACAGCAAATTGAGGGGCATCAATATGATTTCAAACTATTTGCTCCCACACAAAGCCCTATTTATAGTTAGAGCTAGTCTAGCACATAATAAAGATGTAAATGTTATAGACATTTTTGGGATATGCCTAATGAGGGAATCTCTAGGTCTAAGAGCATGACCAGTTCAGTTTTATCATATTTCAAACATGATTTCCAAAATGGCTGCATCTATTCACAATTGAATAAAACCAATATTGACAATTCCAATCTTTTGTCATCTTTGTCTATTAGTGGGGGGGTGGGGGTGGGAAAGGAGTGTGAGGAGATACCGTAAGATATTTTATTTATATTTCTTAAGACTAACATTTTTTTTTAATGTGGCTACTAATAGCATCTTTGTTCATATCCATTAATACCGGAGAATGATTTTCAAGATTATGCATGTGCCTATCTATATATCTATATCTACCCTGGTATTTTTTCCTCATTCAACTACTTTCTATCTTATCCTAAATACCTGAATTTTGTTTTTGCAGGAATTTGTTTCACATAGTTAGCTGTCCAGTTTATTCTTTGCAACTGTGATTCCAGCCATGAGATCAAAAGGTATATGATCGGATTCTCCCTCTCCCTTTTTTTTTTTTAATGAATAATTTTTAAGGTACTATATATCTATCCTGATATTACTGTGGAACATAGCTTTGTATTAATCCAAAATTTTGTCCTGCCACACTGCTTGCTAGTTTTCTGGTTTTTACCAAATAGGGATTTTTCCCCCAACAAGTGTTGAACTGAACCTACTGTTGCTTGATCCTTTCACCAAGTCTGTTCTACCAATCTACATTTAAAAAACACTAAATGGTTTTGATGACAGCTTTACAATCTAGTTTGAGGTATGAAAGTACTTTTTCACCTTCATCCCTATCTTTTCCCATTAGATATTCCAGATATTTTATTTCTTGAAAAATATTCTACCATTATTTTACCAATTCTCTCTCAAAAAGCATTTTGGTCTAACAATAAGTGTTTCTGCTGTTGTTGAGTTTATTTTGAGCCTATGATAGGGCTGAAGCTATGGTTTAGAGTTGTATCTTCTTATCTAGGGGGAGCTAGTTGGTACAGTGGCAAGAGTACAGGCCCTGGAGTCAGGAAGATTTGAGTTCAAATCCAGCCTCAGCCATACTATTCCCTAGCCCTGAAATCTAGGACAAATCACTTAACTCCAATAACAACAACAAAAAACAAAACAAAAAAAAAAATCTGAACTTAGCTCCCTTCATCTAACTTCATGCCTTTTAAATTATATATTACTATTGATATCAATTTAGAAATAGATCAAATAAAAACATTTGCTTTCTTCTTAATCAGGTCATACAAGGCATCCTTGTTTCATCCCTGGTTTCAGGTATTTCATGATTTTTTAAAGTTTCCTCTACTATCCACATGATTCATGGAGTTTTAATATAAATTACAGTTTATCAATGGCTTTTTATGCAGTAATTTGAGATGATCATATGGTACTAGTTTTTGTTTTAATATTAATTACATTGCTTGTTTTCCTAAAGGTAAACTGTTCCTATAAATAAATCTGATTCAGTCAATATGAGTGATGTTGTATAAGATCCTATACTTTAATAAGATTTTTATTTAAATTTTTTGAATCAATATTCATAATTTTCTAAAACAGCAGTCAAGCACAAGTAAAAAAAATCTCCTTCACAGCAGCATCCATGTCACTAGGTGAATACCTCATGGATCCTCATAAAAAACCCCACAAGGAAGGTATTCTTATTATTGTCAATTTATACAAGGCAGATAGAAGTACAGGGAACTGATCGGGTTCTGAGTAGTATCTATATCTGAGGGTAGTTTTGGACTTGGTCCCTACTGCTCTGAGCATTATGGTGCCACTTAACCAATAAAATGTAAATGAGGGTCCCTATGGGTCAAATATTAAAAGCCACCTATGGGATTTTTTCCCTTTATTTTAATAAATTTCGAAATTTTATTTTAACCTAGTTCTAAGTGTATAGGCCATGTGTTTAACAATTCAGTTCTAAAAAGACTAAAACTCTTCTTTGATTTATACTTCCCTGGTTAAGATATTTGGACTGTTTTTGTTTCACAAAAGTAGTCTGATGGAGTCCTTTCTCAAATTTGTGTGGTATTCATGCGAGTAAGTATTTTTGAATACTCTTGAATTCTCTTGGGTTCTTTATTTCTTTGTTAGATTCTTTAGAGTTAGTTCTACTTCGTTGTTTTGAGATAAGATATATGGTAGTAGTTTAGGTATTTTACACTTTTAGTAGAATTTCTTTATTTTTTTTGTGTTATTATATCCAAAGGAGGTCATTGATAAGTCACTATGTAAAATATGTATGGCATTTTCTGTAGTAGAAAACAAAAGTAGAAGCTAATGGATTAGAGAATGGCTCCGAAACAAATATGGTGATTTGCAACAATTAAAAATGAATGCTTGCAAAATTACAAAGAACTAGCATGGTTTGAAAGAAGAGATGAGAAGAATCTAACTCTAAAGACCTAAGTGGTACACAAATATGGTATATTATAGAAGTTTTCAGAATTTTTCAGTGTAACTGATTTTGCTTTCTTCATTCATTCTATGAGATGGTTCTCTAGAAGGAAAGGGGAAAATGGAGTATAATTCTGGTGATTCAATGCCAACTTATTTAAAAATTTTTTTTTTGAAAGAAGAATTCTAAAAGGATATTACATGTGTGAAAATTAATCCAATTGAAAATTAGTAACCAAATATGAAATATTAGTAATCCAACATGTAAATTAGTAACCAAAGGCAACACAGCCTTCCTAGAAATTACCTCTTTCCTACCTCTATATGGAATGTTAATTATAAATACTAATTGATGTTACTTAAAAGTTTGTGAATGAATCCGCTCAAAGAAAGGAGTTAGGAGCTTACCTTCCTAAAAAAAAAAAAAAAAAAAAAAAAAAAAAAAAAAACCAAAAAACATTTCAGGATATAATAGATAAGGTAAAATGTATACTAAATTTGGAACCAAGTGATCTAAGTAACAATCTTAATTTATGTCTTATTTTACTCAATACAGTGGTGTTGAAAAAAACTGAAACACAGTAAAAATTTTAAATTTATTGACATAATAAAATTAAACCATATAACATTTCACATTAAAAACTTAATAGGTCTTCTTTGCTGCAATCTCATTTTACACAATTTTGAAATGAGCTAACAAGAAGTTTTTAAAGTGTCATTTTTATTTTACTTTTTTTGTTCAACTAACAATATTTTTGATATATGTTCTCTCTTCTCCCACCCCACCATAGGGTATTGGTGGAAATAGGGAAAAACAAAACCTTATAGCAAATACAGTCAGTGGCCATGTCCAAAAATGTATGTCTTGTGCTTAACACTTGCACACTTCCTCCAACTCTCCCCCCCCCACACACACACACTCTCTCATATTTATATGTATACATATACACATGTATACAGCTTTTTTAAATGAACAAAAATAATAAATTTTTCCATCTTTCACCATCAAAATAGCCAACGAGCAAAATAATCATGTATAGTAAAGCAACAAATTCCCACAGTGGCCATGTCCAAAAGTTAGGCTTGTTCTGTACCCTGAGTCTATTGCCTTTCAGTCAAGAGGTAAGCAGCACATTTCATCAACGGTTCTCTGGCATGATAGTCAGTGGGCTAATTAGAATCTTTCATCAAAGTTGTTTGTCATTTGAAGATGCTGTTGTGGTATTACTTATTCTTCTGTTTCTGCTGATTTCAATCTGCACCAATTCATACAAGTCTTCCTAGCTTTCTCTAACACAATCTGTTGTCATTTTGAGATGCAGTAATATCACATTACATTCATTTATCATAATTTATTCAGCCACTTCCAAATAAAGGGCAGTTCCTTTTAAGTACAAAAAGAGATAGAATATTTAGGGGATACATGAGTCCTTTTCCTTTGAGGTAAAGGCCTATGGAGATATCACAGGGTTAAAGGACATCCAGTTCAGTTGCTTGTGGAGCACGGCTCCAAGGGGGTTTCTAGGATACAGTCATATCTTTCACTTTCTTGGGAAAATCTCCTAAATTGTCATGACATATTAGTATGTTTTTACAAGATGTTACTGAATTCTATCAATGTTTATCAGCGATTTCCATTCCTTCAAAAAAGACAAGACTTCTAGGCCCACTGGAAATTTAAATATCTTCAAAACACTGCATTGTAGGGTGGATGCTTTACAATATTATTGAAGTGTAAAGATTTGAATACCTGTTCTGAAATTCTGAATGATTCTGATATAGCCTTGAACAACAAATGGAGCTTCAATCATCAATAAACTACTTTTCCAGTCTTTAGGACTCTAGTCTTTGTACTGTTTTCGTTATGATATTATTTCTTCTTGTAAGAATAAAATAGCTAAATTTTTTTCTAGTCTTCTCACTTGTCTTCCAGCTTCAAGAAGCTTTCCTCACACTGTAAAGGAATTGCTAACAACCCCTGTTGCCACTTGGCAGCTCTGCTGGCTCATTCTTACTTTCTGTACTGAATTATGCTGTCTTGCAGGAAGTTCTTGGTGCCATGTTATGTTTATGACCCCACTTTCCTTTGTGCTTCATTGTGACTGATGCTGTTTCGCCATGCACTTGAATGATCCTTGAAATGCTTGATGTCCCCACACCAAAAGCCGCTGAAATACCTCTAACAGTCACTGAAGTGTGCTCTTTAAGAGCTACAAATTTTGCACGTTTCCTTGGAGTAACATCCATTCTTAAAAACAATAGAATTAAAAACACAACAAGAGAGAGCAATGAAATATGTGCATATAGTATAAAATCTACTATTCAAGTGCTGCTGTTGTACTAGAATTAGTACAATTTTAATTTATTAAAGAATTAATTAACAATAGTGAAACAAAATCAATTTACTTTACTCTGAAAGAAATCAAAAATCCCAAGTCAACTTGCTGTCAGTAGAAACACGTTATATCTAATCACTGCAGATACAAAATGGAAATCCTATAAAAATTATACTTTATCTCAAGCAAATCCACAAGCCACTGTTCTCTTATGACCTTATGAAGCTTCCCATCAGTTAAATGAGATGTTGGCCCACAAAAACCTACTTCTGACATTCTCTAATTCCCAATATCAAAAGTATTAACTTAATGATTAGAAAAAAATGTACATAGTTCCATTCTTCTAAATCAGTGGTTCCCAAAGTATTGTTTGCAAGAATCCTTTAGGTACTATCTATTCTGTATTCAAGATAGTTCACTAAAGGAATAATCCTACCACGCCCCCATTTGGGAAATGCATCCCAAAGAGTAAGGAGATTTGTTGCGGTTCACAGTAACTTAAAGACTATTTACCCAATGCAGTTAAGACAAGGATGGCTGGAGGGAGTGGCCACAAGTATTTACTCATTTAATGAGTCCCATTTATCTAAAACATTATGGTTTTTAAAAAAAGCCACTGAATAACCCCATGATTTAGTGCCACAGCATTATGATCATCACCACCACTTCAAAAATGAGGAAACCAAGGTACCTTGGTAGCTAATAAGTATCAAACTACACATGTCTTTAGTAATGCTTATTTGATTATACATACTTGTACCATGTCTCTCCATAATTTCTGGCCACTGGGCTTTTCTCATATCATCAAATGAGAATAAATCTCTAGAGAAAAACTCAAGAGGAACACGTGAGCAGTCTGTCCTGGGTGTCTGATATGAATCCCTGGTGGGGAAAAAAGTTAAGCTTCCCCTATGAAGCACGACCTTGAAAAACAAGCCACGAGCAATCAGAGCCACAGAAGACACCCCAGGTGAAACCGGCACTGTGGTCCTGGCTCACCTGATACTGTTGTGCTCGTCTTCAGATCCTTGCTCTTCATCTGAGGTCAGGGGCGAGTAATGCGCCCCGTTCGTCTGGATCAAGGGCTTCTCCTTTTTCAGCACAGGAGGCTGGTCGTTGTCCTGGTAAGGAATAGGAGAATTCTTCAGGGAGTTTTCAGGGGAGGAAATGGCTGTTATTTCTAAAGGTTGATTAATGTTATTGACCTAGGGATCAAAAACAAAACACACACCACAAAAACCCAATTAAATGTATTCTTCAAGCAGGTCATGTGACCAAAACATGACAGTCACATTACATTTTAATGTCACCTCTGGAAAGGTGCCTTCAAACTCTTCTCACAACAAACCTACACAGCGAAGTGCTGAGCGTAAAAGTGGGTAAAGAAAAAGGAGTGATATGACACAGCAGAAAGAGAACTATGTTTTAAGACTGGAGAATGAGGATGGGATCCCAGCACTGACAGGAACAATAAGACTCTCAGTAAATCACTTAATTTCTCTCTCAAGGTCTCAAATGACACACCTGAAAAATCAAAAGGATAAGACAAAGTGATCTCTAAGACAAGTTCCTTATCAAACCACTCTATTAACAGGGATGTGTAAATGATAGGATTAGAACACAAGGAAAGGCGCAATGCCTCCTGGCCTGGAAGGTCCCCATCAGTTCTGAGTAACAGCCAAGACCACTGGTTCCACAATGGAAATGCCACAAGGGAGAATTCTAGAGTTTCTGACACAATTCATGTGGACTTGGAAGGTCTAGGGCTCAAGGTATATCCTGGGCTCTTTTCCCAATGACACACCCATCAGTGACAAACAACACATTTCTGGTGGCAGAAACATTCTCAAGCCAATAGTAAATTGTGGTGAAATGATAGCCAAAAACCTATCAGCTCATTTCACCACAATTTGCTATCAATGTTAAGCTACTCTAGGAAATTTTTCAACACCCTCAAATCAGACAGTGATTGGATCCATAGCACCCCGAAAGTTATCTTTCTGATGACAGAAACAACGAATGTATTGTGGAAGGTTAGGACAGTCCTAAGTAACATCAATATCAAAAAGTCAGAGTGAGAGTCTTGAGGCAATAACTTTGCAACTCTAAAGATGTAAGACTAGGGGAAAGTCAGCCTCTTGTTTTCAATGGGTTAGTGTCTGGCTATAAATAAATGGGATAGAAAAGAGGATCTCAGGGAGCCCTAGGAAAATATTGCTTTCTTAAACATGGATTGAGTCCACAAACAAAGCCTCCTTTTCTTACCATAGAGTTGATGTTGAGGGGTGAGCCTGAAGACTGGGTAAAAAGGCCTGCCACAGACGGTAAGGGCTTGCGCTTGGGAGACACCGCTGAGTTCACACTGGGGTTCCCTGTGGAAGACCGCTTCCTTCTGCCCCTCTTCTTACCCTCCTGCACACAAGCCTGTCCACAATCTGGCCGGATGCTAGTGGTCAGAGGGCTGTGTTTGTTGGAAGGAGACTGCTTCAGGTTGCCTGTATTGGTCGAGATTGTAAAGAGGATTCTTCTCTTGACTTCATTTTCAGGATCTGAAAAGCCTAAATTTAGTGGAAGATCCCCCTTGTTACCTTCAGAGAACAATTTTGTAGTATCCGAGTACTGCAAGATCCCCATCATGTTTTGAGAAGCTCCATTGAGGCGCGGGCTGGCAGCAAGTGGATGAGCCGGAGAGTTCTGGCCAGAGTTCCGGGACTGCATCATGAGTAAAGAAGGATGCTGGGGCGTAGAACTCCGGGAACCCACTGAATTAAAGAGGCTCCCTGAATTGGAGGAATCATCTAGGGCTGCCTGCTCAGCACCGTGGTTAAGATGGGCTGGGCTACTGGAAAGTGTGCCATTGACTGCCAAGGAGCCACTATAAGAAAAACCTGTTGGAGACATGGGTTATCATGGCAATATACCACAAAATGGTGTGCACCATTTTGATTACATAGATTATACCCAAAGTTCCAGACAAAAATCATAAAAACCTCACTTCATTCACCTGTTCAAAATATATCACCATAGAATCTAAATGTAGATTTGGAGAAGGGTTTCTTAGCATGATAATCAAATTGGTCTCCTTTATATTTCTGTGTACTTTATGTGCTTAGAAACATTCAGAAGAGTCCATAGATTTCATCAGACTGAACTACCTTAGAGAGATAACATGGTAAGTAGCAAAGGCCCAGAATTTGCTTGCATGAACTCAGAAACAAAAATTGACAAGAAAACTGAGGCCTAGGAAGCTAGGATTTGAAGCCATGCTCTCTGCTTATAAGGTTTCTAACTATTGCCCCAGCATTATTGGGCCTTGTGAGATCCCACCCAACTCTAGGTCTATGAGCCTGTGATCCTGGTGTCTCAAATGGCCACTAAGTTAGCAGGATCAAGCTGGTATCCTGGCAAGTCTGAGATAAAATAGCTGAGTGACCCTGGTGAAGTAAGTCTCTGTCTTACTCTGTTGGATCAAATTGTAAAAAAGGAGCTGGTCTGCAAAGAAAATTTCCTCACAAGGGAGTTCCTAATCCTAAAGAAATCACAGGTCTATTTCCTAGACCCATAAACAAAAAGCCCCTGCAATGATACTTGGCCTAATGTCATGTTTCAGTAGCATCAATAACCAATTCTGACCTGGGTAATTTTAAGAAGTCAACACATTGTTACTCTGGAAAAGGAATGCCTGAAACAATTATAGAATGTTTAAAAGAACAAGTAAATTAAGCCATCTGAAGAGACAGACTAGGGTCAGAACAGAAAAATTACATGAAAATGAATTCCTATAAATTGCTGACAAAAAATAATTAATTCAGTGGTTTTGCTTAAATGTGAGTAAAGGCTTCTGTTACTAAAGGTTATATCACCCTTTCAGTCCAGGAGTTCAGGTTTAGCACAACACTGACGTCCCCAGTTCTCTGACACATTGAGATGCCTCAGGTATAGGCAATATTCTGACTCATCCAAGAATAGTTTCCCCATTCATTGAACTCTCTGCTATAGCAGCCAGGGAAAAGCATGAATTGTCCAGATGATTCCTCTGCCATATCCCTTCTCTTGTGGACTGTGACATTGTGCCTGGAGTCAGAGCTGCCCTCGGAGCAGAAAGGGGCGCTCTGTCATGGTCCTGCCCTGTGTGCGCAGCGACATGAAGGCCACTGAAGTCACAAAGCCCCCCAGAGGTGAAGCCCACAGGAGATGCCAGGAGAGGGAATGGGTGAGGGAGCCAAGAGGAGAGACTGCAGTCACAGCCTGACTCCTCCCATTATTTCCTTCCTTCCTTCTTTCTAAGTGACATTTTCAGGAGCCACAATGAGAAGACTTTCTAGGTTTAGATTTTATGGCCTGCCCACAGACAAAAGGTTAATAATGAATGGTAAATAGCCATCAGTAAGGATGGCAATTTTATCTATCAATATGAAGTAGTGTACTGCTGAGTGTATACAACAAACCTAATTAAACCAAAATGACATTCAAATGTGGGAAACTACAAGTACATGTAAAATTAATACAACATAAAGGTAAACAATAAAAATGAAGACAGAGAAAGGGGGGGAAGGAAGAGAGGAAAACACACACACACAAGATGCGCACGCACGCCAGTAGCCCAGAAAATAGTCAGGGACATAGGAACCAGATCTAGGGAAAGAGGTTGAAAAACGGATTTTTGTTCACTATGAAACTGAAATTCCAGCAAAGAATATGTAAAGGAAAAACCGATGATTCTTATAAATTGACAGAAATAAAATACGTAGCCTCCCAACACAAAATACCCAAATGCAGAGGTGATAGACAACAGTAAGTTGACTCAGACCTAAATCTTAAGATTTACTAAGACCACGGGAGAGCGATTCACAAAAAAAGAAGATTTTAGGAAAAAACAAAAAACAAAAAACAAAAACATCCAGATTAGGCTTGGGCTCAGTGATAGTAGTGAAGCCAAGGCATCACCTGATAGAATGACCATACCTGAGGTAGCCAAAGCAAGGGACTTGTTTCCTACAGCACTGTTCATACCATTATGGGAATTAGCACCAAACTGTTTTTCAAGTGTTGCTGAAGTCGACTCTCGATTCTGATGAACTGGACTAGGTGTGTTCCTCTGCAGAGGAAATGAACACAACTTGTGATTGAGGCAAACAACACATACTATCAAACATCTTCATTTACCAAAAGTACTTAAATTATGTCTCCTAAAGAATAAGAGTTTGACAACACATTAACTGAGCACAACATAGGAGTCAGAAGAGCTAGTACAAAGCTAGAATAACAATGGAAACCAAAAAGCCAAAACTTTGCCCAAAAAAAATTTGTCCAGTCTCCCCAAAAAATTAAACTGTCAATTAATTAATTTTCATATTAATTTTCAGTTAATATATGGGGGCTTAAAGAAACATTTGTAACCCAAGCACATAAACCACCAAAATGAAAAAGAACCCACAATAGCAGTGACCATAAAACCTCGGATATGTCAGCTATAAAATTCGATCGGAACTTAGATCTATGAATATCCTAAAGATTTACATTAATTGATTAGGGTATTTCAAAAAGAAAATTGGTCCTTTAAAAAAACTTGAACAACAAATTCACAGATTTAAAAAAAAAAGAAAACCATAACCAGACACCACTGCATTTTTGGGCCTAAAATTAGAATCACAAGAGAAATGCAGGCCTATCCCTAGTGAACCGAGAGTAAAGGTTGGTTGAGTCAGATTTAGAAAAGTCTCTCATTAATAGGATTTCTATAACATGAAATTGGAACTAACTTTTCCCTGAAATGAAGTTCTCTACATAAAAATTTTCCAGTGATGCTGAAAGGCCGAGTTATATATACCATGATCTCAGATTAATTCAAGTTGCATATCTCTCAGTGGGCTAGAGAACAAGGCAGATCTGGGTAGACTGAAGCTAAGCAAAGTTGTTGAAAGAGATAGAAAGGAAAATATTCATGTAGTAAAAAGGTAGGAAATGTAGATGAATAGATCACGTCCTCCACAGCCAGCATGAGGAGTCTCCCTTATAGAAAGATATCAATGAGAACCCCACAGGATGAGAAGGTTGAAATTGGGTAGAAGAAGTATTTGGAATCCCAAGGTCACAGCCTTCCTGGAAACACTCAGAGCCTGGAGCAGGCCCCTATCCCTTCTACTCACCACTTTCTCCGCACGGCTAGGCAACACTACACTGGCCAATGGGATACTGACAGGAAGTTTATTGGGCTGCACTGTGCTGAGAGGAATACTGATAGGTAGGCTGGTGATTGTTTCCCCATTGCTGGCATAGGCTCTCTCTTTTAAAACCTGTAACAGAATGATTTTTTCAAAAAATTATTTTTAAAAAAATTTCTAAAGAATAAAACTAAATCAAATACTAAAACTCAGGCCAAGGCATTACAGTTTTGATGTCTACAACTTTATATAAAGTGTGGGATCTACAGCAGACTTAATTCCTTTTTTTTTTTTTTAAATTATTTCCTTTCAGATTTTTGGTTCTTCAAAAGAGTTTTACTTAAATCTGTAAAATTCCCTAGGCCAGTAGTTCTGAAACTGGTCTAGGAATCTAAAAGAGGTCAATGAGATCAAAACTGTTTCCACAATAATATTTTCATTTCTAACATATAGTATACATTGATGACATAATCACATAAATAAAGAGGGCATATTAAGGGGCCTATGAGATCCAAAAGTTCGAGAACCACTGCTTTAGGGCATACCAATTACTAAAGTATGAAGTCTATAAATTAATTTAGGTAATATCTTTAGTTTTATTGCATTGGCACTGGATAGCCACAATCAATGAAATCAATGAATCAACTTAATTTATTTCTTTAAGGAACACATTATGATTGTATCTAAAAAGAACACATAAGCTTTGCTAAGTTGACTCCAAATGTTTTATGTATTTTGTAGTGCAATAGGACTGCCAATGCTTGTGAGTTTATTTTATATTCTATATTTGTTGAAGCTATTAATTCTCTAATTATTTTTCTTAGCTGATAACCCCATTAAGTTAATTTTAAAACACAAAAAAATATAGTAGAACAGATTACAACAGGAAGAATCCAAAAGCTGAATAATAGTCAGTGAAAATACAAATTAGCCAAGAAAGAACTCTATTTGACAAGAATTGCTAGGAAAACTAGAAACCTAATGTATAGATCAATACCTTTCTCTCATATACCACAATTATTTCAGAATTTTTCTCTCTAAAGATCTACAATCTACAATATATGGAGAACTAACCCAAATATAAAATAAAAAAAAAACCATTCCCCAATAGTCAAACTATGAACATTCCCAAAAGAATTCCAACTATGAAAAGAAAGCTCCAGTTCACTACCAAAAGAAATAAATGCAAATAAAAACAGATCTGAGGTTTCACCTCATTTCCAGCAAGTTAGCAAAGATGATGAAAAAGATGGACAATCAATGTTAGAAGGGTTAAGGAAAGATGGACACACTAACATGCTACTGGTAGAGCTGTATCAATAAACCCAACTATTCCGGAGAAAATGTTGGGATAATGCTCTTTGATTCAGAAATTAAACTGCTAGACATAGATACCTGCATAGAAGCAAAGAAACACAAACAAAGCAGATGCCCACTGACTAGGTAAGACTAAACAAACCATGGTATGTATCACTGCACCATAAGAAATGAACAGGAATACACAAGGAAATACACGAGATGCATAACTATGTGGACTGATGCAAAGCAAACAAAAATCTAGAAAATATACACTACTAGAAAAATGTAAATGGAAATAGAAGAACAAAATTAGCACAACTTAAAAGATGCAAAATTATAAATGACGAAGCTGGGTCCTAAAAGAGCTTTGAAAAGGCACTCCCTGCATCTGCTAAGTGGGGGGCTGGGATCTATGACTGTATATCAATGCATAAAGCATCAAATATCTGGGTCTGGGAGTCATTTCCTCCCCCTCTTTTTTGGATTCTTTATAAGGGATTAAAATGTAGGTAATATAAAAACAAATGTTATAAACAGAAATTTGACTGAAAAATAAAATAAACTCAGACAGGCAGGCACTTGGCAGACAAGGACTTTCACTATACCTCCAAGCAAAATGGAGAAGGTCTTTGTTAGAAGCCATGACCTATCCTGAGCTGCTGCCCATTTACTCTTGCCCAGATCCTCACCTTGTCACTGCTCTTCTCTCCTGCAATCTGTAAGGCCGAGGGGGAGGAAGGCCGAGTTTCCTGAGGGCTCAGCTTTAGGCCATTTGACAGACCAGCACTTTGATATGTCAGGCCATTCTCTTTTGCATGTTCAGCTCTGGAATGAAGAGGCACCAAGTTCACGTTCGGTTCTAGTGCCAGCTCAGCCACCCTCCCTGGGAACTGCTTTAGTAAATCCTCCTCAGCTTCCCCCTGCACGCTGGGTTACCATTCACCCCAGGAGCATGGAAACACCCTGAGTTGAGGGGCTGTTTCATCTTGGTTTCCCCAAGGACTAGCAGAGTGACAAGCACAGAGGAGGTACATAAGGAAGTCAAGGGGATGTACCAAATGATCCACGGGCTCCAAAGTTCTTTGGAAGAACAGTAAGCTTAACACTTGAATTCTCTAGCTACAACTGCATACACGAGGGAGCCTAAATCACCCTGTTTTGTTTCCCCTCTTCCAATCTCTCCCTGTCAACCCAAAACACACAGTTTTGCTCACCTGTGGTGTATTTCATTAGTTGTAGGTTTTCCATGGACTACATGATCCTGATTCAAGTGTCTCCTTAGGGCTAACTTAGCAGGGGAAAACCTGGTGTAATCAGGTAAGGACAAGCTTGACAATTTGTCTGCCTTCTGTCTGTTGTTATGAATGGGGGTGCAAGGAACTATTTCTTGGTCCAGGTGGGAGGTCAGATACTGTGGAGTGTTTTGTTTGGATGAAGGTCGACTAAGCATACTATGAAGCTCATAGGTGGTTGCATGGCCATTCATAGAAAGTTCGGGGCTCATGCTATTGATGTGGGGCAAAGACAACTTAGAGCACTCGAGCTCCAGCTGGAACCTGGCAGGGTCAGTCTCCAGCTCTCGGCTGAAGCTGCTTTTACTCCGCAGGTGGACGGACAGGGCCTCATCTGCTGGCGCGTAGGATTTCAGTTGCAGTAGTTCCTGCTGCCTTTGGCTTTTCTCAAGCTCCACAATGCTGATCTTTACAACAAAGAGGATCAAGGGAGACACAATGAAAGGCAGTGCGGAGAAGACCAGGTCCCCCTCCCACCCAACACCTCCCGAAGACATTTCTCTGTAGCAGCTGTTAGAGCAAAGTGACTGTTGGGCCTGAAATAAAAGATTTGATATGCTGCACAGAAACCCTAGGGCTAAATACAGGCTATACCTCAACATGAGGCAACAGCCATGTGGACACTAAAAATTACACTGCAGTTTGAAAACCATGTTTGCTATGAATATATTCCATTTTTTTTTCACATCAGCTAAGTTTCATTCATTACAGTGTTTGCTTATCTCAATCCTGAAATGACTAATAATAAAAATGAAATCAGCTCATTCATAACCTTGGATAATTGAACAGTTTTATAAAGTGTTTTCCTAACAATGCCTTTGAGGTAAGTTGTACTAATATTCTCCCTTGCCAAATGAGAAAACTGAGCCTAAGAAGATGTGGCTTGTCCATTACATGGCTAGGAATGTAATTTAGCATTATAAAGTATGATTTGTTCCTTTGACAGATAGTATCTCATTTCATCCTCCCAAGAGTCCAGTGACCTAGCTAGAATAATAATCTCTTTTACAGATGGGGAAATAGGAAAGTTCATCTATTTGTCCAAGGATAGACACCTAGCTAAGTGTCTGACATGGGATTCAAAACTTGGGTCTTCTTGTCATCAAGTACAGTTTTCTATGCACTATGTTGCATCTACATTTATAGTAGACATGTCTCCCAAATTCATGATTAAACAGAATTCACATATCTGAAAAACAAGCCTAAACTTATAACCACATTAAAACCAACTGAAGCCAAACCAAAGAACACACATTGCATTCAATTACACTACCATTTATTGAGCTATACTTTCACAGTATTCCAACAATAGCAAGCCAGTCTAAGTGAAGTGACCAAATATACGGGATTCTCACGATTCTGGCACCTGCTCCCCCTGCATCCCAAAAGCAGACCAATGTAGAGAAGCCAGTGGGTCAAATAAGACAGTGACTTTCAGATTGCAACAGTATAAACTTATGGCTACTGCTAGGTATGATCCCATAATAAATGAGATACTTGTCAATATTAATGATATTTCAGAATTAATTTCGCCTAAAGTAAAATGAGAAATGTGCTAAGAATTCTGAACATATGGTATATTCTTCAGACCTGGGATGGCGGATTGGAGATAAGTCATCTTATTATAATCATAGAATGCATATGATGCTAGGGTAAACCCAAATCAAAAGATCAATTCATTTTGACAACCACGGGCATTCCAAATACTGCCTAAGTTCTGCAATTTCACTATTCAATTTCTTGTTCGTTCCACAATCATAACTATAATCAAGAATAACAAGACTCCACCAATACGACACTGAACAACCTGATACTCACTATTCAAGAAAAAATACCTCGATTTGAAGGTCAGTTACCCTCATTATTCTATGCTGCACACATATATACCGTTTCACTTTGTCCTGTATTATATATCTTTCTGACACGTTTAAAATTATTGTATTGTAAAAAACACTGACTGGATTTGGTCTCAAGTCCTGGTTCTTTTCACTCTGTAATCTTGAGAAAATCCTTCACACCCTCCAGATTTCCTCCACAAATGACTATAGAATAAGGAAGGTTCCTGCCAATTAACACCACTTGAAGTGACTGATAGGCTATACTCCTGCCCTAATAATAAGGCCTACCTGAAGCTCCAGACAGTGCTTTTGCTTCTCGGAAATTTGATTCTTCAGTGCCTGCTTCTCCTTCAGCAAATTTTCCAGTGAGAGAGTAGACCAATCCAGCTTCAGCTCTTCACACCGAGCCTTAAGCTGGTGGGGGTAGTTAGAGAAGGATTAATAAGAACACAAAGTCTTACAGCAAAATTCTCTTGTATTTTATTCCTCTTCTCTAAAATATGACCATCTAACAAAAAAGGGGAAAATGCAAATATATTTCAAGATTTTTTTTCCAAATAAATCAGACTTATTTTGCTGCTAACTGTCAATACTTTCCCCCTACATCACAGACAAAAAACTATTAAGTACAGAAGCATCTATGGCTAAAAGGAAACTAAAAAAGGTATTGAGAATCTTTTGGGGGGGGGGAACACATAAATTACTTAATGAATTGAAGTTATTACATCTGGATATAACTTATAAATGTGGCTGCTGAGTTACAACTAGGATAATAAGAAAAATGTGGAGAACACAAAATACGCAAACTTCCTAAGACAGTCAAGTGTCCGAATTTTGGGTCATTATGAAATGCATCATTAAAGGGATGGTTTGCAAAGAAAGCAGAAAAGATGATAAAGCAGCATAAGCTCATTAAGGGAAAAAAACCATACTGGAATAGCATCATTATAGAATTAGTTAATAGATTAGATTAGTAGAATAATTCCAACAACACTGGAACTTATCTTTCAGCAACCTCACCCACGTTAATCACTTCCATCTTATGTCTTGTGAGGGAAAACATCAGACCTGTTTTGTTTTTCTGTTACTCTTTCCTAATTGTTTCTTGTGCAGGTACGGTGGCAATATCTCTCTTTTAGAATTTAAGTAATTTTTATTTTTCCAATTTATGCAAAAATAGTTTTTCAACATTCACCTTTGCAAAATCTTGTGTTTCAAGAGATGGCAATATTTCAATCTTTTAAAAATAGTCAGTCCCTAAGTAAAATAGCTGCACCAGTATGGACACAGATATAGAAGAATTAAAAAAACACAATAAACAAAAACCTAACAATGGTTTAAGAGTACACATATCATTGGAGCTCTTCCATAAAACTGATTACACACCTACAAGTAAAGATTACAGAGAGCAAAGGTGGGTTCACACACCAGTATTCACACACATTACACTATTGGTTTTAATTTGAAACGGTCAATATTTATTAGAAAACAGTACCTAATTTATTAGAAAACAGTACCTAATGATGAGAGGACACCTAACAAACTTTTATATCCTAATCCCAAGGAAAATTAAAAAATTAAAATGACACACTCTTTTGAGGGTAGAAAAAATCTGAGCTCACCATGTGGGAATGGGCTGTCTTCTAAGTATGTAACGAAATGTTTACACTAACAAATTGCAAATATACGAACTCCAAAATCTCTTGTGTTGCTCGGTAAAGAAGCAGGATATGGGGAAAAATTAGAACCAGAAGAGTATACAAAGTGATTTATGATCATGTAAATGAATAACCCATCTCCCCCCCTCCAAGACCAAATACAGATGACAAATGCTGAGGCCAAATGACTAAAAAAACCTCTTATTATTATAATTATAAAAATGAAATGTTACATGTTACTTCAAGAAAATCTGACTCAGATGGTTTTGATTTTAAAAAGTTTAATGAGCACCAGCCCTGAAGTCAGGAGGACCTGAGTGCAAATCTGGTCTCAGACACTTAACATTCCCTACCTGTGTGACCCTGGGCAAGTCACTTAACCCCAATTGCCTCAGCAAAAAAGCAAAAAAGCAAAAAAAAAAAAAAAAAAAAAAAAAAAAAAGTTTAATGAAATATACTAAATATAAGTGGTTGCCAAGAAATAAAAGATATGTCAAAACAATCCATCACTAAAATATGCTTTAATTTTTTAAATTTAAATTAAATTAAATTTAAAAAAATTGTACTAATTTTCTAACATAGGAATGCTGAACTAAAGGTTTTTTTTTACTTTTTTAATTAAAATTTTTTAAAATTTCATTTTATTTTGTTTTCACTCAGATACACAAAATTGGGATTTCAGTGTGCTCCAGTATTTGGTTAGAAGGTGCTTGAGTTACAGAAATGTCCTTACCAGCTGCAAGCTTTGATTCCTGAGTTCACTGTTATCACTTTCTAGCTGCTTTGTCTGTTCTTTTAGCTGTTGATTGTGAGCAGAGATCTCTTTCTGAGCTTGTATCAGATCATTGTAGGTCAGAGCCTTAACTCCCAACTGCAAAAAAATTGCATTTGCCATAGATACATAAGTACATAAGGATGAAAGCTAGTCCTTCCCCACTTATCAAAGAATCTAGAAACCTGAGAGCTGAAAGGATTCATCAGTTCCTTAGGTCAACATGTTCCCAACCCTGAGAAAGAGCCAAGTGGCATGTGAGATTCTGATTCCAAAGATGTGAGGTTTACAACCTACAGAGCCTGGAAATTCTGCTGCTTCTGGACAGCCTTTAATCGATGCAGTCCCATCTCTGCTGTGTAGCAAGAATACATAAAGATGACCCCCAGGGGGTCCACTCCAACCCAAATGTACTCCTACCTCATCAAGTTTCTGTTGAAACAGTCTCTTGATTTCTTCTTTCTGAGCCTGACAGTGGCTAAACAACTGCTGGGCTGTACCTAACAATTGAGTGTTCTTTTCCTGTAAAGAAAGGGAACACAAAGAAATCGCAAAGGGCCACAACCTATGTAGACAAGCAAACGGTACCAAAAAATACAGGAGATCTGAGGCTAAGAAAAGAGACAAAACGAGATAGAAAGCCAACTGCAAAACAGCCTGGAAAAAGAGAGCAAGTATCTGATGCCAGCCTTACCACTGTGGGGCCAAATTAGGTGACATTCAAACTGCCTCAATCTCTTCTCAAATATAGGATGACCAAGGCTGGGCCCAGGGAGGGTCAAGGGATCTCCACCATGACTTAGGGCTTCATCTACTCTGTTTTAAGTTTGTCACCTGATTTCTATGAACTCTCTCCCACTGGGAATCATGGTTAAAGGATGATAAATACCATCCTTGTACTGACCCATAAAAAGCCTGAAAACACAGTCAGAGGCTCTTCTTATAAAAAGGAAAATTACTTTACTCTCTTTAAGGAGAACAGATGCCTATCATGACTATGCCTCACAAGCTCCATAAATGCTTCCACTGAATTAAGGAATCGTCTACTGTGACCAAGCAATAGGTTGTTCTAGTCAAGTGAGAGAAACAGTTAAAGCATACATTAGTAAATCAGAAAAAAATTATGTTCAACTCTGAATAAAAATTAAATATGATCAAAAAGCACTTATTATATTAATTAAGAGAAAAATTATTTAGGTGTTTAAAATTTTTTTTTATCTTAAAAGAAAACATGAATTGTGTGCCCATACTGTGGTTAAGAACTGGTAACATAAAAGCAACAAAGGAGCCAGAAGGGATTAAGATTCAAAGAACTGATAAGGGAAGGGAGGCCAGGAAAATGAAGGGCTCCAGAGATGGTCTCAGAACTAAACTCTGGCACTCTGAAGTATGGAAGTCTCAAAGAAAAGACTCGACAAGAGGAAAACTGAAACAGTGCGTAAGCCACACTTACCTTCTCCTGTTCCACCAACTGCTGTAGGTTAGCTTTGTACTGTGGGGTTTTCATATAGGCCAGGAACTGCAGGTACTGAACCTTAAAGGATTCTACAAAGGAAATCAGAGAATACAATTAAAGCAAATAACGAACTAGCAAGCAAGTAATCATCTACTATCACACACAAATCCTGACTTTTTAGTTCGTTTTTTTTCAAATGGGACAAAACAGGCCAAATAACTTAACCAGTCACACCAGGAGTCAGTGCCAAAGCTGAGGCTCAAACCCAAGTGTCTACTTCTAAATCCACTAGAATACAACTGAAAAGTCTATCAGAGCAGGTACTTTCTAATCTTAGTTGGAAGCTTGACACTAGATTGACTAAAGATTTTTCAAGTCCTTGAATTCTATTCACCTAATTTTAAATTCCTCATCTGAGCTCTAAGAAATTGTCCAAGCTTAACAAATGTCACCATTAATCATCCTCATCAAGTTAGGAAAAAAATCAGCATGTTTAATAACACCAAGTTATTTCAAGTTTGGGCAAGTGATCCAAGAAAATGTTTTTGGTTCCAGCTAAAGTTGACATTGTAAGTTCTGACACCATGCCAAAAAGTACTAAAACAAAAACGATTCGCTAGGGAAAAAAGAGACAAGACAAGACCATATTCAATAAAGCTGGAAAGAGAAAGGAATTTCTTTTCTCTGAAATAAAAGGTTGGCATATCAATAAAATCTCCTTTTCTGTGGGAGTCTCTGACCTACAGTAATTGTTGTCAGAAGATAATTTATTCTAATAAATTATCCCACCTAGGTATCCCACCTAAGGCAGGAAAGATGCCTCACCTAAAAAGCACCTGAACACTAAAACTTAACTTTAGTTGTAAGAACCAAGTCAAAGTAAAAAGCAAAGATTTACTCTCTTTCTTACTTGAGATTATTCCATGGAAAAATTCCATGCAACTCTATTCAATCCTACTTCTCCTACTCCAAGCCCCACTCCCATTAATTGAAGCTTTCATTCTTCTCCAAATTGTTCTCTCATCTTTTCCATCCACACTGCTGTTCAGTTTAGTGGCTAATTTAAAATACCCACCCTCCTCTCCTCCTCTAAATTCTGTGGGAGTCTTTGGGTGACTATTTTTCTAAGAATAATTTCTCTGCTTTTCGATTCCTGTGTATTCTGAAACTATATTCTCTAACAAATGGTCTAAATTCTTCTTTATCCTTTTTTAAAATTATTATTTTTCTGTTCCTTGTAGAGCTATAAATACACATGAACATTCTTTTCTGACCAATGTTATGGAAATCATCTTTACAGAATTCATATCACTTTCTCCCTTTTTACTCCCTGTTGTGCCTCATTCATAAAATATTAACTCATGAGGAAAGATGAACAATAGTAGTATGCCAAGGAAGAAAATACAATGTCCCAAAAACATGGAGTACAATTCTACTCCAATATCTGTGACAGTCTCTTTCCCATTGGAACTCTCATTTTACCTATGAGTTCATGTCACTCATCTGCACCCCAACTTCCTGGGAAATCTGGTACTTTCTGTCCCTAGATTTCCCCTCATGTAGCAGGAGTGTTCATGGAGGCAGAACACTCTCAGTGAATGCAGTCTCCCAATACATCAACTAATTCCCAAATTGGACCCTATTGTAAGGCCCCCATCCATCACATGCATATATCCACTTCTGCCAGTATAGAGCTCTTCACTGGATTCTCTCCCTTTCGCTTCACACTCTTAATACCATCTGCCTCTTCCTGCAGTCCTTGTGATGTTTCAAATCACATGATCCAATTCTATCCCTAGTCCTGTTGCAATTATTTCATTTCCCACTAGCCCTATCATCACTTATCTCTGAATCTATTTTCCTCCCCATTTCTGATTAGTTTTGCTTAAATTAATCTTTTTATTCTTTATTATTAGGAATGGAGTTATAGTGGTTAGCTCAAAGATTACCAGAGTTAACCAAGATACAGAGTAGGTTTTTTTGTTTTGTTTTTTTTTAATAAAGAAGCGACTATGTTTAGCTAGCCCCATCCTAGTCATGAATCATGGGCATAATAAAAATCACTGAAACAGTTTTCTGACATATGATTCATTTAGTTGTCATCTATGCAGAAACACTCTGGAAAAGAAAGAACCAACAGGTAGATGAACATTTCTTATAATACCCATAATGAGACGGACTAGGGCTGACATGCTACCTTTCACAAAAGAAAGATTTAGCAATTTCCATAGTGATGAAAGGAAATGAGAACTGGGGAAGCCCTAGAAGACTGTACCAAGAGACTGCATTCCAGGTACAGGGAGAGGGACTGAAACAGGAGGAGAGCAAAGACCAGATTTTAACTTCTTTGAGACATTGTTTCCCCTAATCCTTAGCCCCTGTGAGACTGTCCAACAGAAGGAAGCAAGGATATTATCTAAAGCAAAATAATGAGGGGACAACTCAAAGCTTGTTAGCAGACAACCACAAGAAGCCTGCTCTGAGGACAATGGAGACATGAAAGTAGAAGGCTCCAGTTACTAATCCTTTAAGCCACCTATGACTTCTTCAAATCCAACCAGGAACCCAAGAAGTCTGGATTCACACTAACACCAAAGGCACAGGCCAGACAAGAGCAGGGAAGCATTTGGGTCCCCTGCCTCTGCCGACAAAAGGGACATTACCTAACAGCTTCTGGAGTGCAGGTGGGGTCGGTGTTGCCAATAGCTGGTTGGAGGAATGCCGTTGTACTTTAGGAGGTAGTTGATAGTATGGACTATGAGGTGACTTGTATGCATCTAAGGAGAGAGAACAAACCAACATGTTCCATGGTTGAAAAGAAAAGAAACTGGATATCCTGTGGGATTTTTTTGTGTTTGTATTTTGGATGGACCAATTATTCCCTATCTTGTAAATGTGAAGATGAATTCTACTCATAGCATCCAAATAAATAACCTTGAACTGCCATTTCTCAACTTGGTTATTCTACAATATTATACAGAAATATACAATTAGGGAGGAAGGGAAAAGGGAAAATGACTGTAGCTGTATCAAAGTAAAAACCATGGTGGAGAGAGTAAAAGCACAAAATTTTGATTTACATAATAGTGAAAAAATAATGAAAAAAGGTCTAGATGGTGTTCTTCCTACCAGAAATACTAATTTGTGGCCATTATTCTCTTTTCCCAACTAATGAGAACTACAGTTAGCTGAGGAGAGGGAAAAGACATCTCTTCAACAAACTAAAGTACATCCTATGACTCTTTTAAGAGAGACTAGGAGCTCCCATAATTAATCATATTCAATATTTTCAGGATTACGAAATCAACTTCACATATGGTAGAAGCACATTTCATTTTATAGATGAGGAAGCTGTGGCAATGAGTTTAAGTGATCCTAGGATTCTCAAGTTCAGATTTCCTTTGATGTACAATACAGTAGGAAGTCCAAAAACCCCAAGATAAACATCTCATTGGGTCTCTCTCCCTGTTCCTCCCTGTCATTCTCTTCTCTATCTTAACTGGGAAGGGAAACAATTTTGTTGGTTCAGTGAGCTGATAAAAAAAAAAAAATCTTTTCCCCAGACAAATAAAACAAGTTATACAATCATTTTATTCATAACAACTCATAATTTATGAATTGTTTTGGGCACTGAAAAAATGAATGGCCCACAGCCTTAGTCAGCATCTATGAACAGTAAAATACGTAGTTTTTTTCTGATTACTATTTCAGATTTGCATTATTTCCTGAAAAATTTTTCTAGCAGAAAATAGAAACAAGAAAATGGCAAGTTCCCCTTCTTCTCTGTCTAGCCCAATTCCCCCAAATTAATGTTTTCAGGGTTCTGTGGCTGTTGAACACGGGATTCATTTATTGGCTCAACATTCAAAGCCAGCAGCCACAATCTTGGGTAATGGTGACGAGCCCTTACCCTGAGGAGAGGATGCAGCTGCCTGGGACACAGTCTGAGCGTGCAGAAGCTCCAGTGCAGTGGGAGTCTTCTTGGGTTTCCGTTCAGGGTTTGCAGCACTCATTTTCTTGGGACGTCCACGTTTTCTTCCAGCCATCTTCCTTCCTTTTTTGTTTAATTTCTTTTTGCGAGGTTTGGAAGGAGATGGCTTTTTAAGAGTAGCTGTCCCATTTTTATCTTCTTCAGCACCAGAATCCTAAAAAAAAACAAAAACACCCCCCCCCCCGGGGGGGGGGTAGGTCAAAACAAAAAAAACAAGGCTTTCACAAAGCAGGAGAAAGGGAGTTTGGGCAAGTTAATTCTGATTTGCACAAAGATACGGACAGAGTCAATTTAACCATGAACTTCACACTTCATTTCTTCCCTTACTTGGTCAATTGTCAAATTCTTTTCCAAATCCCAAAAAAGGATTCATAAAGCAAGATTTGTTGTTAATTGAACCACTCAGGTATTTGGTGGCAACACTGTCAACAAGAGTTGAGGTCTCTCTGAATGTCATTGAGTTCTCTTCAGTTACATGAAATGAATGAATAAAGTGCTGCTGCTCTTGAGCTCACATTTCTAGAGTGCTTTTAAGGCTTACAAATCAATGTGTAGATAATTATGTGAACATCAAAATCACCCTGTAGAGAGGAAAGGCTATTCTCATTTTCTGGAGCATTTCATTCATGCCCCTCTCTGGGAGAGGCCTCCAACTGCTAGGTAGCATGGCTATCATTACCCTGAAGACACAGTGAAGTCAGGCTTTTTCTCAAGATTCTCTGAAAACCAACAAGGTAGGATGACACTTGGCAGTTTGTGCCTGCAGTAAGGCTTTCTTTAAACAAGGTCCTAGCCAGTATGAAGGGGGTTCACAGACAGACAAATAGATATTCACCACTCGAGGCTCCAAGGCAACAGCGGCCTTATTTTCTTGGACCTTGGTGGGAGTCGTCGTGTTGCTCTTGTTCTCCCTCTGCTGCCGGCGTCGGGCTGCCTCCTGCTCCTCCTAGGAGGAGCCAATGTACACAAAGAGTCACAACCTAAAGGCACAATCTCTCACCACTGCATCTCAGCTAAGCACACACACAAACACGCGCTATGGAAATACAAACCACCTGACTGCTCTTTATTTTTGGCTTAAATTCACAGGAACCTGAACTTCTCCAAAATCAAATCGATGCTTGATGTTTCCTTGGAAGCTGGACTTGTGATTTCATCTGTGTAGGTAATTCCTAGCAAGAATTCTCTCAGAGGCTCACAACTTCTTAGTAACTGAGGATTATCAGGGGCCCAATCACTCCTCCTTAGTCATACAATTATCAATATTCTTTTTAGTTTTTTTTTTTTTTAATTAAGCAATTAGGGTTAAGTGACAGCGAGGAAAGTGTTAAGATTTGAACTCAGGTCCTCCTGACTTCAGGGTTGGTGCTGTATCCAATGCGCCACCTAGCTGCACCCCCTCCCATATTCTTTTAAATGAGCTTCTGCCATAGAGAAAATGTTGCTCAACAATGTAGGGGTGGGGGATTGCAACAGGTAGAGAGAGGATGGAGTGAAGGAAAAGCACTGTGATCTGGCACTTGAAGCCAGAAGAAATGTTTCTAAACAGTTGTCATCTGGAATAATTTAACAAATTGAAGTCACCCATTGTAACAATATAGTCATGTTCCATCTTCAAACTGTGGATATTTGCATATCAATACATATGTAAACAAGTATTACTATTTACTACTAAACAAAAAGACCACCACAAGAACTTACCCTGAGTTTTGGATTTTTGAGACTAGAAAAATAGTTTTCAAGCTGAAAGGAAGAGAAAAGAGTTGATTATTTTTAAGTAATCATTTCTGGTGACCCCTCAAATCAAGATTCACCCACTATTAAGGAGTTTCTTCTATAATGAGTTATAATTAGTTTTTTGGATCAAGAGGCCAATCTCAAATAAAATAAAGGCTTATCTGATTACAAGCCCCCACCCCCAACCAAAAGTAATTTCTTTTTCTCCCACTATCTCATATCCTAGTATGACTACTATTAGATTTGTTTTTTTTTCAAAAACCTGGTTATACATATCTTATTCCATAGCCAAGCTACATAGCAGGGATTACAGTTCCTCACCATAGGAAACAAAATACTTCTTAAAATGCGCATTAAATTTAACTGAAGTCTCACCTCTCCAATAGAAAAAGAGCTGGGACACAAAGCAGGTCAGTCAAAGGAAATCACTAAGAGTGGGGTAAAAATGAAGAACAGGGCAAAAACACAGACTACATCGAAGATTAAATAAAAGCATGAATTTGCCATTTAACACTAATACAAAGTGAATAGATGAAATAAATGAGAAAGAAAAGCAAGCAGGCAATTTGTTAGTATTTAGGAAAGAATGGCTGTTGATAAGTAATTCCAGGGCATTTCTGACAGAAGAGAGTCCTATCTATTCTGATCCAGCTGGGCTCATGTTTTTATCATGGGGTAGGTATAGGCTACGTGGAATTGAGACAGACTATCCAGAAATTCAGAATGTAAAAGTGAGAGAGACCAACTGAGCCACAAGGCCCAATGGTGATACTTACTATGGTTCGATCAATAGTATGCAGGTAGTAAGAAACTGGCTTGCCAGTCCATGAAACCGACCCTTTCAGTGGTGATAGTTCCACAACTCTCATTATAGTGCCAATATCTAAAGACAAAAAAGCTAGTTAATTGTAATCAGTTCAGGAACCAGAGCCAAGTCCCTACCCTTCACACACGATCAAAAACAAAATGAGGGGAGGGGAGAGAGGAGGAAGAGGATTATTATTATCAAACAAACAAAAAAGGGTTTTAATAGCTCAAGTTTTCGGGAACTCAGCATCCATTTTTCCTGTTACTTCCCCGTCCCTAGTTCAAAAGTATAAAGAAAGACAAGGATAAAGAATATGCTGTGACAAAAACCCAACCTTGTCTAAAGTTTCTTGAAATCCATGCTGAGCCAAATTCAATCTGGCAGTGTATGACATCCCACCTTGACATTTAGTGTGATTTCTATGGCCTGTTGTTTTGTTTTACTCTTTTTATATATAGTCTGCAGCTTTCATTTGTCTATCTTGACTTAAATAATAAAGAAAATTTTGAAACAAGGCTTGTTATTCTTTAAATAGTGCCAAGAATAATGACAGGAGTTTGTTTTTTCATAGGAAAAGGGTTTATGGATTAAATGCAGGCAAGAAAATCTGAAAACATGGGCAATGCATATAGCCACCTGTTGTTTTTTTGTTTTGTTTTGTTTTAATTTAACCATGTGTTTGAACTACTAGTTTTGATTTGGTAAAAGATTTTATAAATGTTAGTTTTTTTTAAAATAACATCAATAGATTATTTTGATTTATTTTAACTTGGTACTATCTTCCTTACATCTATAAAACAGAACAATTCTATAAGTTATTGATTTTTATCAAAATGAGATACAGTACCTGTTATTTGAAAAAAGCAATAGCTAGCAATAGTTTAAAGTGTTACAAAGGGCTTTACAAAGTATCTCATTCTGATTTCTCAAAACCTAATCACAGAGGTCATTATTAACCTGATTTTAGAAATTAGGAAATTGAGGGATAAAATGACTTAACTAGAGTCACAAAGCTATGAAGTGCCTGAGGCCACATATGAACTCAGTTTTTCCAGATCCAATCCTTGTCTACTGTGCATGTTAGCTGTACCATATAACAATAGTTTAATGATGTAGACAGAGGCTCTTACCACTCAAGTTTCTACTGTTTATTCTAAAATTTAGAGGTGCAAAAGGTTTGGAGGACACAATTCTGCCACCTGAAACACAAAGATAAATCATTACCACATCAAGTCACAAAATGCAATGGGGATGACAGTTAAAGAGATAACAGAAACTGTTCACAAGAGACACTCAAGAAATAGGTTGGCAAAATGTAAAAAGGATACACAAAAAATTCAAGTTGCCCTGAGCAGTGCTACTTCCATAGTCCTACCCACACTACCATTCTCCTTTCTACAATAGGCAGAGTGGCAGTTCGATAGGGGCTGGCTGGCTGGCTCTCATCCCTCCTCACGCTCAGGATACAAGCATGGCTTCTAAGAGGGGGCAAAGACAAAGTGCAGACACTACCTATAAGGGGACTGAGCTGCCTGGCAAAGTCTGCCACCTCACCTCTTACTCCAGTAAATATCAAGTGTGTTTAGGGACCTCAGAATATATGCCAACCTTGTCAGCTGTCACATAGAGTAGAGCCAAAGCTGGGGGGAGACAGGCTATCCTAAGCTTAGGTAGGTCATGCCCTAGGATTTTATGGATAAACTGTCTCTCTTTAATGTGGATGTGAAGGATGACAAGAAAATTCTTTCCTTGGTATCTCCAAAACTAATAAGAGATTAGGATAGTCACATGGAGAAATGACCATGCTAGTCTTTTTAGTTTTGAAAGCTATATAGTTTTTATTACAAAATAAATATTAGGAAAGTCTGGTTTTGATAACTGGATACCAAAGGAGATTTGGGGTGCCTAGTGTACTGGGGTTAAGTTTATATTACGTTAATAGGGGAACGCTTTAAAGAGCAGCAAACTACAACTTTCATGTCCCTGAAAATTCAACTTGATGTGGTCAAAGTATAAAAAAACTAGCTTGGGTAAAGGGTACAGGATAGGTAGACTAAGTAAAGCTTATCCCCCTATTTTATTTAAGAAGGAAGAAAAAAAAGAATTTCATTTATATTGTATAAAAAGAAAACACAGACCAAGTACTGACTGAGACTTCAACAGGTGAGACACCTACTTCCCAGGAAACCTGTACCTCAGGGTCTGTAACCTCTACATGGCACCAAAAAAAAAAAAAAAAAAAAAAAAAAAAAGGGTAGGTCCTGGTACCAGCCAGCATATAAATGGTGAGCAAAGGGCCAGAGGGGGGGAACAAGTGATTCACCACTCAGACATCACAATTCAAATGAAAATCAATGTAAGAAACACCCTCTGTGAGCTCTTGACTGTGAAGGGAAGGGAGAAGGGGGTGGTTGGGCCAGTCTCCCCAGCTCAGAATTCCCAGGATGGGAACATTGGCCCTCTGTGGTGGGGATGGCCACAATAACTGTTAATAGACATGTAATTCCCTACCTTAGGCACCCCCAGAGAAGCAGAAGAACCAACCACACAATTCATCCAACAGTGCTCTCTCCCCTACAGCCCACCTGACTACCCATTTGGCCATGGTTGAAGTAGAGCCCATAAAGATTCCAGTAGCCTATCCTTGCACCTCAGAGAGGGACTCGGGCCTCTCTATCAAGGTTTTCAGTGGTCCAGATGGAAGACTTCGAGCAGAAAATTAAATAAAGCACTGTCTCAAGTACTTTATAATTCTGTCATCAGACAAATGCCATGTCCCCTTTTGAATGGAGCCTGACCAGAGGCCCGGTGGATTTAAATCAAGAAGATATATTGGCAATTCTCTAGTTCCAAGTGTCTCTTTTTGTACACAGGACATGCTGAATATACAAAAGCAAAGCTGAGATTCATACTGACATCCATGCACATAAACACTAGATTCAGTTTCATAAGATTATTCTGGATTTGTTAAGGAGCCAATGCTCTCTTTCAAAAAAGTGAGGTCATGAAGATTCCACAGAAAAGCAACTGCACCCCCCTTTATCCAGAAGGGTCAAAAAATGTCATTGCTTTAGTCAAAAAAATACATTTAAATTAGTAGTGATTGCCATGAATGGTGGTAAAAAAAAAAAAAAAAAAAAAAAAAGCAGATTATACAAAAGGGAATCTTTCCTGGGTGACTGAAGATTTGTAGTAAACCTCTAATTGTCATGGCAAACCCCAATCATCTCATAAGGATTCTAAGAGATCCATAATATTTCCACAAGGATCAAAAGATCTCTCAAATCCTAGAGATATTTAACCTTCCGACCAATTTAAAAGTTCTCAATAAATATTTTGGAAGCTCTGTACAGATTTATTTAAATTTAAGTATTTAAACTAAAATTAACATAAATATTAACCAGTATTTATGATGTTTAATGCCTTATTAAAGATAAATTCTTTAAAAAGCACTTTTGATAAATATTTTTAGTGATGCAATAACAGCCATAATTGGATGTTCAATGTCCAAAAAACAAAGGGTTTGAAAAATACATAAAGAGGCTCTACAGTCCTTACCATATAAGAAGCAGCCACCTCCTCCTAGGCCTAGGATCTTGTTTGGTTTGGTTTTGATTGGAGGGGGGAGAAAATAGAAGATGGGGGCAGATAGATATAAAAGAGGAGAAAAGGAAGAAAAGCAGGTCATAGAAAAGACCTTACCTTCTTTCATGTTAGCAAATCGCTCCTTCAGTTGGTGATCCACCTCAGGACCAAAGGCAAAATTATTCACAAAAATAACACTGCAAGACAATACTCCAGTTAGAAGAATAAAAAAGTAAAATTCTTCCTTAAAGCCTCTCAAATATCCATCTCTCATTTCAATAAACAATGCTTGCACATTTAACATTTAACAAAGAAAAACTGTAAATTAGAATTTAGCACGCAGCTTGCTCCTCAGATGCAGGCATTTTCCCAGAGCCAGTCCAGTTTCTTAAACACTGGTTAGGTAAAAGCTCCTGTTGGGATGGGTACCAGCATCAGAACCTGCATATACAGGCAATCATGGCAGGACACCATCATCTCTTTAGACCTCCTGATCATAAACACTTCAAACAACAATGTCAAGGGTCACCCCAACTAAGACTAATTGCATATTTCATAAGACTTCCAAAAGGGGCTTTCAAAGTAATCCATATCCTAAACTGTCACCAACTTAACAGGCAGTACTTTCAGTTGTTTATAGTCATCTTCTCTACAAGGATACCAGAAGGAAAAAAAAGTTACATCACATGATTAGTAAGATTAATTCAAACTATCATTAACTGCTTGAGAATTTCAACCATATAAATTGTTCAGTGAAAACTGAAAAAAGGAGAGAAATGACACCATCTCTACTGACAAATGAAAAGGGGGCACACCTTCTCATCTAACAAAAATCCCATGAGCCTCAGATGGCTGGGAGTCTGTAAAGAAAATATATTTTGAAGGTTGTAGAGTGCAGTCTTCCGAATCCTCCTCATTTTGCATTTAAAGCTTAAAATACTTCAGTTTAAAGTTTATTTTCAGTCCTTAAAGTACCATACCGAAAGATACATTCTCACTAGCATCACTGCTTCCCCCCCCACCTCCATCCCGCATGTATACAGCATCCTATAACTTTGAGTCACTTCTTTCAAATCTCGATGTTCTGTTAATCAAAAGAAGGTCCAACAAAAGAGACCAGTCCCCCCCAACAAACCCACAGTATCAATAACCAGGATCGTGAGCTGTGATGAGCAAACAGAACAATAATAAAGAGAAAAGGAAGGAAAGAAAATCAAGTCAGCAAAGAACAAAGAGGATTGTTCTGAAGATCAGGCATAGTAAACGACAGAGCCAAAAAAACAAAAACAAAAACAAAAACAAAAAAAAAAACCATCCCTTTACCACCCCCTTCCCCTTCATGTGACAAATGCAAAGAAGAGGCAGGACAAGAAATGGTAATATTTTAACATAGGAATGAAGGCCAGCAATGACATCAGGGTGATGGATGATTTGGAAAGGACACACAATATCTAACAGCATTTCCAAGGGGAATTTTATTCTATGGGAATATTGTGATTTGCAAACTTTAGAAATTCAGCCCGTCCAATGGTCTCCTTGGTTAATTACCAAATGGCTTTTCCCAGAGCACACCTTCTCACTTAACTCGATCCTGCCGGACTCTCAGGGCCAGATTCTGCCCTCTGCCAACTACTCAGCGTCCATTCTGTGGCTTGGTCTTATCACAGGATTATGGCATGGCTGGCATGGTAGAGGAGGAGCTTGAGAAGTTCAAGGTATTAAAGGTGCTGGGAACCTGAAAGCCAGGAGATATCTTCAGGAACAAGTATTTACGGGGGGCTGCTGTATACAGGCAGACTCTAAAAACCCCACATTTCCTCATCTGTGAGCAGTAGGTTAAAAGTATGCTCATCCTTTGAATAAAACAGAGGATAGTACTCACAGAATTAAGTGATGACCACTGTCAAAAGTCATCTTAAACCAAGTCCCCTTACAGGGCCACTAGGTTTGGATTGATTAGCTTTCGTTTTGGCTTTTGTCATGTGATGGGGGAGAAGGGAGATCACTGGGTGCACACCACAGAGGGAAGATCTGGCCCAGGACTCCAGAGCTGATGAAACAAGTCGTTGTCATGGAAAGCATTGGCCATGTGCAACAGAGAACTACTTCCCAATGCAGTGTGTGACAAGCAAAAGAAAGAGACTAAGCAAGACTCAATACAACCAGATGGTGACGGACCACAGAGCAATCTGGCAGTGTCAGTGGCTTCTGTGGACCCAATTCCAGTTGCCCTGACAAAATTCCCCCAGGTTTTTCCAGCCTTTTGATGACAGTGAGGTAGAGAAACCAAAGGGAGTCCAAAATAGAAAGTTCTCAATAGTCCAAGGACTGGCAAGTCACTCTCTACCAAAGGAAAAAAATATTTATTCCAAACCCCAAACTGTGAACAAAAAGAATATGCCAGATCTGAGAGTCATTATAGCCTGTTGGTAAAAAGTAGCCAAAGTATCACCAACCTAAGAAACATAACAGCTGCTGAACAGCCAGGGCACAATTCAATGAAGGTTAGATTTAGATTACTACAGTAGAATTACTGGGCTTCCTGAATTCTGACTGGAGCTCAGCAGCAAATGCATTAAAATCATTTGGCCAGAGCAGGCGAGCTCACCACGGTGTGTACAGACAGAGGTGCACAGAAGGGACAGGAGACACTTTAAAGGCTTGGGAATGACAAGCAATCTTCACTGAGAAATACAATTGCCTGACTCATCCCAGGCTTACCCTTTGGTCAAATTAATATGTCACCTCATAAATGTGACAACCCCAGTTTAAAAGGGCAATTACTTTAAAAACCAAAGTGAAAATATATACTTAGAAGTAGACAGTATGGAAGGCATAATTAATGAGCAGGTTCTCACATTCTAGAAAAGGGGGTTTAAAAAAAAAAAGATTGGGGGAAAAGGGACTCTCTCCCTCCAAAAGCACTCATTTAAAGTAGTGCTTCAAAGACTACCAAACACTTCCTTCAATCTTGTGCAATGAGGCAGAACAAAAAATTTCTTCTGGATGACAAAAGTAAGATGATGATTTCCCAATAGTCACAACTGTAAGTGCCAGAAACAGGCATCCTGATCTCAAGTGCAGGAATCTATATAAATGACACTGTTTTTGTAGGAGACAGATTTTTTCTTATGTTTGCTTGTATCACAAAACAATTTAAGGGAAAAAAATAACGTGACATGATTTGTGCAAATTTAAAAAACAAAACAAAACAAACTTCATGCTAAGAAATAACATTTTAATGCAGCTTGGAAACATTCTTAGACAAAGTTGAGACCCAGCATTCTAAATAAGTCTTGAGAGTTTCAATTAACTTGCTTATTTGAGAAATAAGAAAATGAATACTTCTGTGGATTAGAAATTTGTTTTACTAAGATAAAATTAATTTTCCTAAATAAATCTAATTCCCAAATATGATGCCCACCTTCAGAGGTTTCCTAAATTTGCTATTGCTAAAGACTAAACCTTTAAATATTTAGGAAGATACTGGAACAAAGTATGAGTAAATATCCCAGTGATGCCACAGTATGGATTAATCACTAAAACACTGAGAAGCAAATACAATACCAACACACAGCTCTTTGCTGTCTCTTTCAATGTTTTGTTCTGCCTAGTCACATACATCTTTTTATTAAACCTGAATTTTGATAGTTATTTTGTTAATTATAATAAAAGAATCTAGTTCTCAGTAAGGTGAAAATGTGAACATTTCAGTGTCAAGTAGGTAGGAATAGTATGGAAAATGTTTTAGATCTAATACTGACATTTTATAAAAATAACCTGAAAGACAGGCACATACATGCCATCGTGATATAAACTGATAATTATGACTGATCTCCACAAAGCCTTTTTTTAAAATACAGCAAATCTTATAAAAGAAAATAAATATATTAATAAAATAAAAATAAATTATACATATTTGTTATGGAGGAATTATTATTCTTTTTATTAGGGGATGTGAAAGAGAAAGGTGAATTTATCTTAACTTTTATTCATTTTTTTTAAAAACAAGATAATGTGCTTATGTGGCAGAATGCATAGGATTTACATGTGACAGACCTTAAAAATCATCTCATGTAGTGCTTTCTCAAAGTATGAGTCAGGAGATCTGTGGGGCTGAAACTATTTTCACACAAATATGTTTCAGTTTGCAATTCATTATGTTACAAATATCAATAGATATCATAAACAAAAAATTCTACAGTGCTCAGTGATTCTGAAGAGTGCAAAGAAACCCTAAAATCATCAAATCTGAGAATGCTAAATCAATGTCCAACTCTCTCAATTCAGGAGGAGGACAGAGAAATCCCAAAATGTAAAGCTGGCAAGGCAACAATGAGATTCAAGTCTAAATCATATACCTTGAAACACAGTGCCTTCAGTTACACCACACTGACTTCAAAATGAAATGTCATGAGAAGATCCAATTCAATGTCAAATGAAAAATACTCGTTAGGAAAAATTCCAGCAAAAGGCCATAAGCTAAAAGCACAGGAAGCAATTAAGCCCAGGGTCCAGGAGAGATTCTCCAAAATACTAAGTATTGCAATACTGAAAGATTAAAACATGTAGTAAGGGAATAGGAGTTAGTTGCTTAAAAATACAACTACAGAAAGCATACTACCCTTGAACAAGGGGCACCCCTGGCACTAATCACCTGGACCCACACCCTAATTCTCCTATCCTTTACTTCATGGGGCTCCTCAGGTCTGTTCTGGTATTTAAGGAGGGAGGGAAAGAGGGAGGAGAGACATGACACAAAATCCCAAAAAGAAATCATAAAAATGATTAAGAGAATGGAAAAAATGGCCACTACAAAGAAAAAGAACAAAATTTATTTAAAAACAGCTTAAGTTAGATGTAAAGGCTGAGGGAGATTCTGACTTGCTATTACCTGCTTTGGCATAAAATACATAAAATAGAGTTAAATAGCAAAGTGAGATTTAGGTAAAGTTGGTGAAATAACTTCCCTGCGATGAGTATGATTGAACAATGACTATGGTCACGTTGAATAAGCCATGTCTGGAGAGCTTTTAACTGGATAATGCTGGAAAATTTTTTCTTTTGGTTCTGCAGAGGGAATTTTTAATGTATTCATTAATGCAATGAAGGATACAAGGGCAGTCTTTGTCCAGCACATGGATTATTCAGCATCCTGAGTAAAAGGACTGATGCCAACTGGTGCAACTTGCACTTCTTGTTTGCCCCACACCCCATCGGACCTCCACAGAGGTGCTCCCAGACATGAATATGAACTGACCAGTTCCAAGTGGTAGACTTCTCAAAAGCACCACTATCTGTTGCTCCCCACTTCTAACCCCTCCCAAAATATGATCATCTAATTTTCCTTTGAAAGGACTAGGACAAAAAGTTGGGTATTCAGAAGGAATCTACAGGCTTGGAAGGAATTCACTAAGAAGAAAGGCAGAGCAATTTATCAGTCATAATAACCTTCAATTTAAAACAAACCCCCAATAAAGATGTAGATTCACAAGGTTGAACAGCTAAGATTTAAACTATTTTCAGAACTAGTCATACCTTGTGTTTGCAATTCTTTCCCGCCATTCTTCTGAAAGGAAGTCACCTCTTTCCAGCTAAAGGAAGAGAAGAAAAATATTATTCCTTGCTGTTACACATCCTCACTCCAAACCAAAAATAATAATGTCTTATCAAACAATTTAAGTGACAATTATATGCCCAATATGTTGTGCCTTTGCTAAAGAATTTTAAAATCGGGGCAGCTAGGTGGCGCAGTGGTTGGAGCACCAGCCCTGAAGTCAGGAGGACCTGAGTTCAAGTGTGGTCTCAGACACTTAACATTCCCTAGCTATGTGACTCTGGGCAAGTCACTTAACCCCAATTGCCTCAGCAAAAAAAAAGAAGAAGAATTTTAAAATCTTGTTGTATACAAAAAAGAAAAAGCCTTTCATGACTTGATAACCAAATCTTTCTTCACATTATTTTTTGCTATAGTTCAAGAGTCGTATAAATGTTTTCTTGAATTGTCATGAGGCAATCATGAATGAAATTTATTTCTATATAATTGTCTCTGGCACTTTTGAGCCTAAATAGCAGAATACACTATTGGTATCAACATTTTAGGCTTAACACTCTTCTATAGATAAGTGGTCAAGGGATATGAACAGACAATTTTCAGATGATGAAATTAAAACCATCTCTAGTCATATGAAAAGTTGCTCCAAATCACTATTGATCGGAGAAAAGCAAATTATTAAGACAACTCTGAGGTACCACTACACACCTGTCAGATTGGCTAAAATGACAGGAAAAGATAACGATGAATGTTGGAGGGGATGTGGGAAAACTGGGGCACTAATACATTGTTGGTGGAACTGTGAACGGATCCAACCATTCTGGAGAGCAATTTGGAGCTATGCTCAAAAAGCTATCAAACTGTGCATACCCTTTGACCCAGCAGTGTTTCTACTGGGCCTATATCCCAAAGAGATCTCAAAGAAGGAAAGGGACCCACATGTGCAAGAATGTTTGTGGCAGCCCTTTTTGTAGTGGCTAGAAACCGGAAACTGAATGGATGCCCATCAATTGGAGAATGGCTGAATAAATTATGGTATATGAATGTTATGGAATATTATTGCTCTGTAAGAAACGACCAGCAGGATGATTTAAGAGAGGCCTGGAGAGACTTGCATGAACTGATGCTGAGTGAAACGAGCAGAACCAGGAGATCATCATACACAGCAACAACAGTATTACATGATGATCAATTCTGATGGACATGGCTCTCTGCAACAAAGAATTGTCTCAGACCAGTTCCAATTGTTCACTGAAGAAAACCATATACACCATATACACCCAGAGAGAGGGATATGAAATATGGACCACAATATAACATTTTCATGATCTCTACTGATATTTGCTTGCATTGTGTTTCCTTTCTCTGATTTTCTTTTTTTTCTTGTAGATAGGATTTTTCTTGCATAACTTGTCAAGTAATTCAACATTATTAACATGTCATGGACTTCCTGCCATTTAGGGGAGGGGAGGGGATTGGAGGTAAAATATGTAATGGAAAGCTTTGTAAAGATCAATGCTGGGGAACTACCCATACATATGTTATACAAATAAAAAGCTTTAATAAAAAAAATAAAATTAAAAAAAAAAAAAACATTTTAGGCTTAAGCCATGGTTTAATGATAAAATGACTACCATTAATGCTTTTCAAGTAGTGGAGTGACTAACTCTTCCAAGGCAAAGTTAAGCTGGTCCTGGCCTAGTTTTCCAAAATTTATTTCCCATTATACCACTTCACTTAAATAGTCAGCTAATACACCTACAGCTAATACAGTTTTCGTTTTAGATTCCATTCCAAAGTGACAACTCCCTCCTGCTCAAGTCTTGATGAACTTACAGGCCATACCAGTGCCTAAGAAAGCGTCTGGCACATAATAGATGCTGATGTAAACATACCATTGCCAGAAAGGTGGTGTGGGGGGAGCTAGCTGGAAATCAGGAATCCTACCACTCACTGGCAGTGTCACTCCCAAGTGAATTAATTAATCTCTGCCAGCCTGTATTCTCTGACATATAAAATAGGGACAAAAAGAACACCTCACGAGATCATAAAGCTCAGTGAAATTTCCCCAAAAGTTTTACAAACCAAAAAAGCATGCTGTAAAACAAAAGTAGGGATTCCCCGTCCCAAATATGACAAATACCTAATTCTAATAATGAGCAGAAAAGATTACCAAGGAAACAGATCCAAGGATTTAAAACAACAAAAAGTTATCTTACAATCAGTAGTGCGAACAGCAAAGGCTGAACCTAGACCTTCTCCATCTGAATCTAAAATCATTTTCAATGTTCCTTTGAATATTGGAGCTGGCAGTCAACAACAATAAAAATTAATGAGGCAGCTTTTAGGTATTGTACTCTTCTATTAATTCATTCATATCTGGATTCAACCTGCAACTTTATTTCTTCCAGTTAGTTCCACATATCATATAAAAGGACGATTAGTTCAGTTTCTATATAGATGTCTTTGTAACCACACTGCTACAAATACGTAAAATTTTGTCACGAGCACAAGCTCTTTCCAGCAAAGTTATATCCAAAAATGTCACCCAAAACAAAAATTAAGCCAAAATAGTACTCTTTACCTGCCATTAATATAAGAGGCAGGGCTTCTGCCTTGAACTCCAATAGAACCTATTCCATTACACTGAAATACTCTAAGAAACTGCCATTATCAGTAATTCTGTGTTCCTAATATTTTGTACTAAGTTTCTTAATTCCCAAAGAGCAATAGGTCTGGGTATTATGAAATTAATACTACAGGTTAAAATCATGAGGCTTTACCTCATATTCTGCAAACTGATGAAGATTTTTTAAATGGCAATATTCAATACTAGAGGATTTAGATAACGATAGGCACATTGTTGGTGTAACTATGAAATAGAAAAATGCAAACTGGAATTTTGTATTAAAAAAAAAGAAATTGTTCATGCCTTCTGGACCACAGACTTTATTAATAGGCTCAGAACCAAGGAAGCTATTGATAAGAAAACCACCAATTATACCAAAATAGTAGCAACTATTGCTACTATTATAGCAACTTTTTGTGGCAATATAGCATTAGAAACAAGCAGCTGTCTATTTTGTCTATATGACAAAAGAAACTTTGGCACATCAATGTAATGGAATATTATTTTGAAGACTATGTATAATGAATAAAGAAGCTTGGAAATATCTACATGAACTGAAAAGTATAAAGTAAGCAGAGCCAAGAAAACGTAGAACATGAATCTAAAAGTAAATGAAAAGAACAAAAAACCAAAGACACTTTGACAGTACCACCAGATAATACTATGACTTGGAGCAAAAAACAATTTACAAAAAACAAGGTCAAGTATTATACGTGGAGATGATTACACTGAGGTTTTTTTTGTTTTGTTTGTTTTTTTAATGTTTCTGGCAGGTGGGGAGTAGGTAAGATATAAAGCAATGTACTCAAAAAATGTCAAGTCTGTCTGTCTCCGTCTCTCTCTCTCTGTGTCTCTCTCTCACACACACACACACACACACACACACACACACTCTTTCTTTGCATTAGTTACAAATGCTTTCCACAATGGTTAAGTAAGCCTGTTCACAGTTTCACCAACAGCACGTTAGTATACCTGTCTTTCTACAGATTCTACAGTATTAATTTCCATATATAACCTCTGTGAATCTGTATGGTCTGGGTAATTCCCAATCTTCTTCTTTTAAAAAGTATCTCTTCATCTCCACCTACAACCAATTAAAAGGCAGAAGTGGAACATGAAGAAAACAGAAAAACAATCAAAAACAACAATGCTCATTGGGAGTAATGAAATGGTTCAAACTTCCTCCATTTGGATTTATAATAAAAAACCGACAAAAATGCCCATCTCCTTTGAGAGGTATCGTAGCTAGGCATTGATCCCAAGAGGGAAAATGTTTCTCCTTTTTCAATATATTTATGGGGAAAAGTGTATGTGAGATAGCAACTTCAAGATTGAAGATAAACTGATGCAAAGGACAGTAAACAGCACAAGATGCCCAATGACTCCATAGGAAATTCTGGGGAAAGCAGTACAAAGTGACCCAAAGAGAGGAACATAATAAAGGGCAACATACATAACTCTACTATGGACATCTGTAATGAAAAGGTTTTATTTTAGAAAACTTGAACAAGCAAATATCACTTTTCCCTCTGAGCAAAATAGGTGAGACTATAGATTTGGAAAACAGTCTGCATTAAAAGATGTGGTAGTTGGGTTGGTCAATTTTTTCCACTTGAGATGATGGGGATATTAAAAAAAAAAAAAAGAGAGAGAGAGAAAAAAAAAAAAAAAAAGAAACAAAAATTCAAAGATAGAATTGCCCTGGATCCTTCATGAGCAGTCTTTCTGCTATTTGACAGTATATTGTTGGCCTACACACACACACACACACACACACACACACACACACCTCTACCAAAGCCAAAATACTTAGCTCAACAACAGCAAAAGTCAATTCTGTCTGTAAAGTACATAGTTATTTTTAGAGCCCTGTTTAATTTAAAAATAACTAGCGGCAAGAATCCAAGTCTCCAAAATGTGGCATGTTGTCCAAGCCACAGGGGATGTTTGGAGGGTTTTTCAAATAGCAAAACACATTAGTTTCCCTGCCGATACTATGATTTAAAAAAAAAAAAAAAAAAAAAAAGCTGCCAGGAGAAACACACATCCTATGTATTCACAAGTGGAAAATCCTTAACCCTTAAGCAGAAAATATTGTGGTAAATGGTCACTATAATTATAAAAATGTTTTTTTAAAAAGAATGTCTTCCCCATTAATACAGCTTCACTATCACTCTTCTACATCATGATGTGCATTTGTTTCATAATGTAGCAGTCTATTCAGTTATCCAATCAACAATGAGTCCAAATATTCTTTTATCCGATTAGCAAGCAAAAAAAGGTCACCCTGGTCTCTCTGGCAAGCAGGCAATACTGTTGGATATTTTGAATTAGGACTCCGGCCCTCCAATTATAGTTACAAATATCATGACTTGTTACCCTTTCTGTGATCAATACTCCCCAGAGTATTGATATCCCCCACACAGAATACCAATATCCCCCACACCCAAGTCACTGTGTCCAATAATAGTAACCAATATTTATATGATACTTTTGCAAAGCATTTTATAAATATCATCACTTTGTATCCCCAAAAAACCTTGAGGATAGTTTTATTGTTATTACACACACACACATAAGGAAATTAAGGCAGGCCGAGACTTGTCCAGGGACACATACCAAGTAATTGAGGCCAAATTCCTGACTCCTGATTCCTAAGTTTGTTAAGAGCAGAAACTTTTACTTTGTCTTTATAACCTAAGCGCCTAACAATTCCCAGCACACAGTTGGTATATAATGAAGCCTTCTTAAATGAAAATTTTTTAAATGTTTTTTGTGTTTTTATATTAACCAAGCAAAAAGCACTTAAACCCATCTCTTCCCAATTCCAAACTGGTACTCTGATCACACATAATACTTGATGGGGAGGCCACTGGGTAAAAAGCCATTTCTCATTGACCCTCAGATAACATAAATCTAGTTCATCTGGATTATCCAAGAGGATGGGCTGAAGCCAGCAAGTAAGAAGGACCTTCATTCATCCCAAAGGCTATACATAGACTAATAATAGTTAACTTTTATCTAATGCTTACTTTGTGCCTTCAAGCACTTGCTAAATGCCTTAAGTACACGTGACCCTCACAAAAACAAAGAGTATTATTATACCCATTTTACAGATAAGGAAACTGAAGCTAACCAAAGTTAAGTTACCCAGTAAGTGTCTAAGAGCAGTCTTCCCTTCTCCAGGGATGGAGCACTACCCACAGTACTCCCCTCACTGCTGCAACCTAGTCAATGGTAATGTATCTGACAAAATGATTTCCTGATTATGGACGCTCCAGAAGGCAGAAGTACACCCATGATATACATACTTGCCAGGATGACAGGAGAATGGGTTTGGATGAATATATTGTTCCCATGTTTACCCTGTTTACCAGATCGGAGTAGAGCCAGAAAGATGTTGCTGCTCTGCTGAAAATCTCACAAGAAACACACAAGAACACAGAAACAAGTGAGAACAGACAAATCCAGTGTTGTAACCTTCTCATACTGTTTCAAAGAGAGAGAGAGGAGAGAGAAAGGAAAGGAGAGGAAATGGAAGCGAAAAAGAGAGAAGGGACTAGAGGATTTCCCTAAATAACCCAAAGTCCTACTCATTTATCCATTGCAGACCAAGAAAAACAAAAAACCTAAAGTGTGGGAGGTGGTACTGAAAGTATCAGGGAGCAGGGATAGGATTTATCTGCTTGACAATTTTCAGATGATGAAATTAAAACCATTTCTAGTCATATGAAAAGGTGCTCCAAATCACTATTGATCAGAGAAATGCAAATTAAGACATCTCTGAGATACCACTCTGAGATTGGCTAAGATGACAGGAAAATATAAGGAGGAATGTTAAGAGGGGATGTGGGAAAACTGGGACACTGATACAATGTTGGTGGAACTGTGAACGGATCCAGCCATTCTGGAGAGCAATGTGGAACTATGCTCAAAGAGTTATCAAGCTGTGCATACCCTCTGACCCAGCAGTGTTTCTATTGGGCTTATATCCCAAAGAGATCTTAAAGGAAGGAAAGGGCCCCACATGTACAAGAATGTTTGTGGCAGCCCTTTTTGTAGTGGCTAGAAACTGGAAACTGAATGGATGCCCATCAATTGGAGAGTGGCTGAATAAATTATGGTATATGAATGTTATGGAATATTATTGTTCTGTAAGAAACAACCAGCAGGACGATTTCAGAGAGGCCTGGAGAGACTTGCATGAACTGATGCTGAGTGAAATCAGCAGAACCAGGAGATCATTATACACGGAAACAACAATAGTATATGATGATCAATTCTGATGGACATGGCTCTCTTCAACAATGAAATGTTTCAAACCAGTTCCAATTGTTCAGTGAAAGCCATATACACCCAGAGGGAGAACTGTGGACCACAACATAGCATTTTAATGCTTTCTGTTGATGTTTGTTTGCATTTTGTTTTCCTCCTTTTTTTCTTTCTAGATCTAGAAAATCTAGATCTAGTTTTTCTTGTGATGCAAGATATGTATACATATACTGGATTTATTTATTTTAGCATGTTTAACATATATTAGATTACCTGCCATGGGGAAGGGGGGGGAGGAGTGGGGGGAAGAGAAGAGGGGAAAATTTGGAACAGAAAGTTTTGCTCTAAATCCTCTCCCAGGCCATTCTTGTCTTCTCCCTGTGAAATCCATCCCACCTCCTGCCCCCTCTGTCATAATTTTATATATATATATATATATATATATATATATATATATACATATATATATATATATATATATGAACTGAACAAAAATTCCACTTTTCCCCAACTCAATCTATTCTAATTCTAGTGTCTTCTTTCTGCTAATTTGCTATTTTATCTTGTATAGCTGGCTTTGCATTTAATTCTTTATATGTTGTCTCCCTACTAGACTATAAACTCCTTTTCCTCTTTTTTTTGTCCCTAACACAGTGTCTTCCACATAGTAATTGCTTAATAAATAGTGAATGATCTGACTTATTTATATTAATATATGGTTACACAAAGCTCTGATGATGGCAGGCTCAGAGGTTACTAGGTTACTATGTAGACATGCAGGAAACATGGGATAAAGTGTGAGCTTTCAATAAACACTCTTTTTAGGGTGTTTAGACACATCTAAGTGGGTTACCAAAGAGATGCCCTAGAAACGTTGAGGGTAGGGCCCAAGAGGATGTTTACAGCAGAGAGACTTACGAAGTACCATCTGTCTGTGTTAGTTGCAATGCTCAAATTTTAAGCTGGATTTGGTAGTTGAACATGTGCATAAATTCCCAAAGAAAGGCTGTAATTACATATATTCCCCCAGGCTCCCAACTCAAATTGCTGGAGAACTGTGATCTACCCCTTCTTTTTCTGCCTACCTATAAGTAGGCTCTACAAAAGTACCCAACAATTGGGAAAAAACAAACAAACAACACAACATGTAGAATCATAGAATCTAAATAATAATCATAGGGTCTGCTTCTAGAGAATACACATTAGATCATCAAGTCCTCCAGGTGGAAATAGCATCACATTTTCAGCATTTAGCACAATGCTTTGAACACATGGGGACTTAAAACAAAACACAACAACAGAATGTGTCCTTCAACAATTCAAAAAAACATATTATATGTCCAAAGTTAAATAATGGATGCTATTAAACAGCTTCCAAGTAATCTAGTCCACTGGAGGCAGCCACATGGCTCATCCTGGAGTTAGAAATACCTGAGTTCAAATTTAGCCTAAAACATCCAGTAGCTCAAGGACTCTGGGCAGGTCATTGTACCTCCATTTGTTTTTGTCTACTAGAGAAAGAAATGGCCAATATTGTTGGGCCCATCAGGGGTCCAACACCAATCTCGTCTGCTATCTTCTTTTAAAGATGAAGAAACTCAGGGCAGTGCAGTAGACAAAAGAAATGACCTTGGAGTCAAGACAACCTGAGTTCAAATCTAGTCTCATATTTCCTAGCTGTGTAACCCTGGGCAAGGGAGGAGGGAAAGAAAGAGGGAAGATTGATTAAAGAAATGGAATGAACTTGCCAAGTCACACAGAAATTATCAGGGAATCAAACAGGAATACGACAAAGAATTCCACATTTGAAATGTCTGCTACCCTGACATCACCAAGACCCAACATAGGAGCTCCTCACCACTGTCAAGACACACAATGATACTTTCAATTGGACAATTATAGCATCAACAGATGTTTGAACCTCTTTTTGCTTTGAAACAATCAAGGACCATAATTCAAAACATCTCTAAGAATATGAAAAGACTTAGTGAAGAATCCGCAGGATCACACTGAAAAATTCTCCCTATGTAGGACTGGAAATGGACACTAGTCTTTATATTGCTTTTTCCTCAAGGTTAGCTTGGGAAGGATGGAGAGCCCACATGGGCACGTCAAGATACTGCAGCCAGCCAGCAGGTGGAGCACCTCTCCAAGAAACTGCTGAGCTGGCTTAGGTCAGATGGCTAAGCTCATTTGGGGTTGGTTTCCTTGACAAAGCTGGGTGGTTGGCCATCTCCTTCTCCAGCTCTTGTGACAGATGAAGAGGCAAAGAGGGTGAGGTGACTTGCCCAGGGCCATCCAACTAGTAAGTGCATGAAGGCAGATTTGAATCCAGGTTCTTCTGACTCCAGATCATGTGTGTTCCTTCTGTCTGCTGCGTGCTCTCCTTGCACCCCACTCAGAGGGAAAACATGCAGGAAATACATGGCACACCTTTCAAGTACCTTTGTTTCTAATCCAAATCACTGCTTAGGAAGAAGGTAATGATGGTGATAGACCACAAAGGGTTGGGTGATCACTTCAGGAACAAACTATACTGTCCAATAAGACATCAGCCACCATTTGGCCTTGCTGACGGTCCTGCCGGCTTTTTTAGCTGACTTAAAAAAACAATCCCCTCCCTCCCAGAAGACAGGATTAGAAATCAATACAGAAACTCTCCATGGGGGAACCAAAATGAGATTATTTCTTCCCTTTAAAATTTAATCATAAGAGATGGCTCTTAAAAAGGAGTTGAAAACACTATTTTTCTTGCACAACAATGATAAGTGTGGAAATATGCATACACATATTCCATTTGTCAAGTATTTTAACATAATTAACATGTTAGTGGACTTCCTGCCATCTAGGGAAGGGGTGGGGACAAGGGGGGAAAATTTGTAACAGAAAGCTTTGTAAGGATCAATGTTGAAGAATTACCCATACATATGTTTTTCAATCAAAAAGCTTTAATAAAATGCATTTAAAACAAAAAAAGATAAAGAAAAAGTTGAAATGAGAGCAAAAGTGGGAAATGCCTAAGACCAGACTCCCATGGATAATACCCTAACACTGGCTGCATCTTCACGTATTTCCTTCACTTCACTAAAATTATCCTTGCTCTTAATTACTGCTTCAAAGTTCTCACTCCACTTCCCTCAAAGAGGCATCTTCTGGGCAGACCATACAATGCTCATAAACTATCATTTGCAGACCTCTAGAACACTCCTCCGGACCTCCTTTTCCTCAAAGCTTTCACTACATGGCTTAAAATTTTCTGTCCTTCAAAACACCCAAACACACTGCCTATGACTATACACTATGTAAAATTGAACTTTTCACCAGAGGATGAAACAGGGAGAGAAGAGAGAACAAGAGTTATGGTCTGAAAGAACTTGAGGCATCAGGAGACTGAAGGGCAAGTATGGATGATCTTAATCTGGAAGGTAGAGAAGTGCAAATACACTGAAAGGAATTCCTTGATTGAGTCTTGGGATAATTGTCATTGCAAGCAGAACTGGTACACTCCCTTACCCATACATATATTTTGCAAATAAAAAGGTCAGTCTCACTGGGGTGAAAAGGGTGTTCAGCCCAAATCAGATAAGATCCTGGGAAAGCCACTGAGAGGGTCACAGCAAATCACCAACTAAAACCCTCAGCCCTGGCTCAGTAGAGGAGCAAATCAGTGGAGTAACTTCCAGTCCCAGCTCAGAAGGCAAACTGGGGGAAACCAGGCTGTTTCCTGAAAAGAGCAGGCAAGACTACCCCCTACAAACACAAGTGCTGCCTATGCTCAAAGCCAAGGCTTGGAGCTGCACAGAAAAGCTAGGGACAGCACCCCTAATATCCCAGGAACAGAGTTGTTTTTTTTTTTTTTTTTAAAGGAACCTCCCAGCTCAGGCTATTTTTTTTTCCCCTGGCTATCCCTATTACTGGAAATTTCTTTCTTTATCTTCAAGTCCCAATTCTGAGAAAATTTTCCAAATCTCTTAATTCTAGTGCCTTCTCTCTGATAATCACTATCTTTTACAGCTTTTTTGTATATCACTTGTTTGCCATTTCCTAAGTAAGACTATGAACTCTTTGAGGGTAGAGATTTGTTTTTTGCCTTCTTTGCAGCCCCAAATACTTAATACAATGCCTAGCAAACAGGAGTAATGTGAAAACAAATTATCAATATATTTTTTAATCAATGATTTTCCAATTTTTAAATTTATATCACACTGAAAAAAATGTAACAGATCAAGTTTATTGTGTCCTGACACTAACCCCGCCCCTCAAAAAACAGCATGTAAATCTTCCAGATCAATATAGTAACTTACTGTGTATTCTGCGTGCTTCTTCCCATACCATTTCATCCATTTTCTGAATTCTCTGTCCATTGTCTAAAAGAAAAAAAGAATAAAGAGTAAAAAATATGGCCTTCCCAGGAAAATTGGGCAAAAAAGTAACCCCTTTTTTCACTCCAAAATGTTTTACTCTTCCACTCCCCATTTAAAAAGTAGACTAAGACTGATTCTATTTTTAAAGATTTAGCGGAAGCTACAGGGAAGCAGAGCACTGGAGTTAGGAAGATCAAAGCTCAAATCTGGCCTCAAGACACTTGACTGGCTGTGTGATCTTAGATATGTCATTAAACCCCAATTGCTTTGTCAAATTAGTCACAGCAAAGGACTGTTGATGCAATGACAAAAGAGTTAAAAAAAAAAAAAAAACAGAGCAACACAGAACTTGATTACCATTCTCTGACCCCATCCCCCAATTTCTCACCTATCCAAGCAGAAGCTCTATCTTCACAAGGCATGTTCAAGGCTATGCCAACAAAGATTATATCATAAGAAACCTCTTCCTTCCACACAAGGCATTTCTGGGCAAGAGCTTTGGCTGCTTTGTTTCCATGTCTGCACCTCCATGACTTCTCAGCTTGTCCTGTCCTGTATCAAGAACTCTCTTTTGTGCCTTTTCTCGGCCCTCTTCCTGGATCACTGTTTTTTAAGCATGATGCTGCAAATAGCCCCTTCTTTTTCCCAGATCCTCTCTCTTCCCTGATTTACTCAAGAAACTATTCTTTTTTATTAAGAGACAGGGAAGAATTGATGATGTTATTTGAATTAAAAGAACAAAAAAATGAGTCATTCTACATATGCAGCACTTGTCAAGATATTAGGAGACACCCCTCACCCCCATTTTCTAAATTAGCGCCCAGCAAGCAAGCTATGCTCTGACCGTGGCACAACAACAATCATTTGAAGCCATCAGCTTGATGAGCCACAGCAAAATCCCAGAATTGTTTCTGGTCCTGAAGCTTTATTGTGAATCAAACTTGTTAAATTCTTGGGGCTACCCCTCTTTTTCAGGCCTATAGCTAACTGGGGAGCCATTTGCTGGAAGTATTGACATCTGCCTACAGATAAGCTGACTCTCCCTCAACTCCAGCAAGAGTCCTTGCTTGCAAACCATTTCCCTCACTCTGAAATTCAAACTCCTATTTGATTCCTGATTTTCCTGTCTCTTGCTTTGTTGAGCTCCAGCCATTCAACATTAGAGGTTGGATCTCATTGGCTTGACACCTCTTCTAGACCCAATTCTAATTCACAATTTGGAGCCCCACAGAGTTACTAGATTCATTTAGGATCCTATGTTTTTTATGCCCTAATAACATGGTCAATTTTTCTGTAGATGTCATTTATGCTGAGAAAAAGGTGTGTTCCTTTCTGTTCCTATTCAGTTTTTTCCAGAGGTCTATCATATCAAACTTTTCTAGTATTCTATTAACCTGCCTAGTTTCCTTATTTTGTGGTTAGATTCATTTAATTCTAAGAAGGTGAAGTTAAGGTCATCTCTAATACAGTTTTGTTTTCTTATTTCTTCCTTTCTTTCACTGGCTTAACTTTTAAGAATTTGGATGCTCTACCACTGGGTTCACACACATTTAGTATTCATACTATTTCAGTATCTATGGTACCCATTAACAAGATGTAATTTCCTTCCTTCTCTCTTTTAATTTTGTCTACTTAGTTTATCTAAGATCGGAATTGCTACCTCTGCTTTTTTTTTTTTTGCTTTGAATGAAGCATAAAAAATTCTGCTCCAGTCTTTTACACTTATTTGAAACAGAGATGCATAAAGAATGTGTTTAAGAAATTATTCTATCATGACTCTTTTCTTAGGTTCACAACATAGAAGTCACTCTTGACACTTCTTCATAGTTGCTCATTCCATTTAATCCCATCCAAATCAGCAGGCATATAAAGCTGGCTCTAGCCTATCTTTCCAAAGTGATCATCCCCACCCCACCCCCCATCAGACACTGAGAGAATCAAAATAACTTTACTATTCCTTCTCAGGTACCATCTCTGTCTCTTCTCTGCAGCCTTTTTCCTAACTGTGCTCTTTACCTCTGATACTACAAATCCTAACTGCTTTCTTTCAAAATTCATTCCAAGTGCTAATTCCAATGTGACACTTTTCTATCTATATCCCCATCATTTAACACAATGATTGACACTTATTATTTTAATACTGAGCACCTGCTCTGCAGTTTTTAGGTCCAGAACCAATATTTCATTAGAACCAGTGTTTCATTTCATTGAAATGAGAGCCTCCCTCCACTGGATCTTATAGTACTAAAGATACTAGAAGCTCAGTGATTTGCCCAATGTCACCCAGCAGGTCATGTCAGACTTTACACGGCAACTTAAGGGCAGGTTATGAACCCAGATCTCTTCTCTATCGACTCCCATCTCGTATGTCTTACACATAGCAAGCACTGACTAAAAACCCAAAAACTATCCTGTATCCCATAGCATTCTGCTTTCCCAACAAGTCTAGGAGAGCTTGTAACCAAAGTATCTGAATCTTTCTTCTTTTTATACACTGGGACAGACAAGGATTTCACAATCACTGGTTAAACCAATGGTTAAAATTGATCAATGTACTTCTGACAATGCTAATAAATTTAAGTGAAGTTCCTGAAGACAAAAGCATACTGAGGAGGGGAAGAAATGCAAAAGGACAACCAAGAACCATGGGATACAGGCAGACATGACCTGGGACCTACAAACTGCTATCTCAGTGCCAAAACAGAACAAATCCATCATTTCCAATTCAGAAAGGATTCTCCTCACCTCAGCATACTTTGCCGGGATGTCTGCTTTCTCCACACCATAGTGATGTTTACAATTTGTGGCTGCCGCCACTTGCAAAACCACTTGCCCCACTCCTTTAAAGAGAAAAATTTGTAAGAAAAAGTTAAACCAATAAATCAAGAAAAATGCACTTGTTCAGAAGAGACACTCCACACAGAGACTCTCAGGAAGAACAATGTAAGAAAAATTACAACCAACCTGAAATCCCTGTGGAAGTTAAAAAGGCATTTGTAAGAGGCTATGATTGGTAAAAGAAACTGTTAACAATGATCCCCAAATTAATTGTAAATTAGATTTAGTCCTACACCAAAATACATATACTTTGTATATGTAGGGGTAGCACCAAAATGTATACTCCAAAGAGCTAGACAAAATAAATTTCATTTGGAGGAAAAATAAATCTAGATTATCAAGAGAAATAATGGAAAAGGCAGGAAGAAATAGCACTATCATTCTTTAAGACATTATTAAACAGAAATTATCAAAATCATTTGTTTAGTGGAACAGAAGTATCAGAAATAACCACTCTCAATAAACCTGAAAACATCAATTACTTGTGAAAATGGGACAGATGGAGATGAAGCCTGAACAATGTTTTTCCATGTTCCATGATACAATCAAAATGGATATACAACAAGAAAGAAAGAAAAGAAAAACAAACAAACAAGCATGTACATAGTATGAATTATTCAACAAGTATGAGATGGAATTATCAAAGAAAAATAGCCCATTTTTATTTCATTATATTGAAATGAACAAATATGACTAGGATAAAATAGAAGTCATCAACTGAAGGGGAAAAAGTTCTATCTCAAATATCTCTGAAATCCCAGCATGAAGATATGAACACATACTAGGAGTTTCACTCTAGGCAAATCACTTAACCTCAGAACAACTCTCTAAGCCTATAAGTGGCAAAAAACATGCTACACTGCTTTGGAAGGAGAATACTTACTCTGGTTGGGTCAATAAAGATTAACCATGGGGTCAGTGCCCATCTATAAAAGACAGATAGGAAACTGGTAGAAATATATAACACCAAAAACCATTCCCCAATAATGAAGCAACCAAGAACAAGAAAAGACAATTAACATTTACATGAATGAACCGCCAAAGTGCTAGAAAGGAAAACAAATCAAAATAACCCTAAGGGTTCATCTGACATCCAAAAAATCGAATTGGTAAAGATGACAAAAGATGAAACAGTGTTGAAGAAATCATGCAAAGACAAGCCAACTCGCATGCAATTTGTGAAACTGAGTTGATCCACATGTATTAGACTTCCTGACATCTAGGGGAGGAGGTGGGGGAAGGAGGGAAAACTTTGTAACAGAAAGCTTTGCAAGGGTCAATGATGAAAAATTACCCATGCATATGTTTTGCAAATAAAAAGCTTTTTAAAAAATTAAAAAAAGAAAAGAAACTAAGTTGGTCCAAACAAATGGGATACATCCCAAGAAGACTGATAAGAAATATTCAAGATGCACCAAAATGTCTATAGCAGCATTTGTTAAAGCATCAAAGAAATGGAAGCCAAGTATGTGCTCAGGGATAAAGGAACAATTCAATAAGGAATAGTACATGAAATAATGGATTATTTCTTTGTGTTGACAAAGAATGGCTCTCTGGAAAGGAGAAGGGAGAAGAAAATCGAGGCAATGCAAAAAAAACAACAAAATCAAACTATACTTTTTGTGATAGCAAGTTAAGTAAATAAAGTAAATGCTCATTGGAAGACATAACAAATTATGATAAAAGAGCAATGGAAAATTATGGTGCTATAACAATGAATGATGAATAAAAAAAAAGAGATTTTATACGTACTGATGCAGAATTAAATAAGCAGATCCAAGAAAAAATATATGACTAATTATAAAACAACTAGAAAGAACAATAAATAGAATTTTTATAAACTTGCTAATAAATTCAAATGACCCTAAGTATAGCTGTGGTCACCCATCCCCTTCCACTCATTTGAAGAGATTGAGGATCATAGCTTTCAGACAGTGCATAAAACTTTTCAGATCTACAACAAGCTTTTCTGAGGCACACTTAAAGGATGTTGAAGCAAAAGAACACAGTGGGAAATGTACATGATGAAAATCAGAATGTACTGTGCAAAAATGTTTGTGTCAGCAAGAAACTGAAAACTGAGTGGATATCCATCAGTTGGAGAATGTCTGAGTAAGTTATGGTATATGAATGTTTTGGAACAGAAGCTTGGAGAGACTTACAGGAACTGATGCCAAGTGAAATGAGCAGAACCAGGAGATCATTGTACATAGTACATGGCAGCAGCAAGATGATAAGATGATCAATTTGAAAAGAGCCCCATCCATCACATCTTTCCAATAATGAGATGATTGAGGCCAGTTACAATGATTTTTTTTTTAAATTAAAGGTTTTTATTTTCAAAACATATGTATGGGTAATTCTTCAACATTGACCCTTACAAAGCTCTCTATTACAAATTTTCCCCCCTAGTCCCCACCCCTCCCCTAGATAGCAAGTCCACTACATGTTAATTATGTTAAAATACTTGACAAATCGAATATATGTATACATATTTATACAGTTATCTTGCTGTGCAAGAAAAACTTATCTACAAGAAAAAAAAATCTGAGAAAGGAAACACAATGCAAGCAAACATCAATAGAGAGCATGAAAATGTTATGTTGTGGTCCACATTTCACATCCCTCTCTCTGGGTGTTTTTGGCTTTCTTCACTTAACAATTAGAATTGGTATGATCTTGTGATGATGAGAGTCATCTACACTCAGAGAACGGACTATGGGAACTGAGTGTGGATCACAACATAGCATTTTCACTTCTTTTGTTGTTTGCATTTTATTTTCTTTCTCATTTTTTTCTCTTTTTGATGTGATTTTTTTTCTTGTGCAGCAAGATAACTGTATAAATAAATATAAATATATACATCTTTTTACCATGTTTAGCAAATATTGGATTACTTGCCATCTAGGGGAGGGGATAGAGGAAGTGTGAAAAAGTTAGGATACAAGATTTATAAGGATTAATGTTGAAAAATTATCCATGCATGTTTTGAAAATAAAAAGCTTTAAAAAAGATCAAAATGTGAAAAAAGATTCTTATACAGAAGCAACCACCACACAGATGTGACTTGAGAGGGAAGAAAGTATGTTAAAAGACAGTTAAAAAACGGTCCTCCAAAAGCTTACATCCCATGAAAATATTTCATTTTATTGCATAAATAAACATAATAAATGTCAGCATAGCAGATTTGCTGTTACTTCATTAAGTATCAGAATCAAGCCTGAATTCTATTCAGTTTTAGACTGGGGACAGTTTTTAAAAGAAGTTGGGGGGGGGGGTTCGGGAGGAGGGGAGGAAACGCATGCACAAAAAAAAAAAAAAAATGCATCATTTCAAAACCTATTAGAAAGCTAAAATATTTGTTAATGGCTTCAATATGCAAGGTTACTGGGGTTTTACAACCATATGTTACTAGTTCATTTTTAAAAAGTTATTGAGTCAAAGGCAAAAGTTGGCTGTTCCTCACACATTTTATCTGAATTACATTTCAAAAATATTCTTAAAGAATTCATGCCAAGTCTCTCTTTATGCTCATAAGCCAAATTCTTTTTCTGAAATAAGCCTCTGTATATCACTATAATTATTTTCCTTCCTGGACACTATGTGCCAGAGTGTAATGGTAAACTGAACTATTTTGCTATTTTCTCCTAAGATTTTACAGCTTGCAAATGTACTAATGCAGCACTACAATAGCATTAATAAAATGGGCAGAGAAATGGTTCTAAATACACAACACATTCAAAAGGAGTTAGCTAAAATTACTGTGTAATGCTATTGCTAAGGCAAAGTCTTAAACTCAGTCTAGCCCCAACTGTGCCAATAATTATAATAACTATAAGCCAATTACCTATGGGACAATCTTGGATAAAATTCCTTAATTAGGATTTCAATTTTCCTATTTCTAAAATGATGTCTAATCTCACCTCAGTAATAATCAATGACTCTATAGAAACATGACAAATTCAGAGGCCAAGTGGATGGAAGTGTATTAAAAGTGTCTCCAAAGTTTTTTAGTCTGATATGGTACACTATTCAACTTATTTTAAATGACCTTTCATTTTCTGTTCTTAACTATGATATGGTGATCCTCGCCTCTAATAATAGGTACAATGTTCCAGCACAGAAATAATCACATTATGAATGGAGAACTCATCCTTATGCATGTATATGAAAAAATAAATTCAAGTTATTATCTAGTCCATCAGATTTAAGAGGAAAGTATACATCGACCCAGCTTCTTGGATTTGTAACTATTAGTATGGTAACATAATAAATATATTTGGATTATAACTCCTAAGTAATCTGAGTTCAGCCTTTGACTTCTTATCTAATCATGAAACTTTCGCTCTGCCAATAAAAATCTCTAATTATTAGTATCAAGAACAAGCTATGTAGCAAAGTGAGCAAAACCTGGAAAATAAACTACATAGAACTATTATTATAGTCCTATGTAAAGGAAAGAATTATTCAAAGACCCCAATCAACAAAGTAAATCTGACTTCAGAGATAAAGAGGTGAAGGAGCCTCTAAATGGAAAATGAACACAAACCATCAGTGTGTTCACTTTTTTTGCTCGATCCTACTTAATTGTTCCAAGATAGTCAATGCAATAAGTAAAAGCCTGGAAGAACTGGATGACACTTCCGTACATTGAATGAACAAACAGATATCACTGAAGATCCCTCAGCCTCAACTTCTTCATCTGTAAAATCAGGACGGCTGGACTGGGTGGCTCAGATGTAAACCTGAGCCAATCAAGGGAGTGTACATAGTGGAGAAGATAAAGGGAAGTCACTGGGAAATAAGACTTTTTTTTTTTTTTTTTTAAAGCAACATAATGAAGCAGCAAAGAGCAAGAAAAAAAACCAGAGCTAAAAAAATGAGCTCAGGCAACTCAACTCCTCTAGGTCTCAGTTTCCTTATTTGTATTTGCAGGGACAGACTGCAGAAGTAGGCTAGATCTCATGTCCTATGATCAACCTCTTTACTACTTAACATCCACAAATAAAGGCAAGTCTCAGAAATATTACCACTAAATAAGGGCTTATCTTATTCAAATACTTAGATATTTAAATTTACAATCACACACCCACACCCACACACACAAAAGAATATTAAAGCATTTTAAATATGACTGATGTATACTGTCAAATCAGAAATATGATCCTATGACCCACTCAGGAGATCCACATTTAAAATATATTTCAAGAAAGGCATAGCCATGCCTTTTAAAGGTATTATTTTGAAAGTATTTTTATGGCTATTTTTAGGTACCTCTTCACTAGAGTATGCAAATTACATGGTAATGGGGTGCCAGAACTTGACTTAACAGGAAGGATCCAAGAAAAAATAATAATAAAAAATACCACATAAATACCACAAAAATAATAAAAAAATACCACATAAATTGCAAAAAAATGAATTTCCAAGAACTGCTTATATTTACAATGAAGGTTATATCCATCTACACTTGTTCTATCCTAACTTGTATATCAAGGAAAACCAAACCTCTCTGTAGAGATGAACCTGACTTTCAAAGCTCAAGGACCTTTCCTTGAGATGCATACCCTACTCTTGCCCCAGATTTAGGTCAAATCTAAAGCACCTCAAAACTTCAGCTAGGTTCTAAAAAATTGTAATTTTCAAACAAGGAAAAGAAATCCTACAAAAATGTCTAGAAATTAGGGTTACTTGTGAGGAAATAATTGAACATCCAATAACACCAAAATGACTTTATATCCCCAGTACCTGGGCATAGTATGTGGGACACATATTTGCTGAGGAACCTAAGTAAAATCAACACTTTTCTCTATTGAAACTTCCTTTTTTTCCATTAGTTGCTTGCCTTAGACCATGGGTCTAAGAGGGAACAGAGGGTACTGTGGTCAGCTTAGTTTGCTCATCCTACAAGCATCTTGGAGATTCAATTATGCTTTACTATCTATCCCATGAAGCTTCTAACATTGGCATAGTTTGTAACATCCCACACTTTTTGGTATTTACTGATACATACTCACCACTGCCCAAATCAACAAACAAATCATCCTCTGTCATTTTAATCTCATCAATCATTTGGGCAACTAAGTCAAATGAAGTTTCTCCATACACCTCTGGAGAAAAGGGCTCATAGTTGTTGAGTTTCTCTGGATCTGTGACTGAGTGGTTATATACTTGCTGCAAGATATGTCGAAGAAGCCCATTGGATGGTCGAGTGTTCAATTTCATGGGCTGAGTTGTTCCTTTCCACTAGAATTAGGAATTAGAATAAGGAATTAGAGAGAAATTAGAAAAACTATGACAAAAAATTAGGTCATAATTCATATTCAAATCCATTTCTCCTAAAGGTTAGATACTTCAATATCCCTAGAATATAATATGGGAAAAGATGTTCTCTGATTACCTAATACAGGCATCTAAAAACACTACAACAGAATCAATCAGAACTCCATTTACTTCAATGGCTTGTGGGTCACAGAATCCATCTATGCACTGTCTCCAACTAGCTAAGAAAAGGACTTCAAATTCAACTCAACTTATTTTAAGGACAAGGAACTGAGACCCAGAGGGATTAAGTAATGTGTCCAAGGTCCCCCAGAACAGTGGCAGCAGTAAAACCCACCTACACAGGCCTCTGATGCCTAATCTAACATGTTCTCTAATATATCATTCTCCTATTCCAAACAAAATAAAATTATAGGATTTTAAAAAAGGATTCCGATTACTAGTCTACTCCTCCTCTTACAAGAAAAAGAAAAATAGGGAGGGGTGGGGAGTAGGGGGGAAAAATTTGTAACAGAAAGCTTTGTAAGGGTTAATGTTTAGCAATTACCCATACATATGTTTTGCAAATAAAAAGTATTAATAAAATTTAAAAAAAAAAAGTAAAATAAGACCTCAAAAGAGAATGAATCACCTAAGTAATAAGAACGTAAATTCAAACCAAGGTTGAACTCCAAAGTCACTATTTTTTTCATGATACCACAATAACATTAATCACATCAGTTAATTTACTACCCATATTTCAGACTTTTTTTTTCAGACCAATTGCAATTCACCTTGCCTACCACCAATAACGTTAAGTATTTTGTGATAATACTATTGGCACTTTCTAGGACAAGATTCTTGTGCATCCTCCGAAGACTCCATTCTAGACTCTTTTCCCTTTTCAGCCAATTTCATCAGCTTCCCATAGGCATGATTCATAGATCTGTATAGCTAGCCCTTGTCTCACTTAATTACAGTCTACCCATCACTATCAGTGGTCTACTGGACATTTCAAAGCAGTTGTCCTAGAGGTTTAAATAATTATCTCCCCACAGCTTATTGCAACTAAATGCCTCCATCCCAAAATCAGTGTCAAGCTCCAACTGTTGACTTTATCCTACAAATTCAACACCTCTTATCTTATATGCCCCCTTCTCTCCACTCACACAGCCACCAGCATTCCTTCATATCTCTGCTATTTCTCATTTTCACTATACTGATTAATATTAATAATTGTTCTTCTCCCATGTCTCACTGAATGAGACCAGGTGATAGAGTGGGTCAGACCTCAGGTCCAAGTTTCAGGAAGTTTCATGTTCTCAACAAGAAAGGTCCCAGCTTCAGGAAGTGACAAGACCCACTAGAAGCAGACCAGTGGTCAATAAGTTACTTCCTTTTTAGTCCATCCAATGAGAAGACTTGGGTCTTTTGCTATTTAAGCAGTTTTACTAATTCTGGCTTGCTAGGTCAAGCACATTTTGGAGAGATGCATCCAGAGTGTGCTGGGCCTCTCCCTGCAAAGACTGAATAAATGCATTCTCTTTGTATTTGAAGATGTCTCTGATTAATTTGGGTAAGAGGGTCTAGCACTTGTCCCATACTCCTCTCTCCACTCAGCTGTAACCTCTTCGACCTAATATGTTGCAGCACCTCCCTCTCACCCAAGTCCAAAGCCCTTCACAACCCAGCTCCTTCCTGACCTTTCAGTTTTCTTAAAATGCTCACACTCCATTCTATCTGTTGCCCTTACATACAACAAAAAACTTCCCATATCTTTTTGGCACCCCCAGTTCTTAAAAAGGCCTCTTTTTGCACTGATTTCCCTTTCATTGACTATTTTATAACCTTAAAGTTGTACAAGGAATCTATATGAAATTACAACAGTGTCAAAGTTTTCAAAAAGCTGGTCAGATACAGCAAAAGTAAAAACAATTCTCAACTATAGAACAACAATCCTTGCATTCTTAATCCTATGCTATTGCAGTCTTAATCCTATTCACAAATGAGGAAACTGAGGTCCAAAGAATTAAATTAGATAGTGGGATCCTACAGTTCAAAAATCCAGGTCTCTATTCTCTTTTAAGTTGAATGTTCTTCCTATTTCATGTATTTAAATATTCTTATTAGGTATCACATCACTTAAGCAAATAAGGAAATTGTTAGTTCAGAAAGATGGCTCAAATACAAGCTGGCCTAAACAAATACAGTACCTAGGACAATTTACAAGTTCTCAAGTGAATAAACTAGTTTTCTTTCGAACTATCAAAGAGGCATAGAGCCAGGACTGTTGCAAAGTCCAGTTCTGCCATTAATTAGAGAAAAGAAACACACTGATTTAACTTCTGTAAGCCTAGGTTTAATCAAAATAGGAGCCATTAATGTTGCCTCCATTATAAGAATAAGAAAAGTCCTTTGAAAATATTGAAAGCCAAATTGATTCTAAATATCCTTCACAACAGACCATTTATCATTTCTCTAGAAAGTAATGACACTAATGATTCCTAGATAAAAGCTAATGACAACTCCAAAGCATTTTAAGGATCTTTAACTAATACCCAAGAATAAATACAATAGTTTGAAATTTCTTAAGGAAAGTCTCACAAAGGCAAATTAGCTAACTTAGTCATTCCTGGTGGAAAGACCTGGTGGCTAAATTTTACTTCAATTGAGGAGACTAATTTAATTCTCCTCAAGACTAAATGCTATCCAAGAATGAATAAAAATGAGGAACTGGTACAGAGAGCATTAAAAGAAGGCATTTCAAAGTAGGTGAACTTGAAACTCACTACTAGCTAAAAACCAAGAGCCTAACAAAAAGTCAATACTTACCAGTTGATGAATGCTATCAATGGCTCGGTTATACTTGTCACAGAGTCTCTGCATGCTTTCAAAGCTGAAAAAAGTGAAGTTTCATCATCACTTAACAATTCAGAAGAAACCATTAAGAAGGCATTTAGGAAAAACCCAGAATCTAGGTTAGGAGATCCAAGAAACGATCCAGCCTTTTAGGCCAAAAAAACAAGGGAAACAGCTTAAGAATTCATCCATTTTCATAGGCAAATCTTTCCTCTTCCCCCCAATTTCTAGGAAATAATGGAGTAGATCTCCTGAAACAATACAATGAAGTAAATGACCAAAAAAAAAAAAAGAAAACCACCCACCCAAATTTTGTTGTCTAATAAATCTGACTACTGCTAAGAAAAGAAAAATGACATCATCCTGGGTTAATTCAACAGCATTCTGATTAGAGAGCACCTTTGATCTCTCATTATCTTTTCCAAGGTAAAACTAGCAATCAAAAGGGTCAATGTGAGTGAAGTTCAGTTCAATTTCACATTCAGTCAAGAAGCTCCAAGGGGCAAGCCACTCTGCCAGATCCTTAAGATAAGACAAAGGGAAACAGTTCCTCTGCTAGGGAAGGAAGTGTATTCTACCAGGAGATATGTCACAAGTATTTAAATGAGTGACTGGCCTGCAAATCCAGCCTCCCACACTACAGACACCTCTATTTTCAGACCCACAATGAGCAGTCCTTCCAAAGTGGGCTCAAGTTCTCTTACATGAATTTGGTCCAAACAACAATCACTTTTGGTCTTCAGATTTTAAAGAATTTCTTCCAGCCCTGGCAGTTAATGGCAAGGTTTGGTTTCCAGTAAATGGGTAAGATGTAATTTGGACAAAAACCAACCCTACTGATAAACATAGCTGCCACAAGAGAGACAGGTCCAAGCAAACGCTTACCAGAGTGAGGAGGCTGCCCCATGTGGTTCAACAGAACCCAGGTTCCAGCTGCAGCATAAGACATAGGGATACACGAAGGTAGGTGAGTTTCAGATACAGGCCATCCAATTAGGGGAGGCATCACCATTCCATCTGAGCTCCCCAAAGCACACTCATTCTTCCAAATTTCATTAAAGGATTTAAATGCCTACCGTTTGTCAAGACCTAAGCTCTGGGCTGGGTTTACAAATACAAAAATCAAAACCAAGAAAATGATATAACCTCTGCCCCTAAGGAGTTTAGCCTGTGCAGGGGAACACAAATACAAAACACAACAGGTATTGTTCCCATTTTACAGGTTAAAAAAAAAGAGAGATACCCAGAAATGATAAGTCACACCACATAACTTGAGTCTCTTCAGACCATGCTCCTCTCAGAAGCAACTGAGACTAACTAAGCCTCAGACTAACTGGGCTTTGCACCTATCATGCATGTATGATGAAAACACTAGTTAATCCTACTGCCTTGAGCTCTAGGAACACATGTCCTACCTTCCTCTCTTAATCTTAAACCTTTTCTGGCTCCTCACAATACTGCTTTTTATAAGTTTCAACATAATGTTTGTTAAAATGAATTAATGAATAGTTGTCTTGAAAGGATGGGCAGAACAGATAGCAGGAAGGACAGAAGAGCTGGGGATGGGTAACAGGATTTGCTTTAAATCAGCTCAGAAACCATGGGCAAGTTACTACTTCACATCTCAGGGGAATGCTCCAATTAAAAGGTACAGAACAGGCACAGGCCTACAAAGTTCAACAGGGTAATGTGCCCACACAAGAAATCACAGATCCCAGGCCCAACCAAAAAACAAAATCCAAGATATGAGCAGGTTTGCCTCCAGCCTACCACCTTCCCCATCCTCAACAGCCTTTTCCACTTAAAGGAAGCAGGTCACTTAAAATAACTAATTATTAATGACCTGAACCTTCATATGATTTACAGTTTGCCACTCTTATTTTGGGAATTTTTCTGACAATCTTTTCACCACTTCTTCAGAGAATGAATTTTATTCTTGGATACCAAACTAAAAAACAATTTTCCCATCAAGCAATTCAAATGCTTCCCCTTTTGTCATGAGTGCATTGTATAGATGTCTTTCAATTTCAAGTAATCAAAGGCATCTTAATTTTAATAAAGGCAGCCCAGGAAAACTGGGATACTAATACATTATTGGCAGAATGGTGAACTGATCTAACCATTCTGAAGAGTAATTTGGAACTATGCCCAAAGGGCTATCAAACTGCACACTCTTTGACCCAGGAGTATTTCTACTGGGCTTGTATCCCAAAGAAATCTTAAAGGAAAGGGACCCACATGTGCAAAAATGTTTATAGCACCTCTTTTTGTACTGGCAAGAAACTGGAAACTGAATGGATGCCCATCAGTTGTGAAATGTTTCATAGCAATAATGTTTCATAACATTCATAAATATTATTATATTATTGTTCTATAAAAAACAATCAGCAGTATGATTTCAGAGAGGGCTGGAGAGGATGTGGCTTTTTTCAACCATGAAATGAGGGGCAGCTAGGTGGCACAGTGGATAGAGCACCAGCCCTGAAGTCAGGGGGACCTGAGTTCAAATCTAGTCTCAGACACTTAACACTGCCTAGCTGTGTGACCCCTGGGCAAGTCACTTAACTCCAACTGACTCAGCAAAAAGCAAAAACAATGAAATGATCAGGCCAATTCCAATAAACTTGTGATAGAGAGCCATTCTGTGAGGAGTGAATGTGGATCACAACATAGTATTTTCACGGTATTTATTGTTGGGTTTTTTTTTTCCCCTTTCTTATTGTTTTTCTTTTTGATCTAATTTTTCTTGTGCAGCATGATAATTGTGGAAATATGTATAGAAGAACTGCACATGTTTAAACTATGTTGGATTACTTGCTGTCTAGGGGAGGGGAGTGAGGGAAAGGGAAGGAGAAAAATCTGGAGAATAAGGTTTTGCAAGGGTGAATGTTGAAAACTATCTTTGCATATTTTCAAAATAAAAAGCTATTATTTTAAAAAAAAAAGTTTAAATAAAGACAGCCCAGAGGCACAGTAAAGAGGACAAAAGACCAGAGTCAAAGCTGTCTATTGCCAAATGCTTCAATATTCTTCACCAATAAAATGGTGATAAGACTTCCCTCCCAGTGTAAGGAACAAATGAGAATATGTCAAGGTGGTTGCAAATATGAAAAGGTTATATACATACTATTATGATTATTCCCTTTAAAATATGAAAAGCATTTTCAGGGCTAGAAATTATTATTTTTGATTAGCTAGCAAACTTCCCAATTACTGTCCAGGGTTCTAGCCTCCTCCCAAGGCCTCAGACTCACAACCAAAGGTCATCTTGGACTCTTTCCCCTCTATCATACAGATGTCACAAGCTGTGACATCATCTTCAATTCTATGTCCCCCTTCTCTCCTCTAGTACAGGACCTTATTGCCTCCCCTTGCTCTGCCTACAACCACTAATTGGTCTCTACAAGTCTCTCACCAGTCAAGGCCATCCTAAATTCAGCTGCCAAAGTGAACAGCTATGACCATGTCATGCTCCTGCTCAACAAATTCCAGTGACTATCATGTCCAAGATTCAAATACAAAATCCTATTTGCAGTTCAAAGCCTCTCACAATCTCCTACATGAGCCATATCTGTCGCTTCTGACCCCATTATAGTCTTCAATATAATGGGCTCCCCCTTGCAGTTCAACTCCAACTATTTTCACTGGCTGTCCCTCCTGGCACTCATCTCCAGACTTCCTTCCCTTCCTTCAAATACAATCTAGACATCTACTTCTACCTTTCCCAAATGCTCTCAATTCTACTGCCTTCCCAAGATTAGTCCAAAGCTTGTTTGTACATATTTATTTGTAAGCTCTTTGAGGGTAGGGAATATCAGGGGCAGCTAGGTGGTGCAGTGGATAGAGCACCAGCCCTGAAGTCAGGAGGATCTGAGTTTAAATCTGCTCTCAGACACTTAACACGTCCTAGCTGTGTGACCCTGGGCAAGTCACTTAACCTCAATTGCCTCAGCAAAAAGCAAAAAAAAAGAGTAGTATCTGTCTTTGAATCTTCAGTGCTTAACACAGGGACTAACACACAGCAGAAGCTTAATTAATGTATGGGCAGATAGGTGGTACACTGGATTGAGCACTGTGCTGGGGAAACAATTTTTTTTAAAGTCCAAATAAGTCATTTTAATATGATGGGGAAGGAGGAAGAAAAGAGGAAAAAACTGATCTGAGAAAGAATAAAAGGAAGAGCCCTGCACTCTTATGTGGTTTGAGGTAGCCATAAACAGCAAGCCAACAAACTAAGACTTCTCTTCAGGGAGCCCACAGTCCAGTCAAATGAAACCTGGATGTGGAATCAGACTGGCCTCTTCCAGGTTTCACAAGGGTGCTTCACTTTGCCAATGTAGCACTAACCCCCATATCAATTTCACACAAGCTAAAAAGCTAGCACAGAAGTACATGAAAAACACAAGAAACAAAAGTTCCAGAAATACATTCCAGACAGTCCCCTCCCCTTTCCATTTTCCATGTAAACTTTTCCCTCAACTATCATTACATTAAGAAGATATCAAAGCACTTCCCGGAGTCCCAGCTACAGACCTGATAAAGCATTTTCTCCAATTCTTAAAACGTATGTCCCAAAAACCTTTTACTTTCCCTATCTTATCACCAATAACATCTTAAGCAAACCCCAAAAAGTCCCTCTGTGTATCTGATATTAAAGGAGGCAACAGGAGAAAAACAGTCTCACAAAAAACTCAGCCCTCATTGTAACAGGCTGTCCTTTATATACCTCCCTAATCAATCCATAGTCCTACTACTTAACCAGAGCAGCTTTTCTTCCAAGCTTCCCATGGTCCCACCACCATCATCACCTTTTCAGCTGATGAAATCGCTTCAAAAGGACAGGGCTCTCTTTTCTCATCCTCCTCTCATAATCATTCAAATTTCAGCTTTTGGAGACCTTTTTAGCTGTGAATGCCTTCTACTTTTCATCTACTTTGTACATCTCTTCTACATGAAGAGGTTTTTTTGCATGTTATCTCCACCATTAGAATGTGAGCTCTTACCCACACGTAACACCACATAACCAAGATAAGATCTAAATGGGTTCATGATCTAGATATAAAGAGTAATATTGTAAGTAAATTAGAGGAACATAGGATAGTTTACCTCTCAGATCTGTGGAGATGGAATAAATTTATGTCCAAAGAAAATCTGGAACTCTTAATTGAACACCAGATAATTGATTATATTAAGTTAAAGTTTCTGTACAAACAAAACTAATGCAGACAAGACTAGGAGGGAAGCAATAAATTGGGAAATCATTTTTACATTTAATGGTTCTGATAAAGGCCTCATTTTTAAAATATATAAAGAATTCTCATATTTATAAGAATTCAAGCCACTCTTCAATAGATAAATGGTCAAGGAATATAAACAATTTTCAGATGATAAAATTAAAACTATTTCTAGTCATATGAAAAGGTGCTCCAAATCACTATTGATCAGAGAAATGCAAATTAAGACAACCCTGAGGTACCACTACACACCTGTCACATTGGCTAAAATGACAGGAAAAGATAATGATGAATGTTGGAGGGGATGTGGGAAAGCTGGGACACTAATACATTCTTGGTGTAACTGAACGGATCCAACCATTCTGGAGAGTAATTTGGAGCTATGCTCAAAAAGTTATCAAACTGCGCATACCATTTGACCCAGCAGTGTTTCTGTTGGGCTTATATCCCAAAGAAATCTTAAAGGAAGGAAGTCCTGGCTCTATTCACTTAATAGCTGTCACCAATCATTATAGATCTTACCCATAGGAGGTACATTCAGAGGTAAAGTCAGTCCCCTACTACTTGCTCTGATGAATTTTTCTTTTATTTTTCCCCCTGAGGCAATTGGAGTTAAGTGACTTGCCCAAGGTCACACAGCTAGGGAATGTTAAGTGTCTGAGGCCAGATTTGAACTCAGGTCCCCCTGACTTCAGAGCTGGTGCTCTCTCCACTGCTCCACCTAGCTCTGATGAATTTCAAGCCTTAGTACCTAAATTTATATAATATAAAGCATATCTCTGATCCTTGTAGTTGTTGCTATTCACTTGTGTCAAAGCCTGTGATCCCACAATACCATTCAGGGGATTTTCTTGGCAAAGATATTGAAGGTTAAGTGACTTATCCAAGGTCACAAAGCTAATAAGTATCTGAGAATCAAGTCTTCCTAACTCTGATTCTTCAATTTTCTGTACCTTATTCCTTTCATGGAGTGGAGTGGTGGAGTTTCACTTGATCAAGAAAGCTCAAAGATCCCTATCAGCTCCGTATGCTATGAAGCCAGGATATGGACCAGTAGTCAGGAAAAGCTGACAGTGCCATTACTGCCCACAGGACCACTAGCACATCCCTTCTTCTGCTTGCTCATCTGTAATATGCGGAGACTACTATCTGGAGGAGTCTCCCCACAGTAGGTATGAAAGAGGTAATGAATGGAACCTCATGCACACTATGTACATGTCATTTATTATTACCCTATGATCCTCTTCATAGAGCAGTTGTGAGAAAAGCCTTCTGGGAATCAGAAAGTGCTTCAGAAGTGAAAAGTTAGCATCCTGACATTAAGATATTTTTGCACCTGGTGATAACAGCAAAAGAACTGCTTATCAAATGCAAATGTTTAATGACTTCTTAAAAGGGGTTTCTGGTGTAATACTTTCAGGTAAGAGTTTTTAAACAAAACACTCAAATTGAGATCAAACCCCATTTGATAATTGTTGCTGGATGAGTAATTCATATTATAACTGCTCACTCACTACATCATTTCCAATGATGTCCTTAATCTGACAGCCTAAGAATGTTGGCAAACCAAAGGCCATTTAAAAGGAAAACGAGAGCTGAAGCATCCATATATAACACCACATAGCCTGTGTCACAAAGCACTCAGCCGATCTTGGATGTGTAATGACAAGACACAAAACATGCAGCTTACCTTTTGGTATCATAGTCAATTAAAACATAATTTTCCATGGCAAGCTTGAGATCTGGTATTTCTTCACAGACCCATCTGAAACACAAAAGAAGCCAGAATAAGCAAAGCATACACTATATACCATGACTGGTGGAGGGAAGCTGTGATTGGTTTCAGGAAAGAACAGCAGCCTAAGTGCCTGATAACTTAGCCCAAACCCCAACTGATGAAGAGACAGAAAGGTAAGTGTCTGTTATGTTGATAAGCTCACTTCTTTCTCCTTTTGAAAGAAGTTTTGACACTTCTTTCACTTTTTGAAAAACAAAGTATTATGAAGGAGGGTTTTCTGGAAGTAGGAGAAAGAGGGAAATCTATTTGTCATTTAGAAAATGTGATACGTGGGTTGTTATAGCTAAAATAATAACCACCTAGGCCTTGCTATACCAGATCTAAAACTATGTTATAAAGCAGCGGTCATCAAAACCATTTGGTACTAAATGACAGAAAAAGCAATGATAAATGTTGGAGGGGATATGGGAAAACTGGGACACATACATTGCTGGTGGAACTGTGAACGGATCCAGCCTTTCTGGAGAGCCATTTGGAACTACGCTCAAAAGATTATCAAACTGTGCATACCCTTTGATCCAGCAGTGTTTCTATTGGGCCCATGTCCCAAATTATGGTATATGAATGTTATGGAATATTATTGTTCTGTAAGAAACGACCAGCAGGACGATTTTAGAAAGGCCTGGAGAGACTTACATGAACTGATGCTGAGTGAAATGAGCAGAACCAGGAGATCATTATACACAGCAACAACAATATTACATGATAATCAATTCTGATGAACATGGCTCTCTTCAACAATGAAATGTTTCAAACCAGTTCTAATTGTTCAGTGAAAAAAGCCATATACATCCAGAGAGAGGGATATGAGATGTGGACCACAACATAAGATTTTCATGCTCTCTACTGATGTTTGCTTGCATTGTGTTTCCTTGTAGATACGATTTTTCTTGCACAGCAAGTTAAGTGTGGAAATAGGTATACATATAATCGATTTGTCAAGTATTTTAACATAATTATCATGTAGTGAATATCCTGCCATCTAGGGGAGGGGTGGGGACTAGGGGGAAAAAATTTGTAACAGAAAGCTTTATAAGGGTCAATGTTGAAGAACTACCCATACATGTTTTGCAAATAAAAAGATTAAAAAAAGAAAAAAAAATCACCTAAAAGCTAAATTTCTGGTAACAAGGTTCTACTTAACTGTACTTGATGACTTGGAAATCAGAAGAATTCAAGGTTAGTTAAAAAGTGAGGACAAGCATTCCAAACAATAAAAGACAGTCTGGGTGAGTTATAATTAGAATTCAGAGAATATACTGAGAGAATACAGAGATATTTAAGTAGAGGATTCAAGTCTGTCTATGCAACATGTGTCCAAGCAATTAGAGTAGACAGAACAGTGGGAAAGGGCTCCAATCAGTTGTAGGACTTGAAAATTATAATCTAAAATACATACCAACCTCCTACTCTAATCCCCGACTGGGACAAAGGCAAGCAAAAGGTACTGCAGGGAAAAAACAAAGTAGGAGACCAGTCCTAAGAAAGCTACACTTGAAGATGGTAAAGTAAGTAAATGGTAGAAATTCAGTATAAATAATTCATTATAAATGATTTCTCCTTTTCTATCTGCAAAAAAGCAAAAAGTAAAAGAATTGTTTCTTCAGACCAAAGGCTCAAAAGATTTTTGATTTTATTTGTCTATTTTGTGAGGTGACTGGGGTTAATTGATTTGCCTAGCATCACACATCTAGTAAATGTCTGAAGCTGAATTTGAATTCAGAGCCGGTGTTCTATCCACTGCACCAACCAGCTACCACAGGACCCTGTCTACTAAGAAAGCATTTGAATCCTTAATCTATTAAGTCAAGAAAAATCAGAAATGAACTAACATGTTCGTGTAATCTTTAGGCACCATGTCTACTGACATCAATTATCAATGCAAATATAAGCTACTTAACTTACAATGAACTTAATAACTTATAATAAACTAAACACTCTAATTCATTAGAAGGTATCTGAAAGTTAGTATAATCAATATTTGCTCTCAGAAACTCAAGGACTATATCCTAAAAAGGTTATGGAAAGCCAGAACAGTTTTGCATAACATTCCAAGTAGTATTATTTGTGCTTAAAGAAAGGAAAGAGTATGTCCAATGAAATGTTGAACAAATCATGGCATATAAATAAAACAATTGGAAAGGCAAATAAAAAGAAAGAATTCTAAGCAAAAAAAGACAATGTAGCACTAACAAAGCTCTGGTCAGTTATGGCACTATCATACCCTCATGTTTAAACAGAATCTTTCATTCTGTCAACAGACAGTAACTGCTATCAAGAGAATATATTTTGTAAGAAAGCAAGGGTGTTGTTTGGAAAGGAGCACCTACTTGAGATAAGCAATAGTACATGTAAATGCATAAAGAAAAAAAATCAATAAAAGGAGTTTACCTTTTTAAAACATCAAATCAACATTCTGAGACTTATTTTGTTGACAGGGCAGACAATTTTTTAAATTATGAAAAGGAACCAACCAAGTTTACTAGAATTATCTCGGATTTCCTAATGATTTTTAGGCAAGCCCCCAGATATTGGTGGAATAATGTAAATTACAATGCCAAAAAGTTTAAATCAAAGCCATTTGGATGTTCCTAAGAACATTTTCTAAACTATGAAGACTTCTAAATCTTAAATATTACTGCAAACTTTTAATTTTCATTATGAACTTTCTGCATATAAGGACCAGAAAATAGATAGCTCAAATAAGTAAATTTAGCACAGTATTCCCAATACTGACAACTTCTGACCTTCCTCTACTATCCTGTGTAGCTTGTTTTAAAGTTTCATTAACACTTCTTTCTTTGAGAGGGTGGGTACCACTATTTCCCCTCTCCACCTCAAATAGATTTCATCTTCATATGTAAGAAATTTAGTCAAGCAAAACATTTACACAATTGACCAAGTTTGAAAAGATATGTGTTTGTGTTTTTCAAGTCTTTTTGTTCACCACCTCTCTGCTAAGAGTATCTTCTCCTCATTTGGAATTGAGACTGGTAATCAAATTTTGATTGGTGATCAAATTCTTTTTGCCCATGTTTTCCTTTACAGCCTTGCAGTCACTGTATGTACAGTTGCTCTTATGGTTCTACTTACTTACTTATTCTGACCTAACCAAAGAGTTGTCGTTGGAAACAGAAAACCAAAATTGAAAGATTATTTGATGGTCTTAGACATTTCCTAGCTGTGTAACCCTTGGAAGTCACTTATCCCAATTGCCTTAGCAAAAACAAAAAAACAAAAACAAAAACAAAAACAAAAAACACATTACTGAAAGAATAGGCTTTTTTTATGGTCTTAAGATTTCCACAAGGGCAAAAAGGTATGTATCTTTCACTGCCAAATTACATTTTAAAAATTCATTTAATGAGAAATGCATTTTTGGACATGGTGAATGAAGAAATTTGTTTTGTTTGACTGTGTATTTAATGCAAAGAATGACATTGTTTTCAGTGGAATTAAATTGGGAGGGGGAGAGAAAAATTAAATTGTTTAGAAAGCTTTTTCAATTAAAAAAAATTCATTTAAGTCAACAGGATCTATCTGTATGTGGGAAAAAGGTTTCAGAATTTGGGAAAAACCCCAATATATCACTGCCAATCATACACATATACCCCAAAAAATTAACAGCATGTTATAGGCAGGATGATATATATATAATAGCTTATTCAGTGCTATGAGCCAAAATTAAATATTCCAGAATGTCTGCAAAAGCTAGCCTCAGAAAGGGATCCACATGTGCAAAAATATTTGTGGCAGACCTTTTTGTAGTGGCAAGAAACTGAGTGGATGCCCATCAATTGGAGAATGGCTGAATAAATTATGGTATATGAGTGCTATGGAATATTATTGTTCTATAAGAAACGACCAGCAGGATGATTTCAGAGAGGCCTGGAGAGACTTGCATGAACTGATGCTGAATGAAATGAGCAGAACCAGGAGAACGGCAACAAGACTATACGATGATCAATTCTGATGGACATGGCTCTCTTCCACAATGAAATGTTTCAAACCAGTTCTAATTGTTCAGTGATGAAGAGAGCCATATATACCCAGAGCGAGGCCTGTGGGATCTGAGTATGGACCACAACATAGCATTTTCACTCTCTGCTTGCATTGTTTTCTTCCTTCTTGATCTTATTTTTCTTGTGCAGCAAGATAACTGTATAAATATGTATACATATATTGAATTTAACATATATTTTAACATATTTAACATGTATTGGGCTACCTGCCTTCTAGGGGAAGGGGTGGGAGGGGAAAATTTGGAACAGAAGGTTTTGCAAGGGTCAAGACTTGACCATCACAGCATGATTTACTGGGGGAAAAAACCTCAAACATTAAGTCCAAAAGATATGCTTGAAAGCCAGCAGCACAATGCTGTAATTAACATATTGCTCATTCTAATTTAATGTGCCTCTGTTTATTCAATTCCAAAAGGGAGATAGTAATATCTGCGCTATACACTTCCCAGTGTTAAGGAGAAAATAAATAAGGTGACACACACTCAGACATCCTGCAATTCAGATGTCCAGACTTCTAGTGACTGAGGCAGGCTGCAAGGGCTCTACTTCCTCTGCAATTACTTACACAAACAGAAACTTGTTTGTAGATTCCCTTTATGTCCTAAATTAAGCATAGGATCAGAATGTCATTTAGTAGTAACATTTAAGAAAGATGTAAGAGGTAGTGAGGAATAAAAACAGATGAGGGAAATAACCTCTGTGTTTCCCAAGTGTACTTTTATTTTTTCTCTACCCAGCTTTAAAGAGTTATCAGTTCCAAGAAAGCAGGCCACCGAGCAGTAAACAACCTTTAGCACAGTGGTCATCTGGAAGCCCACATCCCCTCTCTGTGAAACCACATTACTACTAGGCTTCACCTCGACACATTGTAGCTAACTGTCACTTTTAATTTTATCAGCATGAAAAATCAGTGAGGGACCAACAAAAAGGATCAGGGGGACTGAAAAAGTGCCCTATCTCAAGCTACATTCAAACTAATAATCAAAACTCTTTAATAATTGTTAAAAAATAATCAAATAGATTAGGGTAAAGGAGGCTAAGAAACAATCATAGCAGGCATGAGGGGAAATTAAGGTTATATCAACTTCTTAAGACCATGTACCACGGAATTGTGAATGGATCAAACCATTCTGGAGAGCAATTTGGAACTATGCTCAAAGTTATCAAACTGTGCATCCCCTTTGACCCAGCAGTGTTTCTATTGGGCTTATATCCCAAAGAAATCTTAAAGGAAGGAAAGGGACCCACATGTGCAAGAATGTTTGTGGCAGCCCTTTTTGTAGTGGCAAGAAACTGGTAACTGAATGGATGCCCATCAGCTGGAGAGTGGCTGAACAAATTATGGTATATGAATGTTATGGAATATTATTGTTCTGTAAGAAACGACCAGCAAGACGATTTCAGAGAGGCCTGGAGAGACTTGCATGAACTGATGCTGAGTGAAGTGAGCAGAACCAGGAGATCATTATACACAGCAACAAGACTATATGATGATCAGTTCTGATGGACATCTCAACAATGAGATGTTTCAAGCCAGTTCCAATTGTTCAGTGAAGAAAGCCATATACACCCAAAGAGAGGGATATGAAATGTGGATCACAACATAACATTTTCATGCTCTCTACTGATGTTTGCTTGCATTGTTTCCTTTTATCAGTTTTTTTTTTCTTGTAGATACGATTTTCTGGCACAATGATAAGTGTGGAAATATGTATACACATATTCCATTTGTCAAGTATTTTAACATAATTAACATGTAGTGGATATCCTGCCATCTAGGGCAGGAGTGAGGAGTAGGGGGGGAAAATTTGTAACAGAAAGCTTTGTAAGGGTTAATGTTGAAGAATTACCCATACATGTTTTGCAAATAAAAAGTTTAAATAAAGGAAAAAAAAAAACATGTACCACAAAAAATTCCAAGAATACATGCCCTAAAGTCATATCATTTTTAAAAGATACTTTTTATAACTATGTCAAAGGAAGAATTCTGAACAATGAACAGATTATCAGATCAAATAAAAATTGAAAAACTTTTACCAATAAGCAAGAAAACAGCAAATAATTAGAATTGAAGGGAAAAAACCACAAACTTCTGTCAAATATATTTTAAGATACTAATTCCTTATAATAATAAGCACTCAAAACATATAAACAATTCTGAAAGAAATGCAACCAATAACCATAAGAAAAAATTCTTCAACTCACTGATAAAAGAAACACACGTTTAAATATCAATCATACCTCATATCAAATAGGTGAAGAAGAACAAGGAAAGGCAATTGTTGAACAAGACAACAGATAGGCATACTAATTAATATAGACCCAAGTGAGGGAGATGTCACTCAATCCAACCATTCTGGAAAGCAATTTAGAACCATGCTCACTGTCTCAGGAATACCAATAGCAGGTATCTAGCTTAAGGTAGCCAAAAACAATCTAAAGCAGTAGCTGCTGTGGTAGTGAAGAATTGGAAATAAAGTGGGTGACTACAAACAGATCATTAAAGAGGGAAAAGGACCCACATGTGCATAAAAATGTAGCAGCTCTTTTTGTAGTGGCAAAGAACTGAGAAAAAAAAGTATATACCCATCAACTGGGGAATGGCTGAATAAGGTATGGTACATTAAAGTAATGCAATATTATTGTTCTAAAAAAAAAAAAAATGAACAAGCTGATTTTAGAAAGGCCCGAAAAGATTTACATGAACTGATGCTGAGTAAAACAAGCAAAACCAGGAAAGCATTGTACACAGCAGCAAGATTTTCCCCTTTTCTTATGATTTTTTCTCTCCCAACATGATTCATATGGAAATATATAAAAAATGAATATACATAATAGAAAAAATGTTTTATATGTAATTGGGGAAAAAAATTTTTAAAAATAAAAAAGGAAATAAATAGGTATGTTAATTAGAAAATGATTGACCAAAATGGTATACGAAAGTAAAGGAATACTGTTGCAAAGACTAAGGATGTGATACAGAAGAAAATGAGCAAAAGACATAAAATGATCAACAGTAACCAATTCTAACTTTGGAAGTCTGATGAGAAAGCCAACCTCTCACCTGGTAAAAGAAGACATTTTTAAATATGCTCAAAGTGGGCATTTGTGCTTTATTATATTTACTACATAGTCTTTATTATAACAAATGAGGGGTTCTTTTGCTTGGGAAGTGAAAAGGGGGAAGCAGAGGGAGAGGGAGAAGAAAAAAATGTTAGTATTGATGTAGAAGAAAGAAAAAGAATACATTCTAAAACACAAGACAGACAAGAAACCGAAAGGGACACAAAAGGGCAATTCTTTGTTCCCTCTTTGTTCCCTATTAGGAAGCTCTCCTTTAGAATGGCTATTCTTTCTTTCTTTCTATGTGTATCCTCAGTGTATAGCACTGGGACAGAAAGAATAAATGCTTTAACAAATGCTTGTTGATACTTCCTGACTAAATTTAATACATACTTAAAAAAAAAAAGTTGTAAATAGCAAGAGCGCATAATTTTATAGACAATTTTTGTTCAGCAAAATAAATCCAGTACAGAAATAAAATGCAAATTCCTACAGAGCAAAGCAATGGCTGAGTTATGAGGGACACATGGCCGTCATCCTCACTACTGAGGAGATTTAAGATGGTGAACAACCTGAACAATAAGCGGTGCTGGGGCTTTAGTTAATTAGCTGTCCACATATCAACATGGTGAGCCCCAAGAAGTTGACTGCCTAAGAACAGATAAATCCAGGTCACAAACGGCTTCCATGTCAAAAAGAAACAGAGATGGAACCACAAAAGACCATCACACTTCAAGACAGTGATAGGGAAACAGTCTACATCACCAATACAACTTCCCTGTCCCATTCTCCTATTTCCCACCCCATTCCCCACAAAAAAAAAAAAAAAAAAAAAAAGATATGTACAGCAGAAATAGAATTTCTAGGGGCAGCTAGGCGATGCAGTGTATAGAGCACCAGCCCTGAAGTCAGGAGGACCTTAGTTCAAATCTAGTCTCAGACACTTCCTAGGTGTGTGACACTGGGCAAGTCACTTACCCCCTATTGCCTGGGGGGGGGGGGGGGGGGGGGGAAGAAGCACTGTTAGGACAAAACTCTGCAATTACCTGTGCCAGTCTAAAACCTAGTGGCTACAATATATAAAGCAAGAAAACTATAACTCAAAATGGAATATAATTATGTAGTGATATCTCCTAAGGGATGCTTTTTTTCTGCTATGCCCATTTGGAAGATAAATCTGGAACCCATGACTTTTGATACAAAGTGCTAAATGTGGAAAAACAACATAATTGTTTCAAAGAAACATTATTTTCCACAGATCTTTTCTGTATTCTCATTATTTCCCGCTCATCCGATTTTCTCTAATAAAATCTCCTAAGGTATACTCTAAATGACTGACAATGCTCATGGTCCATAATGACTTAACTATGGTCACACCCATGTCACAAGTGGCATTGGTCCCAAGTGTTGTAATATAAGGTCCAATGTAACTATACCAAGACAAAGTTCAACAAATAAGAAGGCCTAAAGGTTTTCTAATAATAGGAAGGAGAACTTTAAAAGCAGGAATATAAGAAGACATAGGAAGAGAGTAGAACCCATAAGAAACTAAGATGTTTAAATTGGAAGCATCTACAAATTTAAATTAGGTTAACTTGACAGTAATGGCGCTGCTTTTTTTTTCTTGTTTAAAACATCTCTGTGCCAGTAAGAAAAGAAGCCAAATGTATTACGCAATAATATGAATCAGCTACTTGTGAATAAGTATGGGGAGTCAGCAGAGCTTGGGGTTATAAAAATGTGATTAACTCATCACTTTGTAAATAGATTCCTCTTTGTAAGTATCCTAGACATGGGAGAAAAACAGATGACAATCCAACAGATAGGATACTAAATGCTTACCGAATGGTCTCAATGATTTCGTGAGCAGCATCATGGTGTTTGTCCTAAGAAGAAAAAAAAAAGAATCATTTTATTCACCCATCTTACACTTGAGATTGACAATCTTTAAAGTAGATAAACTGAAGAAAGTATACCAGGGAAAACTACTGCCCAACTTGCTAATTAGACCATCATGAGACAGATTAGTTTTACCCTACTGATGAGGTGTTGTCGCCATAGTAATCCTGCTCAGTACGAGAACCGCAGGTTCAGACATTTAGTGTGTGTGCTTGGCAGAGGAGCCAATGGGGCAAAGTTACCATCTGTGGGATTGTGACTGAACACCTCTGTCAGAATCCCCCTAAGCGTGACGATACCGCAGTGCCAAAGTGCCTCGGTGGGCCATGGAGAGCTGAGCCTCCGCAACCCCTCCCTTCGCTCCGGCGGGGGTGGGGGGTGGGGGTGTCTCAGGGGTCGGGGCTAACTGCGGAGGGCCTTTCACGTCGGGGGCCGAAGCAGCCACAAAGGGGGGCTGCCTCTCACCCGGAGCGCAGCGCATGTTTGTGGGGCACCTGGTGCTAAATCATTTGTAGACAACCTGCTTCTGGCTCAGGGTTTCGTACATAGCAGAGCAGCTTCCTCACTGCGAATCTACTGAAAGTCAGTCCTTGATAGTTATTATGACTATTATTAGCAATGTGCACCTGCTGTCCAGCACCCCCCCAAAATGAAAGTTTTTCTTGTTCTTCATTCTCCTTTTTCCTGCAGACCTGAACATTTCTAAAAAAAAAAAAAAAATCTTCCATTTTGAGCTTTTTTCTTGCTACTGCATCACTCTCAATCATGATTCTCTTCAAATCTTTCTAACTGCTACTGGTAACTTCTCTGGTTCTTTCTCTTCCCAAGATTCATCAAGGTTCCATTAGCCTCTGCTCCCAATTCTTTATATTCACTCCTTGTTTATGTAGCCCATCAGCTTTGTCACCCAAATCTACAATTCCAGCTCTGACTACATCTACAAGTTCTACATGTAATCTGCCTTTCCAAAAGGTTGCTTTATTATTCCTTATTATTCTATGTCCATGTGTACAGGAGTTCATTCACCCCTCTCCTCCAATCCTCAAACTAGAATTATTGAAAATCCAAAAATAAATTTCTCAAGTACAAAATATTCTGTGAAGACAATTCTCTTCAGTTTTTCCTTCTTCCTACAGATCCTAATCAATGACCCCTAAGGATGAGCTGCTTATTGGATTTGTCTTTGTTTCTTTGACAAACTGTCACTGCCATCACCCCAGTCCAAAACCTTAACAAACCTCATACCTAGATGAGACAACATGACAGTTAAAAAAGAATTGTGGAGTTGGAGTCACTGAACCTGGGTTCAAATCCTAATTCTGCCACTTACTACTAGAGCAAATGTCAATTGCACGATCTATAAAATGTCTGAAGTCAGAAAAAGTACAGAAAACCTAAAGGGCAATGGGTGAGCAACCATAGCCTGAAGTCAAAGGAAATATGCAGGTGGACAAGGTGATAGAACATGACATGACAGGCAAGAGAGGAGATAAACAGACGAGCAGACTAAACAGACAGATGGACCTATATACCACAGTATGAAACCAAACCCCGACATCCAGCAGCATCCTGACATCCCAAAGATGGCAAAAGAACTGTAGCCATTAGGATATGAACAGACAATTTTCAGATGATGAAATTAAAACTATTTGTAATATGAAAAGGTGCTCCAAATCACTATTGATCAGAGAAATAGAAATTAAGACAACTCTGAGGTACCACTACACACCTGTTATATTGACAAAAATGACAGGAAATAATAATAACGAATGTTGGAGGGGATATGGGAAGGCTGGGACACTGATACATTGTTGGTGGAACTGTGAACGGATCCAGCCATTCTGGAGAGCAATTTGGAACTATGCTCAAAAAGTTATCAAACTGTGCATACCATTTGACCCTGCAGCGTTTCTATTGGGCTTGTATCCCAAAGAATTCTGATGGACATGGCTCTCTTCAACAATGAAATGTTTCAAACCAGTTCCAATTGTTCAGTGATGAAGATAGTCATATACCCCCAGGGAAAGGTCTGTGGGATCTGAGTGTGGACCACAATATAACATTTTCACACTCTCTGTTGAAGTTTGCTTGCATTATGTTTTCCTTCTCAGGTGTTTTGTTTTTTTCTTTGGTAGATCCAATTTTTTTCTTGTACAACAAGATAACTATATAAATATATATACATATATTGGATTTGTTTATTTTAACATAGTTAACATGTATTAGACTACCTGCCTATCTAAGGGAAGGAGTGGGAGAAAGGAGAGAAAAATTTGTAACAGGAAGTTTTGCAAGGGTCAATGTTGAAAAATTACCCATGCATATATTTTGCAAATAAAAAGCTTTAATAAAACAAATAAATAAAGGAAAAAGTAATGGGCCAATCTGGCAGTTTCTCTAGGGGAAGGGCAGGCCTTTTATTATTTATTTATTTTGAATACTTACTTGTTTTTAATGACATTCTTTCCCATTAAGCAAGCAATATAATTATTCATGTGAAGTTATGCAAAAAACTTCTATAATTATTCATGTGAAGTTATGCAAAAAACTTCTATATCAGACATGTTTAAGTTCCCCTCATCCCCCCCCCCCAAAAAAAAGGCAAGAAAGAGTAGGAAAAAAGTATCTACTTCAATCTGTACTCAATTCATCAGTCCTCTTTGGAGACAGAACATTTTTCATCATGGGTCCTTTGGAATTATTTTGTATTATTGTATTGATCAGAGTAGACTCATCTTTCACTGTTGGTCATCATAATATTGCTGTTACTGTGTACAATGTTTTCCTGATTCTGCCCACTTTCTTCTGAAAACTGTTTACTCATCATTTCTTATAGCACAGTAGTTTTCCATTACATTCATATACCACAACTTGGTCAGCCATTCTACAATTGATGAGTATCCTCAATTCCCAATTTTTTGCTATCATGAAAACAGCTTGTAGGAATATTTTTTTTGGTATAGATAGGCCTTTTCCCTTTTTCTTTGCTCTCTATGGGATGTAGATATAGTAATGGTATTGCTTGTCAAAGGAGTTTGATAGCCCTTTGGATATAGTTCCAAATTGTTCCATAGAATTGTTGGATCAGTTCTACCAATTCTACCAATAGTACAATTTTTCTACGTTGTCATTTCCTTTTTTGAAATGACTCTGATATATGAAAGTGTTGGAATATTATTGGGTTGTAAGAAATAATGAAGGGGATGGTTCCAGAAAACCTAAAATTACTTGTATGAAGCAATGGAAAGTGAAGTGGGCAGAACCAAAACAATTTATACAATAGCAAAAGTGTAATAATTATCAACTTCAGAAGATTTAGTAACTCTGATCAACATGACTCACAGTTCCAAATCATGAGAAAATATGCTATTCACCTCCAAATAAAGAACTTAAGGGGCTCAGGGGGCAAACAAGCATATTTTCTTTTTTTTTTCTTTTTTTTGGCAGGGGGAGGAGGGGAGAGAGAGAAGAGAAGGAGAATATGGTCAATTCTGGATTTTGTTTCACACATGAGTTTGGCTTTTCTAGTCTTCTCAATTGGGGGAGGGAAGAGGGGAGGAAGAGAAAGAATACAAAAAAAGTTTTCAAAATACTACCTACTTTTCTCCACTTAATTCACAATCATACTATTAAGACAAAAACACTTGTAATGTTAAATAATGGTGTGATTTTATAGTGAATATCAACTCTGAGCAATAAGATTTATAAAATGAATTTAGTCGTACTAAAACAGAAAATACACAACTAATCCAAAACTGAGCATTGCCAATATGTAAGATTTCAATGGCAACCACAACAAATTCTAGTGCTGGACATTGGGAAGTCAAAAAAGATCACAGTCCTCTGCCTTTGAGGAGCTTAGAGAAGCTTGAGAGCAGAGCAAGGGGGATGTGAACCAGTACAATGAAGAGGAAAAAGTCAAAGTGCAGTGAGATGATGACCTGGGTTCATATCTAGGGCTCTCTCCCATAATACCTCTGTGTTGGACTTTAGACAAACGACTTACCTGCACTCTGTCTCAGGTTCTTCATGTACACTGAGTACACCCTCTTCAGTCCTATTTCTATGATTCTATGAGCACTAAGCTACATTATGCAGATAAAACATTCCTGGAAAGGGTTTACAAAAGTTGCAAAACTAAAATTGACCATAAAGAATGAGATTTCTTAAAATAGCTAGAGTACAAGCTTATCTTCTTCATCACATTCAGACTCCAATGGCTCCCTGTTGACTCTACAATCAGATTCCCCAGGCATTTAAAGGCTTCGGTCCTTTCCCCCCACATCTAGGTTCCCATCCCCCAGACTTCATCTCATAGAATCAACCCGACTCAGGTGAAGTTCTACCTTCCACCAGAGTCCCCAGCTACCAGCACCCTCTCCCAACCTTGCCTTTTATTTGGTACATACAGGTGGATGTTTCTCTTAATAAAATGTTGGCTTCTTGAGGGCAGAATTTTTCTTTTTATCCCCAGACATTAAACACACAGATGCATAAGTAAATATTTTTGGAGAGGGAACATGGTATAGGAATAGAGTCATAAAAACTTTGGTCCAAGTTTCTCTGACAAGACATCAACTATGTGACACTGGGCAAGTCACTTAACTGCTAGGTCCAAGGAAAATCTGCAAGACCGTATCTAAGTGAAAGAGTAGGTGCTTATCTGCACTGGCACAGGGAATTCTTCACCAGGACTCAGTCAAAAAATAGTCAATAAGCATTTATTAGATAATCAGTATGTACTTGTGCTAAAGACTGGGGATGCAAAGGTAAAGATACAGTCCCTGCTCTCAAGTTCACATTCTAATGGGGATAAAATGACACATGCCTAATGAGATATGAAACAGTTAAGAGAAACCACAAGTACAATCCAAAAAAAAAATTTAAAAAACATTGTTGTAAGGCATTACAAGTTCCATTATCCCCACTTTATAGATGAGGAAACAAACTTCCCAAGTTTAATGCCTTGTCCAAGAACAGAGTAGTGAATCATTCAATCCCAAAGCCAACATCTTTCCACTCATGAGGAATTTTACAAAGTCTTTTGAGGAAAGCCACTAAGAGACTAGAAAAAAATCCAGGAGGGCAATGAGTCTGGCAAAACTCATGCCCTAAAAAGATGGACTCAAGAAAAGAATAAGAGGGCCACATGATTTTAATATTTGTCCTGCTTGACACCAAAGGCAGAACTAGGAGTACTGGAATGAGGGAGGGAGTAAAAGGCAGGGAAGGGAAGAATCTTGCTAAATACTAGAACAGATTTCTATTAAATGTAAAAGAGGAGCCCGGGGAAGAGTTCCTAACAATTAAGACAATCCACAAACACACTGGTGCATCCTCACTAAGGTCATTCAAGGGGAAGCTCGATAACCCCTTTGTTGGAGATGATGTAAGGAGGACTGTCAGAGAAGTTGAGTTAAATGGCCTCAGAAATCCCTAGGAGAATGTGTGGAACACTAACTCCCACATCCTTTGTCATCATAACCCTGAGGTTCAACAATGAGGTGATTCAGGCAGCCAATTCTACAGACTGATGAAGAGAGCCCCGTGCATCCAGAGAGAATTATGGAGACTGAAGATGGATCATAATGTAATATTTTCACATTTTTTGTTGTTTGCTTGCATTTTGTTTTCTTTCTCATTTTTTCCCCTTTTTGATCTGATTTTTCTTGTGTAGCATGATAAATGTAGAACTAGGTATGGAAGAAATGTACATGTCTAACATTAAATTACTTGCCATCTAGGGGAGGAGGAGGTGAGAAGGGAGGAAGAAAAATTTGGAACACAAGGTTTTTAGAAGGATGAGTGCTGAAAACTATTTTTACATATATTTTGAAAATAAAAAGGTATTATTTAATTTTTCCCCTGAGGCAATTGGGGTTAAGTGACTTTCTCAGGTCCTCCTGACTTCAGGGCTGGTGCTCTATCCACTGTGTCACCTAGCTGCCCCTAAAAAAGAAATGCTCAAACGCAGATATAATCAAAGGATTTTAAGCCACCTCACACAAACTAGACCAAATCCCACATTTTACAAGTGTGGTTAAACAATTGCCCAAAGTCACATGGGTTATATGTTCATCATTTTGGTCTTGGTAAGGCAAGAAATTTTACAAAGGTTTTCAATGTGGGTTTTAAAAATAGTATGTTCCCAAAGTCTTAGGGCTGTTTTAAACTTCAACAGCTTAAAATTGCACTGAGACTTTTAGAACGATGTATATAATTCAATTAACCCAAACATTCTACTCTGTGAGCATTCTAACTAACCATATACCTACATTTCCCAGACAATACATTATGCAGAAGTTCTGGCAAAATTTCTAAAAGTCTGCATTAGGTGACATTGTGAATAAGCACCAACCTTAGATTCAGGAGGACTCAAGTTCAAATTCAACTTCAGATAGTTGTCACCAGCTGTGTGAACCTGGGCAAGTCACTTAAGCTCAATGGCCTCACCAAAAAAAAAAAAAAAAAATTATACTACAAATAAAGGAAAATAAAAGCATACATTATAAACGAGAAGAAATGCAATTATTTTCTAATGGGAAACAATAGAATAAGAGGAATCGTTTGTTCTAATTCCTCCATATTTTCACCCACCATATACACTCAGATTTTGGCAGTTAATCTTAGAGAATATTTTACATTTCTAAATTCATGCTTTATTTATTTCATCTACTTGTAGTGGATAAGTTAATATGAAAAATTGGGGGGGAGATTTGTTTCTCAAGCAATATTTATCTTAGAGACACTTTTAGCTTTCAATACAAAAATCTCAAGTACAGGTATTACATATATGGATACACACATATGAGAGAGACACAGAGAGAGAGATCTTTTTCTCATCCGTAAATGCTTTGTTCCTAATTCATATACAGAATATGTATTTTCTGGAGAAGTTTTTATATTTCATTGAAGTAAAGTATATTATCTCTAAAATATCCAATTTATCAGGAAGCAATTATTGGAGCTATATGAGTACTAAGTTTCAAACCGATCAAAAGAACAAAGGAAGCATAAGAAATTTCTGAAAACCTCCTGCTTTAAGACATATCTACAAGTATCAATGTTGTGGTGACTGAAGCCTAGCATTCTACTTAGGTGTATGATGGTGCTCAAGTACTCCACCTGCCCCATGAAACAGGAATGGATTATCCACCATTCAAAACATAAGAAGCAATACATCTCACTAAAAATACTTGGCCCTATCAATTTAATTCCGTGCTACTGTGAAGACTGTCTTAATCAGGATTTAAATATGTCTTCCATTATAAGCTGAAATCTGTGCATGGCTTCTAGTTTTATTTTCTGGATTTTTATGATCAAATAAATATCTTTATAAAAATAAGAGCTTTAAGTAGACAAGATTGATATAATAGTGTCCATTCACTAAACTCTACTTATAGAATAAGCCTCTCAGAACCACTGATTCTTACAAACAGATCTGGTTATCTGACTTAGCCCATAAGAAATAACACACCCACAAGAAAACAGACTGAGGAAGAACTACAAAAATTCAGATTTCTCAAATTCAAGAGTCGTTGACTCCACACCTTGAAACCACTGATGTAATCACTCATTACAACATAGTACAGCCACATATTCCTCGCTTTTAATTTTAAAACCAATAGCATCCATTTCTATAATCTTTGGAACTTTCAAGAACCAACTACATGGCTCCCTAAGTAATCTCTCCATTTGTGTATGAGAAAGGTTAAATGTTTACCCCCCCACAATGACAGATCCAAAAATTCAAACCAGAGTTTCTGAGTGCCCATTCTATGTCCACCCACCCTCCAGATCGGTTCAGAAAGCAGTAAAGTAATACTTTGTCCATGTGGACATATTTTGTCCACTGCCCTCCCTCTTGAATTCCTATCTCCTCTTTTGAAATCTATTTTAAATCCCATAAGTTAGTAACTACTTTCCTTCCCCCTCAAATTTCAAATTTTACAGAATTGTTTTCTGTAACTTCAGAAATACCAGCTACAGTGACATCTTATTCTGATTAGTTTTTTGACTGATAGATCAATTATCTTATCTACGTTTTGGACAAATAGTTGTTATAAAAAATTCAAACTCAGAAATCATCTAGTTTGGCACCTAATGTTACAATTCCAGTCAATTTAAGTAACTCACCCAAAGTCACAAAGTAACCAAAGCAGCTGTCCTTGCTATTCATACCCAGAGCTTTCCACAACCATGTCCTCCTGGTAGTACCATTCCACAAGCAATGGGCACTTCAGAGTTCTAAATTAATGAAAAACCAGAATTTGGGGGGAGGGCAGGAAGAAGAGGAGGAGAGGCTGTTCCCATCTGGAAAAATTGGCCTGAACACACTCCATTCTCCAATCATTCCAAATAACTGAGTGATTGACAATTAGCTAGAGAATCTGTGACTCTCCTTGACATCACCAGTATTTATCAAAGGCATGCATCAAACCACTCCAAAATCTTTTCTTGAATTCAGCAGGCACCAGTGTTGGCAAACTACAGTTTAAAACTGGCACCTGAAACTATTCCAAATGGCCAAGAACTGTACGTAAAGAACCCAGAGATCAGCAGCAATCATATCTAGGCTCACCTTCCAAGTTTGCCTTTATTTATCCCTGGCTCCTGTCCAAACTCTTGATGCATTCAATGCCATAGAAAGGGCTAAAGTCACCTCCTAAATATGGCCATTACCAAGCTGCCCTCAAGTTCGTGAGGAGATGCTTAACCACATAAAGTGATTCCCATTCAGGCTTTGCTACACCCTTGGCCCCTTAACTAAACTGTAGGCTCAGGTGTGTGAGCAGTAGTAGAACTACTCCCAAGATGAATCTGGGTTAAGGCCAGTGTCTGTCAACATATCTCTCCTGCAGCACTAGCTGTCCCCAGTTTGGCAGGATGACCCCATGACCAGAGAAGGAGGTTCAGACCTGCCAATACAACAGTCATATCTAGCTTCATCATATCCTTGGCCCTATATTTAAACTTTCCTTTCAGGAATACTATCTCAGACATGGTCATATTATTATACTTTCACGAAAAGGATGCCACCTGTATTCTCATCAGGCTACTCAATTAGAGAGTAACCTGGAAGCCAATAAATGATAGGATGGAGGGGATATAATATTCCCTTTGGCCCAGTCCTTCAAGAAAAAAAAATTAATCATGTTTAAGCAATATTCCTCCACTTTATTGGGTCATCACCTTAAGTCTTGGCGGCTAACTATCTTAAGACATCTAAAAGCACAATAAATATTCCATGAAAACACGACAATCCAAAAGAGAACCATCTTCAAGATGTCTATCAAAACTATTAAAATTTCTTAAGAAATTTTCAAAAATGACACCAGTTTATATTTATATTTGCCAATCTATAAAATGAACAAGCTAGACAGGCTTCCTTCCTTGCTTGAAAATTTTAGGTCGAAGTTTGAAATTTCAAAAAATAATGATAATAATAATAATTTCTACCTCCAAGTTTCTGCCATAAGGTCCTCGAACTCATTGTCAAATAAACTATACATTTATTAAAGAAATGCTTTGTGCCAGTTTACTGAACCACACTGGTAATACATAAAGAGGGAAAAAACAGTCCCTGCCCTCAAGGAACTTTACAACCTAATATAGGGGTGAGAGGGTAAAAGGGGAAGAGAACTGAACATAAATATAAAGCAAACTCTACACAGAATAGGAAATCATCTAAGGTATTATTATTAAAAGAAGTTAGGCAAGGCTTCCTGTAGAAGATAGGGTTTTAGCTGGGGCTTAAAGGAAGCCAGCGGGGC